>JAQNBH010000007.1:16547232-17120709 GCA_028752905.1 Cladorhizidae sp. MBARI D1340-BT2 | reverse complement strand
TTTCTTAGCCTTAATTTTGCTGATTTTTGCACTTATTAATCACACAAGCCAAGTTGATAATGCATGATCTTTTTGTGTCTGTGTTTCTATTCTCAGATGGAAATCGACTACATGTTTTGACATTTTGGACTTAGAGCATGGAATAGCTATATCTCAGCAACCTTTTGAAGGAGAAGTAGCTGTTGAGACTAGGGGCACAACAAAGACTTTTGGTTAAATGGCGGTTAGTAAGAGCATACCACACATTTCCCCACTAATATTTAACCAAACATACTGGCAATCAATCACTTGTACATACTAGAATGATGACTAACTAGCTGCACAATACATAAACATTGGGATCTGATCCACTCTGTGCCATTCAGTGTGCCACCCAGAGGTAGGTGACCCATTCGCCTCCCACTAGGAGTTCCCATGGGTCAAATTCTGCATGCCAGGCCAAATACTTCAGTGGAGCAAATTCCCACTTCTGGTATAGGGCACAGCCACTTTCTGGTAATAATACTCACCACCAAGCATACCTACATAATGCCATTCATATCACACTTCTGCTAGCTGTTGTAGCTCAGTGACAAGAGTGTCTGTAGAGAATGGAGAATACCATCAAACCCTAGTGTTTTTATTCAGTATGAAGAGTATGGCAGCACCCCTCAATATTGAATCCCCATTTTATATAAAATGGCATCACCTCCCCTTCCCCCATTTAAATCATGGCGGTTGGTTTAGGCTGATTTTAACTCCAAAAATCCTTCCAGCATGTCTTGAATCCTTTGTGAAGGTATAACAGCCAAAAGGATAAAAAGTCAAGGATCTGCATCAATACCTGCATACAACTTTTATAATTTTTACTATGAAGACCCCATTGTATTGCAGCAATTAACCTGTTTCTCAAATCAGCTCTAAATCAGTTAGTCCATATCCATATAATATAATGCTGACTCGGTGCAAGATTGAGCCGAGTCAGCAAGAAGCCATAGATTTTCGGTACCAAGAATTATCAGTTGGTTATCACAAGATTTCTCTTGAGACAATTAACGTGACCATAAATGATTTGTATATATATGTGAACATCTGGACACATATGTATACTTCAGTAATAAACATGGTTAGGAATGACATCTATAATTGATACTGAGTAA
Source organism: Cladorhizidae sp. MBARI D1340-BT2 (assembly GCA_028752905.1). NCBI lineage: Eukaryota > Metazoa > Porifera > Demospongiae > Poecilosclerida > Cladorhizidae > Cladorhizidae sp. MBARI D1340-BT2. The sequence goes on along the minus strand of JAQNBH010000007.1, from coordinate 17,119,570 downwards.
CTTTTTTGTAAGTGGATGCTTGACTATAGTAAACGGAAACAAGACAAAAATGTTTTATTTATACATATATATGTTGAAACCAAAAGGTAAAGTTAGTGGTAGACCATGGCATAGTCTGGCAGCATAATTTTAGAATATAATATAAACCTAAAACATAGGACAACAAGCTGGCATATTAGTAATATTAATGAATATAATAGGGTAAAATTTCATAAACCATTAGTTTCCACATAATCATAAGGTATACTGATTGCCATCATAAATGACTATTTTTTTAATACACAACTCCTTATTATCCATCCAAATTCAATTTATCTTTTTGCGATGTGGTTATAAAACTCTGTACTCTAGTGCTGCAGAATGATCTAGTAGTACAATAAAATTATCGTCTATTGGTATATAGTGTTAAATAAATAATAGAGAACCATAGCAATGAATGCAAGAAACAGATATATACTTGTCTACACATTATATGCAAATTTTCAGTTAATGAGTTTCTCAATATCACAAATGTGATCAAACTCAGTTGAAACTTATGAACATTGACGACATTGAGTTGTCCTCAAGATCACAGCATCCTGGCTCAGCTCTATATGGTAACACTCAGCATGAAACAAGCAGACCAGAAATTTGGTATATCCATAGATCCTACCATCATCACCAAGAAGGCAACACTCACAAATGATATTCATGTTAAACTTTGATATACATAAATCAAAATTCACCTTGCCCACACACAAAGTGCAAACATGAAATTATCCTGGCTATTTTTTTGTTTGTGTGAATGATGTCAAGGTGTGTGCCTGTAGGCACTTACGACGGCCATTCAGTTATAGAGGCTCTCCCACAAAGTTTGTCTAGTTAGTATAATATATATTTGCAAGAATCTAGGAACCTCAGTCTGATCTTGCCAGTAATATCACTCTATATTGGTGATGATTGCAGGATTAATTCCTCCCTAGATAATTATAGAAAAATTGGTTCTTGTAGCTTCTGCTTGGTCACCTAAGCTTCCACACCTGCTCCAACTAGAAGCTGAACTCCAAACAATGTGCTCTGAAGTGAATCCTTCTAAACAGTTTTAGGCAAATGACAAACTTTTTGAGTATACTAAAATTATGTTTATGGATTTGAATACTTTATGCATGTTATTACACTATCAACATCCTTTGGCAGAGCAGACACTTGTGTAATAGCATGGTTAACGATTTTCTTCTTGATAAATATCTTTCGTGGTTGTTATCAACCACAATAATATATATCACCAAATATTTATGAAAACAAATAATGAGTGATTAAAAAGAATTAGGAAAGAACACAAGCATGTTTCCATGTGTCCTGTGTAAACTAATTAGTTTCTGCTGTAGGAATGTCATCACTGTCACACCTAAGTCTCTGCACAAGTACTTTAAGTCTTACAACAGATTGACTGATCCCAAGTTGCCATTATTAAAGGCTCTATAGCAGTAGCATATTGACATGTTGAAGAACTACAAGGGGAACAGTTGCTCTCGACTGCTACTGCATATAATTTTCGTTCTCATTCCCATACTAGCTCTCTCCAATGGCTACCAAGAATATCCAGTAGTAGACATGATAGACATGAATACAGAAGATCCCTTCAAACAAGTCCATCTCTTAGGTTGCAATTCATCTGAAATGGTGTTATATTTTTCATGAGCAAGCAGACGAACAAAAATTTGTCATAATGTAATTTATGCTCACAAAATGTTTTCGAGCTATATTTCCCCAAACTATGCTACTTCGTTTAATGTGTCGCACAAAACTTTTAATATTTTCATTGGAAACATTGAATGCCTGCCAGCAATACCAATCTCCATGCCTTCTCTCCTGGCTGGTGACGTTCCTCATTTGTTATGGTGTCAGGTGTCAACAGTAGTAGGAGTTCATTTCTCAGCAAACTCATTGCTTTCACTTTCCACTCACCTATTACACAATAATTATGCCACTAAGCGAACACCCTCCCACCCCAACCTGTACCGCTCCCACCCAATCCATGTGTGGAATATGGAACAAAATTAGACATAGTCATTGCTATCCCATAAATACTGAGATAATTGTTAATCATCTGCTCTCTCTCAGAAGGAGATTAGTTTCATTCTTTACAGTTGTGAATTAAAACTTGTATTCCAAGATTTTGTTCTATCTCATCAGTGCATTCTTTTTCACTTATTTTGTTGGTAGAAAAGATCCACGGTATTAGTGTACATGTTCAAACAACTATATAATAATGTTGTAGGCGCATTGATAAACAGATTTACGAGGGAGTCCCAACCAGCAAGATAGCCCATGTGAAAGACACAGCTTACTCTAGATTAGAATGATTGGTGATATTTTAGAATAGAAACAGCAAGATCATTGTTCAGGTGCTTCATAACAACTGGATATAACAAAAAGTAGGCATCATTAAATGATAGTATAGCATCAGCATCAACATCAGGCTAGACTTAACTGAACCAGCTATTTTTATGTATATCTCCCATATTGTTCATTTCTAACATGTAACTTCTAGAGGAACTATCTGGCTGTACAGATTACGTTGTAAAGGAGCAGAAATAATTGATGAGTGCAACTATGCTTTTTGGAAACATTCTGCTCGAAGATGTAGTGGATCCCATCGAGATGATGTTGGAGTGGTTTGCAGACCAGGTCTGTTTGTCTGTCTGTATGCCTGTCCCTCTGCATCTTCTATGTCATGTGTCGCTGCAATGAATATAGTTTCTCTGCATTTCTGTTATTTTTCTGCAATTTTGTTGTTGGCATAATCATTGCATTGTATTTCAAGTTGAATGTCGTAGTTTTACAAGTGATAGATTCGATTCTTCTGTAGCATATAAGATACAATCCAGAGCAAGAGTCACTGACAACAATCATATGGTTTCCAACTTAATCAAATCACATTCACAAATTAGTGAGAATGATACAACAGTGATTAAGAATTTTAGTAGTTAAAATCTAGTTGAAGAACAGATGGTGGCAACTACAGCTAGTTACAATAGTTTTACTCCTAGTTGATATAGTGTTAGCGCTGCTTATGAAGCTTGTTTAGTTCATTTTACTTACAGTTAATTTATTAATGTTTTCTTCGGGTATGGATTTATGTCTTTACTTCTGAAATTTATGTTGATATTTGCCAACTGTTAATTATTTTTGTATAATTGTTGGCATTGTTTTGTAGGGTGTATAGAGATGTCAATATTCTCAGAGTGTTTAATATTATGGTGACATTTTTTAGATCCAAAGGACTTTCTTCCTGCTCCACAAGAATTCAATGTTATCAATCATTTAAGGACACCTCCAACATTAACATGGAAGGTCAGTCATTGACTAAGAAAGGTTGCCAGATGAATGATGTTGTACAATGAATACTATAAATAACGAATATTCTATTGCTTTTCCTCGTCCCATTTTTTTAATTACAAATATTTATACAATGATTATTTTCTATTCTTGTATATATGTATATATATATAGCACTACAATTTTCCAAGTTATCTTTCTTCAAAATGGTTGATGCTGCAGTACAGCAGAAGTGACTCTCCATACTCCTATAGTAGAACATTGCCATTTGATTCTACAATGTTTACATTTTCCACATTTCCTACGGGAGTAACTGTAAATATCACTATCAGGCCTCAAGGAAGGTTAACGGATTATTTTTGCTATTCTTATCTTGATGGAGCAAGTTCTGAACGTTTATCATTCACTGTTATGGAAGGATGTGAGTTTCTATGTAAATAGTAAATACTCATAATTAATAATATTTGTCTCATGCAGTCAAAATTGTGAGGCCTACATAAGCTAAAGTCCATTCATGTTCACTTGTCACCCAAATGTCAAGTATGGACCTTCCAGTCTGTAATTTATGCTATTCATGCCTTCTTTGCATAATAGAAGTTTGCAATTATTACAGTTACTTACATGCTATGCACTTACTTGAGTCTTTTCCTACAAGTTAGGTACAAATACTAGTAGACAACAAGATTATTCAGCCCGATTCAAATGATAGCATAAATAATTTAACTAAGAAACATTACAGTCTAAAGATAGATCTAGAGAAGGTTCACATGTTCTTGTATCTTTAGTTAGGACTGCAATCCAGGCATTGTGGCACAAACCTACAACACTTCTTGACTTTTATCAGTTGGCTAATGGCAAATATATGAAATGGTTAGGATTATGGAACTATGGATGCAGTAATTAAAAATTGTGAGATATCTTTAAAATTATTGCATTTGGAAGATCTACATATGGCAGCACATTTGTCTTAGAAATTCTGAATGGGTGTAGATTTTTAGAAAAATACAAAAAGTAACAGGTGGAACATGAATGGATGAATGGATTACATTACATATTTATGTGTTATTATAGCTTTTTTTTTAAATGCGTGATTCTGTGTCAAAATCAACTCTGTCCATCAATTTATAATTATTTCTAATGGCTTCATGTGTAGTCATTTCATGCCGAAATTCTATGTGCTATATATAACCATAGACATCCCTAGCACAATGTACTCAATGTTCTAATCAAGCTAAAGGCATTTAAAAATACCAAGATAAAAGATCAAATATGTCATTTTCCAACTTCTGTTAGATATATGTTAGTTAGTGAAGTGATTTGCTTTTAGATGTCTTGTTTTAGAAATTAAATTTATTTGACCTGAATTAAACAGAAACATCTGTTTTTTACATCAGTTCCAACTGGACCTCCTCAATCATTTCATATTGCTATGGTCAATTGCTCGGCAATCAGGGCAGAGTGGGAGCTTCCCAAATATACCAGAAGGAATGGAATAGTGAGAGGCTATAAGCTGATGGTATTGCACCCAAGTGGCAGTGAGATTGTGACGGACCTTCCTGGAAACAGAACCACAGAGTATATAATAGGAGGTTTGGAGGCATCTACGAGGTATGTGGTGAGTGTCCTTGCCTACACTGTTGGAGATGGACCTAGAACCATTTACCTCACTGCAACCACCAACCCAGAAGAAACATGTGAGTATAAACAATACGATCATCTTAGTGCATAAAGGGAGAAACTCTGTGGGTTTTTTGTCATTAATCTGTCAGTCGCTTTGGTACTCAAGCTCCCCAGTTCAAACCTCAGTAAAAATCATTCACTTTTTCCTTTTCCTCACCTGCAACTCCTCTTCTCCTCCCCTGTTCCCTTGGTCTCAAAGTCCCCAAAATTTAATCATGAGTAGAATTAGTTATCTTCCCTCCCCCCTCCCACCCACCCCCCTCTATGTTTGTCCCACCCTTTATTATTACTTTTGAGTATGAAAGCTCTCACACAACACAACAGTCTCCAGCATGTGCTTAATTAATAAGATATGACAAAATGCCCCTTATTTCTTGTCAGGGTGTAAAAGTAAATAAAACTGGCATAAAATCTGATCTCAAGAATATGAGATGAATATCATTGGCAGCTATAGATGGTAGATAAGCCATTTAATTATTTTTTGTCCACCACATTAGCTTGTAAAAAATCAGTTTTTCCCACTTAATCTTGTCCAAAAGCAAATTTTGTATGGTAATGCTTTTTTATCTATGGACAAGGCAGGTGGAGAGGAAAGAAAATGTCAGAGATAGCATCTCTTCATATGCAAATGAACATTATGACAGCACTTTCACATGCACTTTGAAGAAGCATGGATATGGCGAGTATTGAGGAAAATAAAGCCTATGATGGTGAAGTAGCTGCTGACTTACAAATGGGCTTAGCAATGTGTCACCTGGGTTTTATGTTTTATAAAATAGAATTAACACTCTCAATTATTTCACAGTTGACATGAATGCTAGCCGAAACTTTGAAAAGCAAACTTAAATAGACTATCAAGAAAGTCATTGTATCTACAATGAACAACTTCATTATCAGCAATTGCTAGTGATACTGCTAGTTCTCCTAGGGCCATACTCTCTTTGGGGAAGGCCATGCACCCTCTCCTAGTAGACTTCATCTTCTTCTATTTGTTATCAATCCTAATGATATAAAAAGAGAAAATCAGATATAGAAAGTCTTCCCACAAGTATATAATTATGGCATTGTCTGCATTTTTTCGTAATGAGGGCACAATAGTTATTTATGTATAGATACTTGCCATACCGAATCTCTAGCAAAAGTGCTTTTATGTCAGACTTCACCATATTCCTTGATATGGATAGTAGCATTTGATCTTTTATTTCGTTTGTCAAAATGATATGTGTGTTTTTATTTATATTTACAGGTAATACTGATATAATCAGCCTCTTTGGTATCCATGGTAATGGGATTGATAAAATCACTCTCTTCAATTAGTACTCCGAAAATGTCGTCGATGTTCTCTGTGGGTCTTACTTTCCTGTAGTTGAGACCGATTGGTTTTATTCAAATGGGACAAAAGTCGGAAGAGGAAATAATAATATTCGTGAGGTTCATTTTGCTAATGGAACCACTTCACTGCAGTTTGGAATGATATCTCTGTGTGCTGGTGGCTTGTACACCTGCAGAGCTAATCAGACTAGCACTGGAAAAGTGCAGCAAAGGACATTAAGAATGAAAGTGAACCGTGAGTTATACTCTATTCCATGCTAAATGGGTCGATGAAAACTCTTCTCGATCGAGTGTAACTATCTTTGCATAACTTCATGAATAGAATTTGGTTTAGGAATATGCTCTATTGAGGTAAGCAAACAAAAGCAATGTTACACTGTCTACAACAAAATTTAGAGCAAAGAAACCATCTCTTTTTTGTGTGAAGGAACTCGAGCAATTCCAGGTAAGCACAGGTGCTGGTGTAGCTTTCCTCTGAAGAAGGGCTTCAGGAACAGCAGTAAAGGCAAGAAAGAAACAGTTGGATGAACTGTTCATAATGGTATTTGTCTATTTTTTCCCCACTCTCCCCATCAAACCAGAATTATGGTTTAGATAGAGCCTGACTAGGTAAATATTCTGGTGTCAACCCTGATTATTACATTTTTTGGTGTCCAATGTTAATTTTGCTACTTATAATGTTAATCAGGGCCGGTTCGCAATTTTATACTAACCAACTTTATCATATCAATTGCATGTTACAATATAAGAATTTCACCATCAATGGCAGCTAAGTACACATTATGGCAGTCATGAACAAGGAGTTAATCTGCTATAGCCATGAAACTTCACCAAACCAAACTAGCTTTACCAAATAATCTACTACTAAACCAGCTACTGTTAACTATTGCCACTAAACCAGCTACACCACTCTAACTTGTAAACTACTGCACTCTAGGATAGAACAACTACTAGTGAGTGCTACAGTAGAGTATCAAGACCAATATTTAGATATTTAACACTGACATACTACCTGTTTCTGGATATTGTCATTTGACTGATTTGCTTGAGCATGTATTGTCTTTGACATAGAGAATCATAATTATTGTGAACTGGCTTTTATTTCATCATTGGTATTACTACATCAGCACTCTGTGTAATCAATAAATATAGCAACAGTTGTTGTTGACTGCCACATTGAGAGAGAAATCTATCTTTCTGATTGTAGAGAGACATTTCTAATATGTTCAATCCCATAATACATACACGATAAATTTATATCATGTATCCTGGTGCAGGATTCATTTTGATGAGGTAATCTGCTTGGACAATCAATAGATTGGCATAATATTTCTTTATATTATGCTTATCTCTCTCAAAATAGTATAAATCAAACCTACTGCTATGTCCCATGTAAAGTCACAATATCTATTCTTTTCTGGCTGTACATTGTTAAGATGCAGAACATTTACTTCTATATTTGTCACTATGTTTAGGTAGACTACCTACTCCATGGACACCTGCCAGAGTAAATGTCACTTCCACTATGATCACAGTTTCTTGGTCTGTGCTACCATGTATTGGTGGATATGATCTACAATACTTTGTATTGAGATTTGGCAGAAAAAATAATTACTCTACCTATTTCCCCTGGGTTTACAAGTACATCAGTGGCATCGAGGCACATCAGATGAATTACTCGATTGTAGGACTCAATGCAAATACTGAATATCAGATATCTGTAAGAGCAGAAGGACCAGATTATACTTATAGTGTATATTCGAGTGCAGTGATAATCACAACTTTGTCACCATGTATGTGATACTTTAGTGTGGGTGGATCTTTATTTATAATTCTATTCTGTGTGGTCAAGTTTAGGCGGGGAAATGAAGGTTGGGAGTGAGAGTTACAAGATAGTCTTTGCAACTCTACCATTAATTAGATTCTAATATGCTTTTCAGCTTCTTATACTTTCAGAGTTTCCCATTGTTATGCTAGTGGTGTTATTTATAAAAAAATATATAAATAATTATATATTTTATGGAGCTAATATAAACTATGCCACAATTTTTGTGATGTAATAATGACACAGGTTGATGTAAACTTAGTGTTTACCTTCTAGAGACACACATCCTTTCCTACACACCCAAAAGAAGGGATGTCTTTTCTTCACATGCATAAGTAGCAATGTCAGGGAATGATATATGGGGTAGTTAATTTTTCTACCCAACTTTTGTGTTATTGAAATGTTTGAATGAGAGCTAACAATGACTCAAATTTCTAATGCTTCCTTGCATGACTGCAATTCTTATTATCAGGCATATACACATAGTAAGGTCTAAAGGTCCTCAAAACGACATTGTTTTTGTACATATTCCTGAAAGTGACCATATAAGGCCACTTGTTGGGTATTAATAAATGTGAATACATAGATAACTTACATAGATAGATTATCTACATAGAATAACGAGTTAAGCATTAAATCTAAGCTAACAGGATTGATTCTGATCTGACCAACACGATAGAGAGAGGATAAATACATATTGGGTAAATAGATCCCTGGGGGTGTGGGATGGACAAACTATTTTTATTTGGGAAAAGTCTAAGTTTTCGGTGAAAAGAGGAGATGTTTAGGTGGATCAACTCGAGTTCTGCAGGATGTTTTAGATGGACACAGGGACCATTCATCATTCATACCCACACTCACTTTGTATATATGTGGTATATATGAGCTCTGCATGATTTATGCGTCACAAGCATTGGTATGTGGGTGTGGTTCTTATCAGAGTATTTTGTTGACATAATTAAAGCTCCCTCTCCTCCAAGCAATGTGGCTGCTGTACTCATCACACCAGACACTATCCAAGTAACATGGAGCAGACCATTTGTACCCAGTGACACTACAATTGTCCACTACACTGTCTATGCCACTCCATTTATCAGCAAGAACAGTTTTATTCCGAGAACCAAGAGGCAGGCCGAATCCCTTCAGAGTGTGGCTAAGGTAAGGATCAGTCACTTTATCTAGTTATATTAGTAAGTTTTTTGTGAGAATATTGTAGAAAGACTTCATTACTGCTAATCCTGCACATATTATATTTACCTTGCATGTCCAAAATCAATTATGCATTTATATTTTGTAGAATAATTAATATTCTATATTATTTAATAATGTCATTTTAAGCACCGATATGATGGTTTCTTCCAGTTTAACTTTTTAAATTTAACCTTAAATTTTTTTGTATGTTGCAGAAAAAATAAAACCCCAAAAAACACACACCTTGTTATACTGATAGCTGAAAAGTCATTGATCACTCTTAATGTAGTTGATTGGATCTGTAAATTCATGATTATTACTCTGTCAATATGTTTTATGATACTGTTAAAACTATTCAAACCATAATCTCCAGTTGATGCCAGTTTATTCTTTGCCATTTACGAAAGTTTCATTTCCCCCCCCTCATCAGGACTTTTCCTCTCTTGCAAGCACTGATAATGTGACCCTACCCCAGGAAGGAGTGGAATATCACATCCAAGTCAGTGTCACTGTGTTCAACATCAGTGCCAGCAACAGAGAAAGTGCATTTTCCACTCTTAATCCAAATACGGTCATCTTTGTTCCCTATACAAGGTAAAAAATAGCATTGAACAAGTTGATAAATTATCTGTGTCCCCCAATTATAAAACAAAAATTTATGTTTGAAAGTGCTTATTTATATCACTACTACGAATAATAATAGGACAATTAAAATAATAACCATTCTTTTAATAAATAATAACTAACAATAACAATAACAATAAAGGGAAAGTGTTTTTAATAAAAATTAAATGATTGCAATGACCACAGAACCCATATTGACCAGAAGGAGTTGGATGACTTAAATCAAACTATATACCATTTTAAAAGTTGTACTTTATGTTCCGTAAATATCGGTGTACATGATTTTAAATGGTAGAGGGTAATCTAACAGGTTGTGATTCACTTGAGTTTTCTTTTTTTTTTGCTGATAATTTCTATCAAATTGTTTGTTTGTTTGTTGTTGTTGATTAAGTACATTATAGTTGAGAGGTGGAGGCCTATATAGTTTCTACAAAGTTCTACTTAGATCATTGTTGTTGTAGGATACTGCACATATCAGCACATGCCATTTTAACTTAATTTCACTATAATAATGTACACCACATTGCATACTACACAAAAATCAGCACCTACAATATCTGTTGCTATTGTTAACTTCATTTGATGGATCAAGTACAGCATTCATCAGAGATTTTGTTAACATAATATGCACAGAAGAACTCTGCCAAACAAAGAGCAGAGTTGGTAGAGGTTGTTACAGGCTCCTTTGAATTTGGTAATGACTGAACAGAGCTGAGCAAAGGTCATTAATTTTGCTTATAATACACCACAGATTTGCTCGACTGTCCTTATAAACCACTTCACTCCAATATCGAGAAAGTGTTTTACTGTAAACTCTGGTTAGGGGTCTCTTTATGTTTAGCACAAAAGAATTTGATAAGTGCTCCTCTCGTTCTTGTTACAAAATATCTCTTTGTGTTGTCCTTATGGTATCTCACTGTGAAGTGCTGTTGTAATGTTTTGAACAAGTATCTGTTATGCATATGGTATAAGCTTCACCATTAAGGCAACATATTTCACAAGACAGATGCAAGAGTTTTACTAGTATAACCACACTTATTCTTTGTACACTGACTTGTAGAGGTTGTCAGCTGAAGAATTGTTCTCATATTTTGGCTAAACAGATTTTTTTACCATGAAGGATGTTGTAATACTTTACATACTTTGTAGAGTAATGTCATTTACAAATTATGCTTTAGAGGTCATGGCTGCAGAATTCTTAATCCTCAAAGACCTGCTCCTTCATAATAAGGCCATGAATCTTAGTTCATAGCTCCTCTTTGATTGGGTTGTGTGAATAATAACTCTATTCTCCATTGTAAAATGCAAAGTATTCACTTAAGTACTTATTTTTAGCTGGTTGTGTTAGAATCAGGATGGAGTTTATGGCAGTTGTACAGTTGTTTTCTACACAAAATCTTAATTTATACATATATTTTAAGGAGTTTGTACTTATACGTACATGCTTAATGTTACTAATTAGTTAAATATAGCTTCAACCATGTGTGTTAATGGTTCATCCTGGCTATGCTAGACAGAATATGACAGTAATGGATTTTAATGGTCACATGAACTAATCATAATTATTGCCAAAAATTTGCTGACCAATGACTCTGAAGAATTACCTTCAATGTATTTCTCTCTGAAACTGTTGTAGCAAATGTGTTTAAGGACTCAAGCAGTTTATATAATTTTAAGATAGCAAATTTACACTTGCACACTCACTTTACACTTGTAATGATCAGATCTCACTACTATCACTACTTCTAGATGAACCATTAGCATGATATTTTATTACTTTCTTCACTTCATTCATTGTGTACAGGTCTACCAATTCCCACTGCAGTATATATCTCCTCTTCTTCTAATGTTAGTGTCACTGTTTCCTGGGAACAACCAACCACCACTGCATACATAACTGGCTACTTGGTAAGATTATTATTATGAAAGTAATGATGCGTGCTTTGTATTTATACAAGAATAAAGACCAGTAGTTGTGGTTGTACGATAGCAAGATAAATTTAACCTTGTTATTGATTAATATAAGTATTGGCATCACATAATATAATTTAGAATGTGCTTATTGGTAAAAACAAGATAAATTGTAGTCCATTGTAGAGCTGCTAGTTAGAGTGTGAAGTAGTAGCAATAATAAATGAAATCATAACAACAACAAATCCAAATATAAATTATATATGTACTTGTTATTGTATTAACTTATAGATGGAGTTCTCTGCAATGGTTGAAGGCAGAAGTCCTATGGGAAATCTCATTAGATTCATGCATGAAGGAAGCTCCATTACTGCTGGCAATATAACAAATGCCATTGTGCAGCCTTTAATTCCACAGACAAAATACCTGCTCAAATTGGCTGCTCTTACAGTCAATGGGGAAGGAATGCAAGTTCGTGTCACTGGACTTACTAGCAATGCTTCGTCAGATTATGGTGAGCTATTGTAATCTGGCATGCTCCATTGATAATGCACAAAGAAATTATTGAAAAAGTGAAGAGAAGATGGTGGATGTGGATATGGAAATATTTTGTGTTAGGTTGCATACGTGTGGTGCATGTGCATATAATTAGCTAGAACAATCAAGCAACTAGCATTAGGAAACAAAATATTGGCCAGATTTTGTAAACATAGTTGAAGAGTTTAGCGGAAAAGTCTGGATATAAAGCAATACATTGTAGCTTTCAGATAACTAGCTAGAAAATACTTAATTTTGAAACTCATTAGCACCTTTGTTGCTAAACATGCTCTGCATTCATTTATCTACTAAAGTATAAATCGCCAACCACCAATCATTTTTCTCAAATATTATGTTAGTTCTCAACCAACTCTCAGTGGAGGGACAAGGGCTTGAAACAAAGGTTTACCATTTAAAGTACTATATCTTTTCACACATTTAGGCTATGGTCCTGATTTATATAGCCAATGCAGTATGCTTCCTGGCAGTCGTTTTTATTTTGCTGTGCATGTTTATCTTTTGGAACTACAAGTTGGAATGTGAATTATAATCACTCTCCTAACTCATTCAAGTAATAAATTACCAGCATCAAGTTTTGAATGGCTATAGCTATATTTTAATATGTAAACTTGATAATTATATAGCTCAAATGATAGATCTCTCTGTGTGCTGATATTAAAATATATAACTATGCTAAAGTTGCATGCAACCAAAGTGGATGTCCTTAAAATATATGTGCCTGAACTATTTGTAGTTGTGATTCCTGATTGGAAAGTGCTAGCCAGTTGAAATTGTTATCTCTGGCTAGAAGAAGCACTACTCTACAGAATGAGTATTTTCATTAGTCACTAAAACATGACTATGGGTAGTGATTAATACAAAAATTAAATGTAATTTTTTTGCTTCCTAATTTTTTCTCTCATTTTTGGACTTTTCTTTTCCTCTTCCTTCTCCTTCTTTTCTTGTTTTTTTTCTCTTTCCCAATTCTTTTGGCTTCTTTCCTTCTTTTAATCGAGAATTATTAAAAACACAAACAAACTAGCACTGAAGAAGAGATTGTATTTGCATTGCAATGGTAGAAACATCAGCACAGTCTATGAAATTTGATAGTGTAGCATTGGAAATAGAAGATGAAAATAGAAACAGATTTAGGTGTTGAAATGGGGCAGAGGTTACCATCTGAGAAGTTGGATGGAGTTCAGAAACTTCTAATTCCACCTTTGAAGCTTTTACTATTGCCCCATCAGGACCTTACAAAACTTAATTTTGAAGAGTAAAGGCCAGTTTATAAAACGATGCTCACCAATTGTATCATATTTTATTGTATTGTCTCATCATCTTGGAAAATGGCATCGGTAGGATCATACAACAAAATGGAATGAGATCTACTTCTGTTCCAACATCAAGAACCAAGTACTAGTCTAATCAAAATACTTGAATTAAGCATGTGATGAACTGCAGCAGCATCTGTTTAACTTCAAGTAAACATTATGGTATATGTGGATTTAAATGAGCTCATTGGAGTCATGGCTTGTGGCAGGTATTTGTTAAAACATATGAGGCGAAGAACAATGCCTGGAATCCGGTGGTAAGTCAAGTTGAAAGTGTTACATATCTGGCTGGTTTTCTAGCTGATATAGCCAGCTAGTGACACTGCAACCAATTATAACTATAATACTTGGGAAACTAGTAGTTTGATAACTTTTGGTGTTAGCTTGTAGCACTTTAATAAGCTAGCTAGCTAGTGATCAACGATGTAGTTGATTTAGTGGTGATAGCTTGCTAGCTGATGAGCTCTATACTTAACTACATAGAATAGAATAACATTTCGTCATAGGCACCGAGATTACGATAAGAAGGAAAATAAGATGTAATACAATGGCTGAATGTCAAATTTATTATGAACATGCCCTAAAACAATGATACGATAGGATGATACCATACGATACTTTTTGATGGACTCGCGTTATATGCTGAACCAGCTTAACAAAAGAGAGGTTATCCGACTGAGAAAAAAAACGGTTTCTTGGTTTGAAGGGAAAAAGTAGATATTGATCGGTTTCACAGTGAAATATCCAGCCATATATAATAACTGGATCGTTAAAAGATATTATACCCATCTTTGGAACAATTATCTAATACCAAGCAGCAGTTAAATACCTGGAACTGGATCTTTGCCATATTCGCCTGAAACATACCCTTCACCACCAAAAAAATTGTCATCTAGCTCTAATACCAAGCAGCAGTTACTAACACCTGGAAAACTGGATCTTTGCCATATTCGCTTGAAACATACCCTTCACCACCAAACAAATTGTCATCTAGCTTATCACTAGCAATTTTTTTCTAGTTACCTATATCATATACTTAACAATAAATAATATTACTAGCCCTCAATGAACCCCACAGGTTGAATATGATATTTGCTGATGCAAAAGCTTGTAGCCATACTTTTGAGAATACAGAACCGAAGCTAAATTTGTTTGTACATTTCCTGCATTTAAAAAATATAGTGAGGACATTCAGTAATCCCATACCACACTTCAATGGTTTGGTCTCATAGCATTATTACATCATTTTCTCTGGCAAGAACTTTAATGACATTAGGCTTACAGTGGGTGCAACTACTGCAAGCAAAAGTGGCAGCAACCTACAAGAAACCAAATGTTCAAGAAAGTCTTCAATTCAAAAAGTTCAGTTATTATCTAACCCTTAATTAAACCATATTTAGCAGATAATATTTCATCATGAAACCAATATTGCTGAGGATCATCAGATGAATTATTTGTGCAGTAGAATTTCCACAAGCTATATTCATTACTTGTCCTTTTTGCTATTTAGATCCATGACTAAGCTATCAATCTTCATGCTATACAAATAAATGATGCTGTAATGTTCATAGTATCTCTTCAAGTTTTCTCATATGATAACCTCTTGAACAATCTGCCAGTTCACTTTTTTCCTGAACGCTAAAAAACTATTTTAAGCCAGGATTTCTATTTTACTGTAACAACCACTATGCTTGTCTTTCAGAGTTGTCATGGCATTCTGTAGTTGAGTGTAGTTTAACTCCACCATGCAGACAGAGCTTTCAAGGCCTACCACAACTGCTTATTTGTCCATAGCTTTCTCCTACCTTCATCTTTTCTACAACTTGGCCCAGTAGGAGCATAATTATGCTGATTGTGAGAAACATTGTCTCTTTGTGAATCTCTTTGTTTCTGGCAAGTCATCACTACCACCAACAAAATATCATGTCTTAGTCATAGCTTCTGAATAATTATGAATTGTTATATATAAAATTTACTACATATAGAAATTGCTTGTTAAACAATGACTAAGACAATAGATGTTTCAACTAGTTTATTCTCATATGACAATAGTAGATACATGTATTAGTAAATTCTTGTATTTTGTTTGTAATTTTAGTTAGCAAATTTATCTGTAAATGGTGTTGGTAATTGGAAATGATCGATAATCAATTGTCTATTCTACCACGCATTTTGTTTCTTGTGCCAATAGAACAGTTTGTATTTTTCCACATTCGATTTGGACCAGTGTTGGATTGTTCAAGATTCAGAGTAAGTTCAATCCCAACAGCCAACTTAAGTACTCATTTATGTTTATAAAAAATCAAGCTTAAATCATTTATGTGCATCGTTTTTGTTTTATTTAAAAGTGCAGCAGAAGCATATTCAGCTAGTTTATTTACCACTACTGCTAAGCATATGTTTAATGTGTATAAATATAAAGTCTATCGCACATGCCTTTCATAACCTTTAGCATTCTAACTCAAAAGTGCTATACTCTCATAAAGTGTCCCTATATAATCATGTAGAAGGATATTGAAGGCCAGCAAAGCTTTGTGAAGGAACAGATCTTTCGATCCTTGAATGAAATGTGCAACTGTGGTCTCACTGATGCTCACATTATGACTGGTTTCTTCAGCTGTGGACAAAAGAACCACCAGATCATCTACAGAGCTCACATCCTAGGCACCAGAAACTACAGTGCCATGGACCTAGTGGACTTACTTCAGTCTTGGGTCATGAGGGGCAGTGCTTACATCACGATCAACTCTTTGAGAATGCAACTAGACCCAACTTGCCCCTCCCAGTTGGACACACTCGATGATCCTGAATGTGCAATCAATGTTGTCACCACATCATTCAAGCCAAAGACAACAGAATCTCCTGCAAAGACAGATAAACCATCACAAAGGCCTATATTTGGAGATAAGCTTCGTCGTATAACTGCATATGATATTGGTGGAATTATTGTCGGTGTGGTCATAGCTGTTCTTCTTCTTGTTGTTTTTGTCATCATCATTGGAATCTTCATTTATCGTTGGAAGGGCATATTTCCAACTCCTCTAAGGTACTAAATTTTTTAATATATTTTTTAAATATTTTAGATCATCGGTAGAGTGGAGAAATGGGACTATTTTATGGACAAATGTTGAGCAAATCTTCTTCATAAATATTAATGTGTATTCATGTTTTATGGACGACACTTCATTGGGGCTGATAGTTTAGCAATAGTTATAATTATAGTCATGGACATAATTTAAATGACTTGTAAAATTCAAGTAAAATAACTTTCATATAGCATGAGACTTGAATATAATAATTGTTGTTGACGTATATTTTTATTGTCTCTTTTTTCTTTTTTCAGCAAAATTAGTGGAGTGAAGAAGATGATGTTACACCTTTTGCAGACCTTGATCAAAAGTATGGAAATGTTATTAAATATACTGTAGGAGCTAATTGTTAATAAGGTAGGATGTAACCATTTTTTTCTTCAATATACAAAAAATCTATCTATATATACTTTTGTCTATCTAGTAGTCATATTTCAAGTTTCAGAGCATTTCAATGCTCCACAATGAAGTTATGCACCTTTATGTGCATGCTCTTCCATGCAATTGAATGCAATCAAGCTACACGGGGGGCTACCAAAAGAAGAAGGGGCCTCAACCGTGAGTGGCGATCGCTAATGCTAGGTACTAGAAGCTCGAATAAGGTACCAAATTGAAGCTCATTGTAAGCTCTCTATAGCCATAGTAACTGCACGGTAGGGTCGAGGAATGGACAGAAGAGCAGAAGAAGCAGTACAAGAACTAACATAATTGACATTCTCAACTTTGAAGGCTCTTATCTGAAATCATGTACTCGAGTCACTAAATTACATGTAACTGCCTTATTTTACCCACTTTCAAGATATCATTAGAAAGCTCTTTTTCTGCTCTATACAACAGAGGAATTTTTGTTAAAGTCAACTTTGGTGGGTATATGAGTCAGAATGTTGAAAAATTCATTGATTTTGTTTTAAAAATTATTAAAAATCACATGTACATGATATGACCAAATCTTCTGCTGCAATCAAGCCACTGTGGTTGCTACAGGTCCTGTCTAAGTGGGAAGTAGTTAGGACTAATTGATCTTGAGTTGTGTGTAATTTAGTGACACCCATATTAGGTCACAGCTGGATCCATAACTTCACCTAGGGAGTATACATCAAGATTATATCAATAGAAAGCACATACAATTGTCTACATTTTGATATCAAAATCAGCTGCATAGTGTTAAAACTTAAAAAGTTATGAGGTAATACATTTTTACATCTTCTGTGGTTACATCCTCCCTTTTAAGCACCCATATATTTTCAAGGATCTACCTCACTGATACTTTTAGTATAGTTCAGTTAGTACTTTCCAGAGAATCCATAAATTAAAATTACTCACCCACATATGGAAGTGTTTAGTTTGCTGTTGTTTTAGGATAAGCTACTATGTAGCACTTGAGTGAGAAGGCAATATAGCTTCTGTTGGTGTAGTGCTTATGGTAATCACTGGGTGGCTATAAGTAACCAATTTTGCTACAAAGCTGGAGAGGTGGCAAACAGGAAATCAGATTTTTGGCAACTCTTCCCCATAATTCGTCCAAGCAATGTGTGATATCTTCTAAGTTGTAATCCCACAAACTCTAGATAAAGAACTCACACAAATATTGTACTTTTCCTATTGCTTTTGGTAACGGATCACCACAGATCATGCTGGTGAGATTGGAGTGGAACTTCTTCTGGTATGGACATGGTCACGTATACTCATCCAGAAGCAGCTGCAAGTTAACCAATTTTCTGCAAATCTAAGGAATAGCCAAACAGGAGCCCTTTATGTTTACCAATAAATTGTTAAGTTTCACATATGACTGTCTTGTTCTAGAAAGGCAGTATTACCTACATTACTGCAAACTAGATAAATGTTTTGTTGGAATGTGAACGTATGACAGTCGTTTCCTCTGCGAACATTTGACCATTTGACCATCCTATTCTAACTGAGCCAAACCATATATTGTACTATATAATCTGTAACTGTAAGAAATTGGTTTCTTCTGCACTTGGCATTTCTTCTTATTAAGCGATGCTTGTTATTAAATGCTTTTCCCCCCATTCGTGCCAATGCTGTAGGTGCTCTGATTAACAATCAGCTTGTACAATAATTATATTTACGTACAATTATCTATGTGCTAGCAATTGTTGTGGATGGTTTTACACTTTCAAGGAGGTATCGCACAGGTTTAGTTTACTTGAATGGAATTCATCAAGTTGTAATCCCACAAACTCTAGATAAAGAACTCACACAAATATTGTACTTTTCCTATTGCTTTTGGGAACGGATCACCACAGATCATGCTGGTGAGATTAGAGTGCTTCTGGCATGGACATAGTCACTTATACTCATCCAGAAACAGCTGCAACTTAACCAATTTTCTGCATATCTAAGGAATAGCCAAACAGGAGCCCTTATGTTCACCAATATTGATTAGCAAGATTATACAAATGTCGCTTAATTTTAAGCAACTACTTTTCAAGTTACAATTGACAGTGTGATCATGCGATAGCTCCTTTATCAGACATAACTGGCACATATGCTAGTTGTATGGTACCTCTTGTTTACCTATTTATACATAATTCTTTGTGGTCTGTTATTTTATAAAAATTTAGAGTGTGTCAATTAATTTTTTATCATGTAATAGTGTATTCCATTAATGCCATTTTCCATGCAGCACTGTGTTTGAAGAGAAGCTCAAATGAAGTCCGATGGAGTACTGAAACTTTTATAACATGAACCATGTTTGTTAATTCTTTAATCTTGACTTTATGTACTCAGATATTTTAAACTTAGATTGGTTTAGTTTTGTATTTACCACAGATATCACACACACACACACATACACACACACTTAATTTGGACTTTATAATTATACTAAACTTAGATTAGTTTTTTGTATTGGGATATCTCTGGCACAGATGCAACACATCGCACACACACTTAATCTGGAATTTATGTGCTACAAATATTTTTACTTGGATTGATCCTGTGTTGAAAAAATCTTGTGGTATTAATCTCTGCCACTTACACACACATGCATGCACACAGACACATGCATTATTATTGTTATTATTATTGTTGTTGTTGTTGTTAAAATAATAATAATAATAATAATAATAATTATTATTTTACTTTTTATTAAACATTATTTATATATATATTATTTACTGATTTTTATATTTTAATTTTGGGGGATAATATCTTTTTTTAATTTTTGTCTTTATTTTTCCAAATGCGATTCATATGCAATTCACAAGCATCTGAGACATGACTAATATTGAAACATTAATTGCACACACACCAGCCTGTAGAACTAGTGTTGATTGGGTATGAATATGATTAGCAAACCCATTATGTAAGAGGTCTGGCAGATGGAGTTGTGCATTGCTCAGTCATGGGAGTTCATTATGACCTCATTATTGCGTTACCTTTACTAGCTAGCATAAGTTACAGTGTTGCACAGGCAGTCACTGTGACAATTGGTGACAGTGGTGGGATACCTGCCAAGTTTGACCAGTGCTACTCAGGGTAGTGTTTGAGCTAGAGTTTGTTATCAGGAAAAGCAAACAAACTTCTTGTTGTCATTACAATTGAGAATGTCGGTGTATACTTCAGAGGAAATACTCAGCATCAGGGAGATCAGACTGCGGAAAGAGGAACTTCACTAGAGACCTCAGAGACACTAACACAGCAGATAACAGCCCATGGAATTGTCTAGGGATTGCCTGAAGGAAGCCAATGCCACTCCCCGGTATGCAGACCATGCCAGATAAGTCAACCACGATGGTCATGATGATACAATTCATGCAGGCCACCAAGAGGAATGTCGAGACAAGAAAGAGAAGAAGCCAGAAAACAAGAAGCTGCAAGGGAACAACGATGGGAAAAGCTACTTGCTAGAACAATAGATGACCACACTGAGGCTGCATCGCCATGAACAGTCACCATCTCAACAGAGAGGATAATCAGATTCAGCTAACTGAGAAAAGGAGAGGATGTGGAAGCTTACTTTTCAGCTTTTGAAGCTGACATGGAATGTTATTCCCTACCAAGACCACAGTGGAACCATCACTTGCTATCAGTTCTAACACCATATGCAACATGATGTTGGATCCAGACAACAGACAGGACTATGACGTTCTTAAGACAGCCCTGTTTTCTCACTACAAGATAACTCGATCAACTTACAGACAGAGAATGGACCAACTCAAAAGAAAATCAGAAGAAACCCGGAGTACCTGAGGCAGGAGACTCCTCAACCTTACCTTGAAGTGGAGTGAAGGCTGTACCACAGAAAAAGTAATAGCTGAGATATTTTCCACTGAAGCATTGTTGAAGTTAACACCCAGGTAGATGGCCACTTATGTAGAGACAGAAATACCCAAGACCTTGGAGGAAGCAACTGGTTTGGCAGATGACTTTGTGGTAAACTGAGGATGGAGGTATGAGCTGACTACCAAGATAGATTGGATTACCAACTAAGGAAAGCAGCACAAAAAGGATGGCAGACCTTGTCATTCAGCACAACAGACGTCAAGCCCAAAGCAAATCAATGGAAAGAAGACACAACCACCACAGGATTGCACATGGACCTGGACGGAGGGTAGACCAGAGCTGGAAGAGTCTACCCAAATTTGATAAACAGAACCGAACCAGTTGTTTCAAATGAAGCAATATGGTCATTTTGCAGCAGAGTACCATGGAGAGATCTCCAAGCCAAGCCTTGAAACCATCAACATGACAAATCTACTGACACCCAGACAGGAGGTCGACTTAGTGACCACAGAGGTGAAGCGTTGGACACTGGTTGCAGGAACTGTGAATGACCAGCCTGTGGATAGAGTGTTATTCGACACAGGAGGAGAGAGAACCCTGGTTGACAGCAAATTGATTCAGAATGAAGACGGGATGGGAGAAAAGTGATTTTGTAAAAGCATTCAATGTCACAATATCAGCATTGCCATTGATAAAGGTCAAAATAGAAGTAGGGGACTGTAAAGATGAACTAACCGTGGCTGCACAGAAAGATCTAGGTTATGATGCTTTACTAGGAACCGATTTCCCAGACTTGTGAGGAATTGGAAAACATCTACTCTATGATGAGATTGTAAATGTAGTCCATATCCAATCACAAGCAAACAAGACAGAGCATACTTCACTTCCAGACAGTTTCAAAGACATCAACTCCAGTGACACCGACACTGAGTCAGAAAAAGAAGAGTATGATAAAAGAGATGACCAACCATGGGAAGACTAAGCCAGTGAAGATCAGATAACCTTCCACACAGATTAAGAACAGTCGGATGCAGATACAGAACGGTCAGATGCAGAACAGTCAGAAGAAATAACAACTCACAACAGCAAAGCCAGTTGGAGGAAGGCTAGAGCTCTTTTCATGACCAACAAAGAAAGATACTCTTTAGACGACAACGGAAAGCAATTCCAAAAAGACCAGAAACAAAACAAGGTGTTAAGAAATGCTGGAAGAAGTCTGAGAAGGAGGAAACCGAGTTTGTTGTTTATAACAACCTTCTCTGGAGATGGTCAAAGGACAGACTAGGAGAAGAAATGCTACAGTTTTGTGTGTGCCGAGAAAATGCCAGATTTAGGTGCTGTTGGTACATAGGCCTGGCCACCTGGGGCAAAATCTGACCACTCAGAGGATTCTACTATTGGCCAAGAATTCATACAGATGTAAAGAAACTGTGCCTCGCATGCCCAGAATGCCAGAAGTCAGCTTACCAGTCCAAGCAGAGAGCTCCTCTTCAACCCCTCCCAGTCATTGACACCCCATTCTCGAAGATAAGAATGGACCTCCCTTCCTAGAACTGTAGTTATTGATTACACTACTAGATGGCCAGAAGCTTTTCCATTACAGAAGACAGACAGCCAGACTATAGCAGATAACTTGAGGTTTTTTTTAACCCAATTTGGAGTAAAGATGAGATCCTCACAGACTGTAAAACAAACTTTGTGAGTTGTTTTATGCAAGAGCTCTACTTGTTGATGGGAATAAAGGGTATCAAGACAACTCTATACTACCCACAGATGGATTGAATGGTGGAATGCTTCAACCTCCATTGACTTAAACCTACTCTTCTTTGTCACCTGTGGTCAATTTGATAAGTTTAAGGGAATATTTGAAATGCTTGATGGTTGTCTTCACTAACAGACTGATGCAACCACCAATCAGGCCTCCAACTAGCTAACTTGATCTTCTCTTCAAAATGTTGAAGTGACTTCTCGAAACTATGTGCATTTTCCAGATTGGTTTTACCTGCAAAGCCCATAAGGAGGTAGGTGCTGTACTGCAGCAGCCTATGTCTGTGCGGCAATAGCTTCAGTTTTGTCACTCAATAGCATAGTCATAGTAATCCTGAGGCAAGACACAGATCATTTCAACCAGGAGATCTTGTGCTGCTCAGAACACTCTCACTAGGACCCAAGTTATTAGCAGAATGGGATGACCATATGCAGTGGTTGCCAGAATGGATGAGACCACCTAAGAACTGAGTATGCCAGACTACCCTAGAAGATTAGTGACATATCAATCTTCTTAAGGAGTTCAACTCCCCAACAGCTGCTTGTTTTGCCACAATAGAGCTGACAGAGGATGACCTCACAGCCTCACCAGAGAAAGAAGGGGATGTCATGCTGATCATCAGTTAGAGAGTGTAAGCAACACAGAAAGAGTTACTGCAGGAACTGTTGAGCAGACACAGTAAGTTATTTGGGTAAGGCCGAGCCAAAGATGCAGAGACAAGGCTGGAAACAGGAGATGCCTATCGTATTAGCAGACCACCTTATAGGCTGGACCACAAGAAACTACAGATGATGGATGGCGAGATTAGGAAACTACTAGTAGTTAAGCCGCCATCCAAGAACCCCTGGGAATCACCGGCAATGAAGAGTATGGCGGTGTATAGACTATAGACACCTGAACTTAATCACAAAGTCCGACCCCTTTCTCCTGACCAGTAAGAAGAATTGATCGACAAACTGGGTCGAACAACCCATATTTCAACATTGGATGGAAAGAGGATACTACCAAGTCATAGTTCAAAAGGACTCGGTCAGCAAAACAGTGTTTATCAACCCACAAATGGAAAATGGGAATATATGAGAATATCTTTTGGTTTGAAGAATTCCCCATCTGTATTTCAGCGGTTGATGAACAGTATGTTGGCTGACATGGTCGCCTTTGCAGATGCTTACATGAAGACATTGTAGTGTTCAGCATGGATTTTGAGAAGTATCTAAGTCATCTAGAAGCCGTATTTACCTGACTAGAGGAGACAGGATTGATTGAGAAACCAAAGAAATGTAACCTAGCTGAACCAAACTGCCAGTATCTTGGACACATGGTTGGAGCAGGAGAAGTACGATCATGGAAGGCAGATTGAAACACTCACTCAGTATCCCAAACCAATTAAAAAATAGGATATGAGAACGTTCCTGGGTCTTTCGAACTACTAGAGATGCTTTGCCCCAGGATACGGTTCAAAAGCAGTACCACAGACAGAGGCAACTAGGAAAATGTCCAGACAAAATAGAGTGGACAACTGAGAGTGGGCATAGTTTCAACAGCTCATGACTAGCCTCACTAAGGATCCAGTAGTAATCAGTCCAGATGAAGAGAAACCATTTATACTCTACATGGATGCCTCTGGAATAGGCATAGATGCCGTCCTCAGTCAAGCAGGAGTTGATAGAACTGACCAACCTATTGCATACTACTCTTGCAAGCTAAAGCCAGCTAAGAGCAGATACATATGGAACAAGAGTGTATAGCAGTAGTGGAGGCAGTGAAGGATAATTATTTGAGTCTACTTGTTGGCAGCATTACTAATCAAGACAGCATCATTTACAGGTTTGCAGGCAGCCCCTGTGACAATGTGTGTGTTAGGGTGTGGTTTATATCACATGATAAATAGCTAAATAGCAATTCTTAGCATGTCATTATTCCTGAGGAAGACTAGAGTATCTAGTTGAAACATCAATTCTAGTTGGTTATAGAGAAAGTCATTGTAATTTTATTATGTCAACTGAGAGTTCACTGATAATATAATATAATATAAATATTAATAATATTATAGTCACCTTCTCAATAATCAACTTCAAATTGTATTCACTTGATGTGAAGGAGGCATTGCACATCAGCCTAGCACAAAGTGTGAGCGGTTCAATCGAGAATGTTGAATGACTTGCTGCATGGCGCTAATCTAAAGAGCCTTAACTTGAAGCCACGACCACAATAATTACTCTAATTTATATTTTTATCTTATTAATTATTTATTTGTTTAATAATTATTGTTGTTGTTGTTGTTATTGTGTATTTATTTTATAATATTTTTAAATTTATTATTCTATTTTATTTATTTTTAATTCATTTTTTTTAAATTTAATGTTTATTTTGTTTATTTATTATTGTTGTTTTATTTGTTTTGTTTTATTTGTTAGTTTGTTTATTATTTACATATATTTTTATTTGTTTATTTTATTATTATTATTTTAAGTCATTTATATTTATCGATCTTTGATTAATGTGTTGATATATATTAGCATTAGGTTAAATTAATTAAACTGGCTATAGCATGGTTTTTCCCCCCTTGTTTCATTTCTTAATACTTTGTCTTACTGTTATTATATTTTTGTTGTCATTTATTATATATAATTTTTTATATACTAACTTATTTCTTGTTGTTATAAACATTATTATTAATTCTACTATTATTATTTTAGCCACATTTGTTTCAAGTGCTGAACGTGTATGTCAGTGGTTTGCATCATGTGATGGATAAATAGCTACTGGTGTATAAAGCCTCACATGAGTCTTGGCATTGCTGATGACTCTAGCTAAGATATCAAGGGAGTAAATTTATGAGAAAGTCATTGTGTTATGTCAACTGAGAGAATATAACATCTTTCATTCTTATAAAATTAAATAAAGCATATTTACATCATTTTAGTCAGCATATAACTTTTTTCATAGGAGCTATTCAAATAATATAATATATCTTATTGGAAGATACGATTTTTTTATGAGCTTTACAATGATGTATAATAATAAGGTGGTGGGTACACTATTGGGTGAATGACATGCTAAATAATTAAAATTTTCTGTGAAGCTCTCTCCAAGATCAAAAGGTTCAAACTTTTTTGTTGGTCTCGCTACAAAAAACTCAAACTGAAGTGGTACCTATAAATGGCATTATTTAATTCTATTGTGTCGACTATGACTCTTTTAAAAGATTACTCTCTTCAAAGTCACCGGTAATTTGCTGTATTAAAAAGTTTAGAGTTTTATTTTATTGAGAAAAGAAAGGGCCAATTGACAAGAATCATCTTCACATGGAAAAAATACAACAGAGAAGCAATATCTCATTCAATCTAGGCATGCCCCCATTCGAAATGGTTAAAGGGTTCAGAGTGTTTCACAGTAGAAATGTGCTTACAGTATTTCTTAGCAAAAAAGGTAATAATTATTATGACAGAGTTTGAAAATATTATATATGCTAAATGTTACTAATTGACAGTGATATGGCATCAGCAAGATTCAAAATAACAATGAGGCTTTTATTGACATGTAAACTCAAAAATATGCCAATATTTACAAATGATAATATCAAATTTGATGCTTTGGTGGCCCATCATTCTAAAGAATTAATTTTATCTCTAAAATATTGCAGTAAGATATGTGTTGATGGATAAAAGCAGTTTTAAGATACCAAATTTACACTTGCACATTCCCACTTTACTTTAGAAATCTGATCTCATTCTCACTACTACAGTTAGCATGAAATTTATTACTTTGCTTGACTTCCCTGTGTGTACAGGTCTACCAATTCCCACTGCAGTATAATATATGTCTCCTCTTCTTCTAATGTTAGTGTCACTGTTTCCTGGGATCCACCAACCACCACTGCACACATAACTGGCTACTTGGTAAGATTATTATTATAATGGAGATGAAGCATGCTTGGTATTCATACAATTATAAAAATGAGTGGTCCTGGTGGTAGGATTATTAACAGGATAAATTTAACCATGTTACCTGGTAATATAAGCATTTGTATCAATTGTGAAGGTGCTTATTGAAAGTTAATGTAAAAATAAGGTAAATTGTAGTGTTTGTAGAGCTGCCAGTTGCAGTGTGTAGTAGCACCAATAATAAACAAAATCATAACAACAACAAAACCAAATATAAATTATATATGTATTTTTTTAAAATTTTTTTTAGGTTGAGTACTCTGCAATGGTTGAAGGCAGAAGTCCTTTGGGAAATCTCATAAGATTTATGCACGACGGAAGCTCCATTACTGCTGGCAATATAACAAATGGCCTTTAGTTCCACAGACGAAATACCTGCTCAAATTGGCTGCCCTCACAAACTAATGGGGAAGGAATGCAAGTTCGAGTCACTGGACTGACTAACAATGCTTCGTCGGACTTTGGTGAGCTATTGTAACACGTACATGTTCCATTAGTACTGTACAAAGAAATCATTGAATGGAGAAAAGATGGTGGTGTGAAAAATAGGTAAAAAAAGCTGAAGAAATGCAGTGGACTGGAGGGATTGTCAGCGTTTCAGTAGCAAAAGAATAATGTTTTAAAACAAGGGAGTCTAATGCTACAGGAATACTTCAGAAGTACAACTAAAAAAGAGCAGAATTACATAATTATTATGACAGCAACATCGTTCCTAACATTTGTTGTATGTATTTCAGAAGTTAGAGGACTGACTTCTTGAAATAGGAAAGTAGAACTGCATTTCTTCTATGTATGTCAAGTCGTTGTATTAGGATTGTGCAGAAGATGGAGCACTGGAATTATCACGGGAAAGCCCTATGTATCATGTAATATGTAGTTGTTTTTTCATAAAGGAATAATTATGATATTTGATCTATTTCACAATATTGCTGCATGTGCTTTCAACCCTAGTGCAGTATCTCATGTGGAAATGAGAAATTATCTTACTTAATATAAGATAGGTAGTTGTTAATTTCGTTCTAGGTGTTATACAGGTGATGATTTTTTTTATACCGCATTTAGCAACTCTTTTTTTTTTAATGACTTCCAAAATTGATGCTAAAATCTACTGCAGACTTTTCCACCAATAACTTAAAACTATGGTTACAAAATCTCTATGGTATTTGGTGTCCTACTTTAGCTTTCACATCATTTAACCCATTCACCGTCAGGTTTAGGCAGCATATTTTTTTTAATTGGACTCGTGTGCAAATAAAAATCAATATTAAATCAGGAATGCACTAAAGTCCCTAGCAACCATTGTTGATGGGATAGCATTGGTGTCGACAAACCGTGTGGTCAACTTTAGGTTGCTAAGCAACGACCACAAAGGATGAATATCATTATGTAATTACCGCTTAATGAAAGCTCTTACTTCTGACTATGCTAGATAATGCAACATGTGATTATATATATATAATATATAAGCACACACTCATTGTATTCACAAAACTTGCATAACATATATTTTTCATTTTTTAATATTTATTTTCTGATGAAGATATTGATGTTGGTGTTGTATGAACAATTATTTATTACATCTTCATCTTCCCATAACAGGACAACAATAGCAACAAAAAACATGCATATACAAAATAACAGCCATCTAGCACACACATAGAACACAGAGAAAAATGGAAATACCATAGAAAGTAAAATTTAAAAAAAGTGAAGCAAAAAATAGGAAACTACTTTGTGAAGTCTACCATGGTGTGGTACTTGAAAAAACAGTCCCTCTTTGTGACACACAGTGGTACTTTGCAGTGACGGCAAATAAGTGGTCTCATGGTGGTTTGAGATTCCAGACATGTTTCCAACTGCTACACAGACAATACACCACTGCTGTTTTTCAGTTAGCTTATCAATGCCCAAGCGTGGTGTTCAGCCAGTCTAGATGCTCGTTATGAACTGAGCGAGGGCGGCCAGCATGCTGACGTGAGCAGAAGCATACCACTAGTTCCTTAGCTAGCTCCAACCATAAGGTCAAAAAATCTTTCTTCCTGTAAACCCTGGCAAGGTGATCTGCTCTGTGGACATGAGAGTCTAGAACATAGCTGTTCAGAATGCATGCCTCAACCATATACGCAAACACCCTCTTCTGGAGAATTAGAGGAGGGACTATCAAAGGTACTAGCTGAGGACATAGTAGAAGAAGCAAGAGACGGAGCTAAAGAAAAGCTGTTAGATGAAGTTCCAGAAAGAAAGAGAGGACTAGCTAAAGGCAGAGCAGAACTTGAAGCACTAGAAGCTATTTCACTACCACTACTCTGACAAATTCGAGCATGACGAACACTCCTAGTGCCATGACTAAGCTGAACAACTGGTCATGAAGGAGTGCATACTTCACTAGAAGAGAACACAGAGTGCGAGGTTAAAAATAAAGGAGGGCATAATGATGGAACAGACAATGATGATGATGGAACAGACAATGATGATGATGGAAATAGTATAGGAGTGACTACAGACGTCACATAAGTCATAGAACCTGATGCAGAGGTTACACAACCTACAGTTGCAGATACTGGTAGGAACAATGGAGAAGGTGATGAAGCAGCCATCACAGCAATAGGAGGGCTAGCAACAATAGATTGTGTCAGAGTTGATGAAGCTCTGTCAGCTGCCCAATCCATCGCTTCATGCATCAAACCTGAAGGAGATAAAAAAATTGGCATCAAATAATTTTACCCACGGGCTACCGCAACAAGGAAGCATTGTAGTTCCATGCTCTGCTTTGCTAACAACAAAACTAGCTATAGCTAAACTGTAGCTAAACTGACTGTAAATACCATCTTCATCGCTGGTATTCTCTGCTGGATCATGTAAAGAGTAAGACTCCCGAGTCGTGCGCGCCAATTATTTTTCGCGGTATATATATTTTTAATCTGAACGCTCGCGCTATGTACAGAGTGAGATGGCTTCAACAACGATCAGGTCGATTGCTCCTGCTGTATTTGGGGAAAACAAGGAAGTCATTGCCTATTTTAGGATAGGAGCAAATCTCTTTTGGCAAGTACTGTTACTTGTGGAATGTAAGAGAGAAAATATATAAAAAGCAATAATAATAGGATGATTATTGATAATAATAATTATTATGATGAACATGTTCGGTGTTGTTACTTGGTGTACAGTTGCAATGTAACTATGGTTAGATGCAAGAAGTCCACCCTGAAAGATGGGTTTGCATGGGGGTGTCCTGCGTGTTAAATTGTAAAGTAGATTCGTCATGGTTTGTATGTCTATGTCGATATTTTTAGATTTATTGAAGGGAGCTTCTTCGTAAAGTCAATGCTTAGTCTGCTCCTTTTGCAGAGAGTACCCAGTTACTGCTGCTGCAAGTGAAGAAGGTGCAGTCGACCAACTGCAATTAATGTGTACCAGTGATTGCAGGAAGTTTGCTCAACAGCACTTTGTAGCTGTCCAATAATCTTAGGTGGGCTTGGAGTCATCATGAGTCCCAATTCAGTGTGTTGTGAATTGTCACATCAACAGTACATTCTTGTGGCCATAGCATCATTATCAGAATAGCATCATTATAGCCATCATTATTATAATTATTGTGGATACAGCACTCATAGGGACCCGGCCTCCATCCGGGTATTTGGATTGGTGGACACCAGTCATACTCCTGTACTGGGTATGCTGTAAACAATCACAATTCCACTCCATTCTATGTAGTTGTTCAACACAAATTTTCAGATTACATGCAAACAGTTCTCCGGAAAGACGCTGCAACATTACTCCCTATCATACATAGAGGATAGTGCGTTACCCATTTGATCATTGGATCAGCAAGGATATAAAGTAGCTTTCAATGAATAGCAATGCATGGAAAAGTGACATATGTGTGTGTGGGCATGTGTTAGGTAAGGGGACGAAAAACGGGTAAGGGGTTGTACGTAATAATGTTAATACGCATAGATGTTTGTCTATACTTCACTACCTCCCCCCAAGTAGGCTGGAGGGCTACTGATTTAGGATTGTTAGTACCCATACTGGTCCACCGGTTTCCGTCCTCTTAGGGTGCGGCGGGGTAGTGGTGGGGTTGGTGGTAGTTTGGACTGGGCCACGGGAGGGGTATTCTTTGGTGTGGGCAGGAGTGGGCTCCTTAATGGCAGCTTGATCTGTGGGAGGCGCGATGCTCGGGATGGTGTCTTGGCCATGGACGCATATGTTTTCGGCGTTGTCGGTAGTGGGCTGGGTGTCGCTGACTGGCGAGGGATCTTGATCTGTGCAGGAGCCGTGTGGATGTCCGGGCGTCGTGGTGATGGAGCTGGGTTGTTGGGGGGTGCCGGTGTGGGCTGGGAGCTCTGGTTCACAGTCGGTGCCGGTGTGGGTGGTCTGTTGGGCGGGGGGTTTGGTGTGGTCGTCGGTGGAGCTGGGGCGATCGTGGCTGGGCCGGTAGCAGGTGGCGTATATGCAGGTTGGGGCGTGATGGTGTGGTATATTTGGGATGTCAGGAGAATGGGTCGTACTTCCGAAGGAAGCGACGATTCCGTGTGGTCAGCCGCCCAGAGCCCTGGTGGTATGTAGTACCTCTACCACCATGCCAGATTTATCCCACTTCGTCGGGTGGCGGCCAGTCTGATTTTGTATCATGACTGCATCGCCGCAACAAAGTGGAGACAGGCCTTGGGAATGCTCGTCCCATCTGGCACAGCCAGTGACTCTGCGCTTGGAGAGGGAGCGCTCCCGGAGGTCCAGGCGGTCTGACCAGTCCAGATGTTGGCGGTACTTGCTGGGGATGCCAGTTATGAGGTCTTTGGTGGATCTTCCGAACAGGCAATTCGCAGGGGACATGCCTGTTTTGGGGTTGGGGCCATTGCGATACTGCAGTAACGCGCGGTGGAACTTGTCGGAGAGTTCTCCACCAATGCCAGTGTTGCCAGATATCAAGCGCTTCATGGTTTTCACCGCGATCTCCGCATGGCAGTTGCTGTGTGGGTTGTATGCGGCGGAGATGCGGTGGTGTACGCTCCAGGACAGGAGGAAGTCTCGGGTGGAGTGGGCAGCAAACTCGGGGCCTCCATCGGAAGTGAGGCTGTCGGGGATGCCGTATGTGGAGAAGGTTTCGCGTTAGGTGCGGATGAGTCCATCGGCCCCGTTCTTGGATGTGGTGACAATTGGCCAGTTGGAGTACCGGTCGACCAGCACAAGATACGCCAATCCACCGTGGTGGAAAAAGTCGGCGCATATGTGCTGGAAGGGGAACTCCGGGTCAGCTGGCGTCGTGGATGGCATGGCTGGCTGTGATGGCACATTGCCGTTACAGATGGCGCACTGGGTTCTGGTGAGCCCGATATCCTTGGTCATGCCAGGCCAGAAGATGGATGCTTGGGCCCGGGCGGTCATCCCGCTGGTGCCTTGATGTGCGGCGTGGAGTGCTTGGAGGCAGGTGGGGCGAAGGGCAGTGGGGATCACTATACTTTCGCCTCGGCATATGACGCCATCCACGGTGGAGAGGGAGTCGAGGTAGGGGTGGTATTCTCGGATGGCTGCTGGCATGTGGTGTCTGGCCTCTGGTGGTCCTCCCTCGATCAAGTCAGAGAGTTGCTGGAGGCTGCCGTCGGCCGCTGTGGCGACCTGGATGTCCTCCCAGGTGATCGGGGCGTCGCGGATGGCCGCAGTTAGTGCTGTGGCCAGTCCTTCGGGGTCATTGGCAATGCAGGCGATCCTGTTTGTTGGAATGCACGTGTTGATGGTTGTGTGAGTGTCGTCCTGCAGGTGGAGTCGGGCGGGTGAACGATCGCCGGATGGGTGGTGGGATAGGGCGTCGCTGGTGTGATTGCGGACTCCGGGGATGGATACCATCCGGAATCTGAATTGGAGTGTCTTCTCCTTCAGATTCCGAAGGCTGGTGTTGTGGATGTCCTCGAGCGAGCGATCTCCAAATACTTTGAGCAGTGGCTTGTGGTCCACTGCGATCTGGAGGTCGCTGCACCCAAGGACAAAGTGGCAGGCTTTCTCTAGGGCATCCACGATGGTGAGGGCTTCCCCCTCGATGGGGGCATAGCGTGACTCAGCAGAGTGGGTATAACAAGACCCGACAAGGATGACCTTCCATCCCTCCTGGCAACAGAGGATTTCCCAGGAAGGGCACTGGCAATGTTTTTGGACCAGCCAGAACCCTATCCCGTCCTTGCTCCAGTCTGTCGCCAGGCAGGTGGGTCGGTCCTTGTCGTATATCCGTACGCCTTCTTCGATGCTTCGGCAGATGTCCAGCTTCGACGCATCAAAGGCTTGCTGTAGGCTGTCCGTCCAGGTGAATGGTTGTGACGGGCTGAGGAGGTCTCTGAAGGGTTTCATCACCAGGGCCATGGAGAAGGCATACGTGACCTGGTTTACGAGTCCGAACCAGGCGCGTACGTCTGTTATGCTGAGTGGTTGTGGGAAGTCTCTGATGGCGGCGAGGTACTTCTTGCTCGGTCGGACGTCTGTCAGGGTGATATCGAACCCGGCAAACTCCACTTCATCCTATGCGAAGCGGAATTTGCGCGGGTTCAAGGTGATGCCGTTCCGTGAGCAGAGGTCGAGCCATTGGGTGGCCTGATGGTATGCTGTTTCCAGGTCCGGGGACCATAGCAGGGCGTCATTGATGCACTTTGTTTTGCAAGTGATATGCGAGACAATGGCATCATAATGTGCTGTGTATGCATCCCCAGATGCGATGTACCCCTGTGGGGCGGAACGGTAGCGTTACCTGCCCCAAGGGGTGATAAAGGTGGTGTAGTGGCGGTCCGACTCTGTCAGGGCGACAGAGTGGTAGCCGTTCCAGGCATCGAAGATTGTCTTTTTGGTGTTACCTGGAACGGCCCGCGCCTGGTGGAAGGGTGACTGGCAGTGATGGGTCTCCCTGGTGGCGTGCTGGTTCAGTTGCTGGAAGTTGATGGTCCTCCTCAGGGACCCGTTCTTCTTGGTGCAGATGACCATTCTGTGGCACCAAGTGTTTGTGGTACCCAAGGGGACCTGTTCCAGCACGCCGAGGCGAACGTCCCTGTCCAGGCTGCCTTTACCTCATCTTGCCAGTTGATGGGGATGCTGATGGGCGTGTGGCAAGGTTTGGGAATGGCGGCAGGGTCGATACCGAGGGACAGGGGTGGTCCGGCCATCATTGGCAGGGGCTGGTGCTCGCACACATTGAACGCACTTGCTGCATATGTCCGCAGCAAGTGGCGTTCAAGCAGCCTCCGATTGGCCTCTGTGGCCGGGTATGGTAAGCTGGTAGGTCTGGGTGGTGGAGCGGCTCTCTTGGGGCACGAGCAGGGGCGGGCAGGTGTGGGTGCCAGGTTTTGCTGGGGTATGCTTATGGGGGTGCTCACTGGGGTATTCACTGGTTGAGGTTGGGGGATGCTCACTGGTGTGTGTGATACTCTGGTGTGTATGACACTCGCTGGTACACTCACTGGTTGAGATGGGGGTGGGTTTCCGTGGGTCATCCATACTGGGTCCCTGGTCTGGCCGCGTTCCATGGGGGGTGGTGGTGGGCTTGGTTGGGGTCCGGGGCGGGGTATGTATGCCTGGTTTTGTGTGTCTGCGACTGTTTCCGACCTTGTCTGGTGTGCCTGTGGTTTGGTAGGCGAGCTGAGGGGAAATTCCAGGGGGATCATGTCGAGATCTGCCACATGTGGCCAGACTTAGATAGAGCTTCGTGGCTGACGGACTGAAATACACCATCTGGCGGGTCTCAGCACCTGATGGAATGCGGATTCGGATCAGGGCGGCTCCTTGAATGGGGAGGTTGGTTCTGAGGCTGATTTCATCAGGAGGTTGACCGGGATGAGGTCATCAGGCGTGAGGTGGAGTCGATCCATCAGAGTGGGGCCGGCCAGGCAACTCTGGCACCCAGTGTCTGCCATGGCTATGGTCTGGACGTTGAGGGACTCCTGGGGGTGGGTGTGGCTGTGTGCTCGGAAGTCCTCATATCTGGCAGATATGGTGACTGGGATGTTAGGTTGGGGTTGGGAGCGTCTCTGCGTCCATGTTTTGGAGGTTCTGTTCCAGGTTTGGTGCTGTAGGGTGCCTTCGTGCATCCCCAGGACTTGCTCGGAGACGCTCGATTCATTTTCCGCTTGCTGCCAGCACATGTGTGGGAGGTGGTGTTGTCTGCCGCATGCCGAGCACGTTGTACCAAAGGTGGGGCAATGGATGCGTCGGTGGGCCGTCCTCTCTTGCTCTCCGGGTCCCTGCTGCCCACAGTAGGCACATACACCTCGGTTGGTTGGGGGTCTGCTCTGTGGGGTGTTGCCTCTGGGTCGGATGTTTCTCGGTGCCGGGGTTGTGTTGGTTGACCTCTGTTGAGTTGGGATGTGGCGGTGTCAAGGGGGGGTGCCTCTAGGCGGTTGAGGGTTTGGGTGGCGTTGCAGCTTCTTGTATGAGCTGGCAACGGCTGATGTGTCCTCGTCTTCGTAGTGGGAGATGGCGCTGGAGGAGGTCGGGGTTGAGATGGACAGGGCCGAATGCTTTCCTGCAGCCCGCACCTCGATGAATTTGATGGTGTCCTCCACCAAGAGGTCCTGGTCCGGATGCTTAAGGAGATCCTCTTGGATCTCCGCATCCGCCAGGCCTATGCAGAGCTGGTCGGCCACTCGCTCCTCCCCCTGGTTTGTCATGCCGTCGCAGTTTGGGCACTTCTTAAGGAACCGGCAGACTTCGGCCTGTCCTCTGAGGCGTGCTGCGAAGGCGCGGATGGGCTCTGTACGGTCCTGGGTCATTCGGGAGAGGGCTACCCTGGCCACCTTCGGTTTCTCTGATCTGACATATACCGCGAAAAATAATTGACGCGGAGTGTTTTTTTGACGTTTTTTAAAATTTGATAAACAACTTTTTGCATATATATACGCTTGTGACAGTGAGTGGGTTAATATGTCACTTTAAGTTCCTGGCTTGTCATACACATAATTATATACCACACGTAGGCAACCATATACACATAATACTGTTCACATAAACACACACATAAACTATACACAACACAGACACACACATACACCACACATATATGTACTCTATAATCACACTAACACCCACACGAACCACACACCACACTTCTCATGCACATATACACTACTTGTACGCCACCATACACACATATACTTACAGTAACTACATGGTCATACATACAAACACATACACACTACACACACACACACACACACACTAAACCCACACACACAAATCAGTTGGGACATGATGGCACACTATTTGGACATCATAATTATGTAGAAGCTTAATGTGTACACTGGGCAAAAATTTCCTACAAAATAAATATGAACTATCATGAGGTATTTTCAACATGGAAGACAGTTCATATATTAAGTAATGGCAATTTGAACTGTACATGTATTCTCCATCTTTCCTACAACAAAAACATGAAGGGATATTTTGAACTGCCTTCCAAATCTTATATATATTAGCTTTAGTATCTTAGTATGGTTGAGTAATATTATAATTATTATAAGAATTCTTTATGTCACAGTAAATAATTATAATGCACAGCATATTTTAATTATGTTATTATAAATTGTTCTATTCATCTATTTCCTTACAGATGCTTGGGCCAATCACCACAAATTTTCAGGGGGGCATCATGTCCCAACTGGGGATGTAACGGCACTCTTGTATTTCTCAAAATTGCCTTTTGGGACATTTAAGGGGGACCTAAAGGTCAAAAACACTTTTTTCCCCCACCACCCCCAATGGGGCCGGCGAGAAGTCGAGACCATTTAAACTTGATGGGAAGAATTTGGTACACTTTGAACAACCTAGGTGAGCACTGTGCCCTAAAAACCACAAAGCTTTCTTCCACTGGAAGGTCACATGAACAGCAAATTATGGCACAGCATACTATCTTTCTCTCACCATGAACACTAAGTTCCACTCCTTCCCAAAACTTTAAAAGATCTTATATTAGAGGGTCAATTTATGAATTGACAGTGAGCTTAGGTTCATGAGGCCCTGGAAGAATTCCAAGTAGTCAAATGTTTTCTAGCTTATAGCGTAGTTTTCTAGGAAGATTGAAAAAAGACAAGTATATTGCACCCACTGAGTAAGTGAGGTGCTTGTACGGTTGAAACCAATCGAGAGTGACCATGAAAGCATATGAATTATCTTCAGACAAAAATGGCTTCCCACCATAATTTAAAAAAAGTTTCCACACACGACCATCATACACATCTCCCAGAAAACAATCAGGCATGTTTCGTGATTTCCAGTGCACATTTTCTTGTAAACTCGGCACTTGAAAGAACATGTTCTAAAGATGTTTGTCATTAGTTTCTACGATTAGTAGCCAGTTCGACTGTTTTAATTAAATAACACTCCATTGCATCTTTGCCTATTATGGCCATGTCGAAATTTGGGTATGTATGAACAGCGTTTAGCCTTTGATGTGCACCGTGTTATTCAAGACAATTACTATACTTCCAAACTGTGCCACAATGTTTACAAACTGGAAATCTCAGAAAGACCTTCTTCTGTAACTTGGTGTACAGTTTTTGTGCCATATAAAATGATATTGGAATTGGAAGCTCAGCTCCAATAAAAGCACATGGAGCGCATGCAGTTTCCCAAGGACCACAAAGAACATTTTTAAGAAATGGAATATATATTATATCTAACAGTCGATCTGATAAGTGAAAGTGAGCCTGAAGTGAAAGGAATAATGCTAGTAACAGTCGAACGAATGGTTTCAATGATGTATCCACGTGTTCCGTAGTTGGAGATCTTGGTGGCTCATGATTTTCTTCGGAGTTAGAGTCTGCCTCATTATAATCGGTCCACACTTCAACACATGAGGCCCCACCTGAAATAATTATAATGATATATTTATAGAGTAGAGCAAAGTGCATGTCCCCACCCCTAAACTAATCATTAATTTTTGGTGCTACTTGTCAATGTACAGTAACTTCAAACACTGACCCGACCCAATAAAGCATGCATGCAATTAACACACTAGTTCACATTGCATTTGTGGTTCCTATAACGTACAGGATATTGCAGAATGTTTGCACAGAATGTTTGCACTTAGAATGGTTGCACTTAACTAAAATTAAATAAACTCCTCTCTAGTATATAGCTATTTGTATATGTTATGTCCAAATTATAGGAAAGCAATGAACTTCCTGTTGCAAACATTCTGTATTAAGCAACTAGACGTGGAAATATTACGTTTGTTGCTGTTGTTGCTGTTGTTAAATTAGCTAAAACAGAAAATTGCTACAATTGCAATACTGTAGCACAGACAAACAGTGTAGCTAGCTAGCCATAATCACTTTTTCTTACCAAGACTCTGATCTGAACTGTCCTAATCAGGTAGAGCAGGATCGCTATGTGGAGGACTATCTTCTCCAGAACATTCATGAGGATCTGCACATTCATTCAAAGAAGGTGGTTCACCACCAGGAACTTCAACATTGTCTTCAGTGGCTGAGCCTGAGGCCTCTGTGTCCTGGAGAAGCCACGTGCCAATTTCACTATTGTAGTAAACTCTTAAGAGTTCTGTAGGGTTTATATGACATGACTCGGTCACAATGCGGGCAAATCCTCTGATCTAGTCGAAGTCTAGGTCTTCGTCTCTGGGAGGGTGGCGAATCCATTTTATATTAATCCATCATGTGATATCATGGACCCACTTTTTTGGGGTTAGAAGTTGAGTGAGCTTTAGAACTGGCAGTCAGTGGCAGCTATATGGCAGAAAGTGTTGAGCGATGTTTTTCTAGTGAGGAGGAATACGATGTGGAAGGACTCTTCCTCTTAGCTTCGAACTGGGGTGGAGGGTTCGTTAGTGCAGCTCACTTCTCTACTGATGGTCTAGATTGCTCTTCAGTGCCTGAAAGTGCGGTTTCTGTTAGCGAAACCGATAACCGATGACGAAACGATCGCTGAACAGTTGCCTACAAAGTCAGTCCCAACTTGCTTGTCAAAGTTTGTAAAGAATAAACGGACCTCGAGTACATTATCACAACACCAAAGTCCCGCTTGAGAGTGAGTAGTACATAAAGTGCCATGCCCCTCTTATTATGAATCTCAAAACTCCATTGCAGTGTCGTCCACCAATGGTCTGTCTAAGTCAGCTGGTTGCACTCCTCTGCCAAAGCGATTGAATACGGATAATTCAGGCCCGCTGGAAGTAGCACTGACCCTACAACTACTTCTGTTTTGGGGGAGATATCTAATACTCTTGGAGTAGTACTTAAATAAGAGGCTGGATGCTAGGGAACGCAAATTGGAGAGAACGTCCTCAGAATCATCTTCTGATGTTAAGAAAAGTGTGCCACTAATAGTGAGAGTAAGTTTCATTTAGTGAATGGACCTGAATGGACCTGAATGTGGAGAATCACCTGTTGATCATGGATTTTCCACGATCATTAATAGATTCGAAACAACTGTCAGTTGTCTTGGTTTATCAAAAAGCTTGATTTAGGAATTATTTCTCCCTTTTGAAATAAATTATGCTCTCTTCTTCCAATAAAATGCACCTACGATTAGCAACCATGTTGTTGTTTTTATAGAAAGAGACAAGGATGACATATAAGGCTCTTCTTGATCATTGCAGGGTTTGATACATCTCCAATGTACTGGTATGATTAATCAGAGATACCTATATGCTTTTAATTCAACAAAATATAACTCTAAAAAGACCTTATGCATAGCAATTTGTATTTTTCTTGTTCTTTGTGTACAGAACAACTTTCAAAGATCGAGATATAATCAAGCTATTGTTACCTTGTTGATTAAGTAAGTGTTAGGGTGCAATCCCACCTTTTCAGCTGTTGATACGTGGTAAGTAAACTCGACCATATTGATAGCAATAAAACTCACTCCTGGTAGCTGAATTGAACTAGATCTTTTTACATTTACCTTATATACCAGATTCTCTGGTGAACGATAATGATTCGCTCTAGATCTGGTTGGTAGGTATACTATTGGCCATGGGTTACTTATCATTGTACAAGAATTACTACCACTCCTCAAAGCTTTGAATCATGTTTAAACCTGACCCTAGTTGGACGCTGCGAAGAGCCCATATATATGTAGAGGTTTTAATAAAGATCTATATGAATGCTCTACAGGTGATCCATTGAGTAAAGCTGTAGATTGGAAAAAGAAATGTAAACTTCATTTGTTGTTTTTTAACCTATCATTTATAGCTACATCCAATGGTTGCACCTAATACCAGTTCAATTTAACTAACAAATGCTAATTTTCTGAGGCATCTACACAAAATGTACTTAGTCAAATGTCAATGGTGGCCATAATGAATTAACAGGATGATTTTTTCAGTGATTGTGTCAAAGGTTTACTCTAAATTTGAAATAATAGATTTTAAAAAAGTGTTTACTAATACAATATACACTTGTTTATAATTTAACACTTGCAGCTGCTGCCTATTCTTATTAGAAGAGTTTATGTCAAGAACAATCTCTAAAGAGAAAGGGGACACATGAACAGAGGAAGAAGCATAGACGTCGTCGAGAGAGGGTTGTTAGGGTGAGTGACACATGTGTTGTATGTTAAACAGTCTTACTCTGTGCTGTACCTTCTATGCCTGTCACTGTACATATGTTTGTCACTTATCTGTTTGTGTCACAATTATATGTGACTGTGTGTGTGTGGGGGCCAGGTTGGGTGTGGGCTAGGGCGTGGTCCCTTTGTGTCTGTGAACAGCACTGTGCGTGTGAGTGTGCTTTGTGTCTGTGAACATCACTGTGTGTGTGTGTGCCTTTGTGTCTGTGTGTGTGTGCCTTTGTGTCTGTGTGTGTGTACGCCTTTGTGTCTGTGAACATCTGTGTGTGTGTCTGTTAACATCACTGTGTGTGTGTGTGTCTTTTTGTCTGTGAACATCTGTGTGTGTGCCTTAGGTCTGTGAATATCTGTATGTGTGTCTGTTAACATCACTGTGTATGTGTGAGCCTTTGTGTCTGTGTGTGTGTGTGCCTTTCTGTGAACATCTGTGTGTGTGTGTGCCTTTGTGTCTGTGAATATCTGTGTGTGTGTGTGCCTTTGTGTCTGTGAACATCTGTGTGTGTATGTGCCTTTGTGTCTGTGAACATCTGTGTCTGTGAACATCTGTGTGTGTGTGTGTGCCTTGGTGTCTGTGAACATCTGTGTGTGTGTGTGCCTTTGTGTCTGTGAACATCTGTGTGTGTGTGTGCCTTTGTGTCTGTGAACATCAGTGTGTGTGTCTGT
This sequence comes from Cladorhizidae sp. MBARI D1340-BT2, assembly GCA_028752905.1. Lineage (NCBI taxonomy): Eukaryota > Metazoa > Porifera > Demospongiae > Poecilosclerida > Cladorhizidae > Cladorhizidae sp. MBARI D1340-BT2. The sequence continues at coordinate 17,078,543 of JAQNBH010000007.1, read as the reverse complement.
TAACATCACTGTGTGTGTGAACATCTGTGTGTGTGTCTGTTAACATCACTGTGTGTGTGTGAACATCTGTGTGTGTGCCTTTGTGTCTGTGAACATCAGTGTGTGTGTCTGTTAACATCACTGTGTGTGTGAACATCTGTGTGTGTGTGTGTGCCTTTGTGTCTGTGAACATCTGTGTGTGTGTCTGTTAACATCACTGTGTGTGTGTGTGAACATCAGTGTGTGTGTCTGTTAACATCACTGTGTGTGTGTGAACATCTGTGTGTGTGTGTACCTTTGTGTGTGTGAACATCTGTGTGTGTGTGTGTGTGTGTCTGTGAACATCACTGTGCGTGTGTATTTTGCGCATGTGAACAACTCTCTCTCTCTGTGCGTGCATGCATAAGTGCCTCAGAGAGTTTGTGAACATATCCCTCTGTGTGCATGTGTGTGTGCGTGCATGAGTGTGGTGTCTGTGAAATTCTCTTTCACCCTCCCTCTCTCTATGTGCATGCACATGCCTTTGTGTCTGTGAACATGGGTGTTTGTGGATTTTAATGTATTTTTTAAAACTTTATAGAGACTTGCTGAAAGGGAATCTGAATTCAAGAGGATGTCGTATGTTGAATCAGACCGAGCTAAGTGGAAGAAGGTGTTAGTGACAGGACTGATTTCAAGTGACGACAGTGAAGATCAGCAAGATGGCAATATTGTCCTAATTGTACACGTGAACTTCCCTGGAGAAGTGACAAAATTTTATGAGGAGTTAGATGCTGCACATGAAGCTCGCAAATCAGAACAAGCAGTCCGTCAAACAAAGGCTCGCATTCGGAAGGGCTTCCTATCAAGGAGGACAACAGTATCTAACCTTCCAACTTGGGCAATTACAAGCCAAAGATAACTCCTTACTCAGATTTGACTTTTTTGGATAAAAATACTAACTGATTTTAATCTATAATTGATATAGATTTCGTTATTGTTAATCTTAATTTGTTGTTAATCTTAATTTGTGTGATATCTTAATTTGTGTGATTATCCTTATGAATGAACATTTTATATTTCAATAATATTTCATTAGCTGATAGTTGATATTTCTATAAACTTTCGGAAATCGCCAAGACATTTCACATGGTCCTCGCCTATACATTGACTAGGATATTTCATGTGTTCCTCATCTATCCATTTGCCCAAGACATTTCATGTGGTCTTCACCTATCAGACATTTCACATGTTCCCACTACCCGGCATTTAGCCCTATCCATCACAGGACACATTACAAGAAATTTCAACTATCCTTGGGTACATGACATTCAAGACACATGAAATCCCATATACCAATCTAACACCAATCTAATGGTTGGACATGCCCCAGTGGTATCATACTGTTTACACTACGAATTAATTCTTAGCAAATATTAGTGCTAAGTAGCTTGTCATTAAAATTTTGATTAGTTTTGCCACAAGCACTTTAAATAGCTAGTTATCAGTCGCTATATATTGTTTGGCAGTGATCACTTGCTTAGCTGGTATAGCTGCATAATTATTATCTATGTTAGCGACATAGTTATAGCCAAATAACTTCTCGTTCATAACCACAACAATGTACACGCCAGCTGGATCAGCAGTCACTGTTGTCCATTGGTGGTGATAGTTTATGATACAATGGCTGGTATCATATATATTATGAACTGGTCTTATACAATAGAATGGTAAGATACCATACTATATGATGGACAAGCGTCATATTGTGTATAATTAAACGAAAGAGAGATTATCAGGCTGCAGTTCATTGATTCTTAAAAGGCTACTGGGTAGGCTAATAATAATAATAATAATAATAATAATAATAATAATAATAATAATAATATAATAATAATAATAATGATAATAATAATAATAATAATAATAATAATAATAATAATAATAATAATAAAAAATAAAAATAAATAATAAAAATAAAATAAAAATAATAATAATAATAATAATAATAATAATAATAATAATAATAATAATAATAATAATAATAATAATAACAATAATAATAATAATAATAATAATAATAATAATAATAATAATAATAATAATAATTAATAATAATAGTAATAGTAATAGTAACAATAATAGTAACAATAATAGTAATAATAATAGTAATAATAATAGTAATAATAATAGTAATAATAATAGTAATAATAATAGTAATAATAATAATAATAACCACAGTAATAATAATAATAATAATAAAATAAAAAAGACTTTAAACATCAAAAAAATTACTGAATTTATGGTGTCCATGGTCCAAGTCTTGCTCTTCAGAATGGCCCCCCAGCAGCGAGGCAAGATTATTTAAACATCAAAAAAATAACTGAATTCAGAAAAATTATGGTGTTCATGGTCCAACTCAGGCTCTTCAGTGTGGTCCCCCAGCAGCGAGGCAAGTCCATTCCACAATGTCAATTGAACCTCTCACAGTTTGGTGCTAGGCTGATGTACAATTATCCTTTACTAGCAGTTCCTTCAGTCTTCTGGCCTGGCCTAAGATGGTGGCTTCCTCCCCCCACAGAATAGGATGTCCCATTATCCCATGCATGTTCAACAATTAGCACACTTTTTATAAGAATCTTTATATGCTTTTACTCTAGTCTCCAGTCTTCTGTTGAACTTTCCTATGCTGTACTTCACACAGCTGCAAGGGATACAGCACACAATGCTTGAGTAGTGATAAAGAAGGAGGATCAATGAAAGGAGGAGAATCATTTGAATAGGGTTTTATAGTGAATGGTTATCCACAAGCCTTCATCAACCTTTCATCTGTAAATATATCATAATAATATCTAAACACAGAAAGGAAGATAAGTACACCGATATAGGCAATCAGGGTATGAAAAGAAGGATTCTATGCTAGTAATTCCTATGTAGCAGGGATGAGTAAAGACATCGGGAGGGTTTGCAGGAAGTTCAACATCAGAGTTGTTTTCAGATCGGGAAGAACTGTGAGGACACAATTGAGCAGAGTGACAGATGAATTACCAGCTAGTATGCACTCATTGCACATCAGCCTAGCACCTAAGTGTGAGTGGTTCAATCCAGATTGTTGTCTGGCTACTGTGGGGCCTCTCTCAAGATACTAAACTTGAAGCCATGACCAGTATTTTTTTCTGTATTCAGTTATTTATCATTCTTTGTTGAAGTTTCAAGCATGTTTAAAATATATATATATATGCTTGATAGATATTAACATCAACAAAGATAAATAACTGAATACAGAAAAAAATACTGGTCATGGCTCCAAGTTTAGGCTCTCGAGAGTGGCACCACAGCAGCCAGACAATTTAAATTTTTATCATTATTACTGTTGATGTCTTTGTTGTTATTGTTATCATTATCATTGTTCTTGCTATTATTATTGCTGTTATTATTATTATTGTTGTTGTTATTATTGTTATTATTGTTGTTATTATTGTTGTTATTATTGTTGTTATTATCATTGTTATTATTATTGTTATTATTATTGTTATTATTATTGTTATTATTATTGTTATTATTATTTTTATTTTTATTGTTGTTATTATTATTGTTGTTGTTGTTGTTATTATTATGATTATTATGATTATGATTATTATTATTATTATTATTATTATTATTATTATTATTATTATTATTATTATTATTATTATTATTATTATTATTATTATTATTATTATTATTATTATTATTATTATTATTATTATTATTATTATTATTATTATTATTATTATTATTATTATTATTATTATTATTATTATTATTATTATTATTATTATTATTATTATTATTATTATTATTATTATTATTATTATTATTATTATTATTATTATTATTATTATTATTATTATTATTATTATTATTATTATTATTATTATTATTATTATTATTATTATTATTATTATTATTATTATTATTATTATTATTATTATTATTATTATTATTATTATTATTATTATTATTATTATTATTATTATTATTATTATTATTATTATTATTATTATTATTATTATTATTATTATTATTATTATTATTATTATTATTATTATTATTATTATTATTATTATTATTATTATTATTATTATTATTATTATTATTATTATTATTATTATTATTATTATTATTATTATTATTATTATTATTATTATTATTATTATTATTATTATTATTATTATTATTATTATTATTATTATTATTATTATTATTATTATTATTATTATTATTATTATTATTATTATTATTATTATTATTATTATTATTATTATTATTATTATTATTATTATTATTATTATTATTATTATTATTATTATTATTATTATTATTATTATTATTATTATTATTATTATTATTATTATTATTATTATTATTATTATTATTATTATTATTATTATTATTATTATTATTATTATTATTATTATTATTATTATTATTATTATTATTATTATTATTATTATTATTATTATTATTATTATTATTATTATTATTATTATTATTATTATTATTATTATTATTATTATTATTATTATTATTATTATTATTATTATTATTATTATTATTATTATTATTATTATTATTATTATTATTATTATTATTATTATTATTATTATTATTATTATTATTATTATTATTAATATTATTATTATTATTATTATTATTATTATTATTTTTTAAATTTTTTTTAATTTTAATTTTATTATTATTATTATTATTATTATCAAACAACAACAACAACAAAACAATAACAACAACAACACTAATAATTACACAAGACTGTCCATGCCCGAGCCTCCCATTGCCCCCATGACTGCAAGAGCATTGCCTCTCTGTACCGCCACAGACAATTGTTGCATCAAAAATTGGTATGAATATTATTATTATTATTATTTATTATTATTATTATTATTTAATTTTTTAATTTTTTATATATATATATTTTTTATTTTTTTATCAAACAACAACAACAAAACAATAACAACAACAACACTAATAATTACACAAGACTGTCCATGCCCGAGCCTCCCATTGCCCCCATGACTGCAAGAGCATTGCCTCTCTGTACCGCCACAGACAATTGTTGTATCAAAAATTGGTATGAATTCTCTTCCCCAGTGTGTTGTTTATTTTCCTTCTGAGTTCCTTTAGGAAGGCCAATGACTTTGGACCAATGGTACCTAGGGTCTCAACCGCAACTGGCACAAAAAAATAATTCCTGGTAAGGCAGTGGTACTTGTCCTCCTTTTTCTCTTCAGCCATGGCAGCTACCGCACCTGAGCTCCTGGTAGCTTGAGCACAATAGGACTGTGCCAGAGTGTTGGGGCAGGTCACATCCCAGATCAGGGGCTTGCCAAATTTCCATGGCACCATGGTGATTCCATCTGGACGCTTGCCGTCCATATGATTGAGTCCAGACGGTTCCAGCCTTGAAGGCACCTGAGCAGAAGACATAGCCCTATGAATAATGTTATTCATTGAAGAATATCGGTAGTGACGACCCTCACTCTTCTTGCAGCTCAAACTGTGCAGACCAAAATGGTCCACCTCTGCATCACAGTGCTGGCATAAGTGGGGATGGCAAAGAGGGGACCCCAAACGAAGGCCAACAGCAATCCTGATAGTTGCGTCGTCCATCCTCAAACCCAAGTTGGAGATTGGGGGTGCACGAAGCCATGCTCCAGATTCCCTAGCAGAGACAGCCAAAAGCCTAGCTCTTGTCAGGCTATCTGAGGCATTGCTTAGCAAGGACTCCACATCTTTGGAAACTTGATAGGCATCCCACGACTTCTGGAGGCATGCTGCTGAACCAAGAGGTGTAGGAAAATAATGATCTTTTGACCACAGCAATAAAGCCTCTTCACGATTTTGGAGTGGGAGAGACTGCAGGTGTGTAGGGAGGATACGTTGGACCAGGTCGCAACAGGCAGCAGCCGAGTCCATGAAGGCAGATGGGGCAATCTGCACAGCACGCCTAATACCAAGACCACCTACTCTGATTGGAAGAGACTGGCTTGAGACCAAGCTGTGTCATCATCACCAAATTGAATATTGATGATGCTGCTCACAATAGTCTTGAGGGCATCGTCATAGGTAGCTAGGACAGGAGACAGGAAGCAAGGGGAGGTCCTGAGGATGTACTGCAGCTTTGGGATGGAAAATGAGCTACGCAGTAAAATCAAAGCCTCATGGGCCGAGATGTAGCTTAGCCTTTCCCCCATCACCTCAAGGGATTTCACCTTCTCCAAAAGGGAAGCAGAGATCGATTCTACGCTACCAAGCGGTGCACCAAGAAGACATGCTTCATCAGGATCTGTCACACATGCACCTGGAAGTGAGCATAATATAGTCCCTCTTGTGACTGGGTCATGGCAGATGATCTCCGACTTTCCATTATTTAGTGACAGACCCAACTCTGAAGCTAATTGTATGCAGGAGAGATCCTTGACAATGTCCTCAGTAGTACCGCCTAGAGTGATGTCATCCAGGTACATTATACACAACTCAGATGACATTTGGGCACAGTGTTGATGGAGGGACAAACAAAATAGCAAGGGACCAAGTGGGTCACCCTGTTGGACACCTTCAGCAGACTGCAGAGTCTGATCCTCCCAGAAAAGGTTGGATGGAGAAGAGTACACCGAGTGTACAAAGGGGTATATTTGTGGGGCTAAAACCTGAACAACACTAAGCATTTTGTCTCTATGCACGGAATTAAAGGCATTCTTGAAATCAAGCTTTAGCACAGCATGATTTGGTTGCAGATGTCTGATGTATTGCCTGGTAGCATGGACAGCAGCCTCAGCACCACCCCGTACTCCATAACCCAACTGTGTAGGGGCAAGCAAAGACGCCATTTCATGCATGACCTGGTTCCCAGCAATTTTGGCTACAAGGCGTCTGAGCGTACATCCAACTGCGATGGACCTAATCCCCCCATCCTTCTTCTCGAGTGCAGTCAGATTAGCGCCAAAGAAAAAGGGACGGACAGAGAGAGGTGTCCTACCCTCCAAAACCAAAGTCGTAAAAGCTCTAAGGGCAGAAAGGAGGAAAGATGAATCACTGCTGGCTGACTTCATCATGTCCTTTAAGTGTTGTGGTCTCAAACCATCCACACCCCCAGCTGAGCCACATGGAAACGACTTGATGGCACGAGCTACATCAGCCTCTGTCACTGGGGTGGGATGGGGAGCCACAACAGGAGGCAATGGAATTGATGAGTCAGGGTGGGAAGAGGGATGCTTATCTCTCAATGATTTGAAAGTGGCCTCGTCCTTCTCTGCTATGGAATCCTCTGAGCATGCCAAACGCACTGCCCCCTTAAAATCCCCTTCCTCTAGCTTAGCGGATACACTTCGGCCGAAGGATTCTAGTGAGTCGCTAGCCTTCGCTCTCTTCTTGTTGGGATGGATCCCATTTTCAGGTGGGTCTAATTCCTCTCTCAGCAGCTTATTAACTTGAGTAGCAAGAGACCAACGCCTGCCACACCTTGGAAGCACATGCAGGCATCTAGTAGGGAACCTCAATAACCTTTCCCAAGCAACTGGACTGTTGCAGCACACAATCCTGTCCAGAATCATAGTCAGCTTAGCTGATGCCTGGTCTCTAGAGGCCCTTGGTATCCTCTTCAGAATCATAGTTCGGGATGGCTGAAAGGTAAAGGGATATGATGTCTCACCATTGTCTGAAGAGTCCGCGTCTGATGGTGTGGTAATGGCGGAAGAAGCTGGAGTTGATTGAGCACGTGGTTCTTGAGGAGGGACAGCAGGTGGCTTTCTAGAACCAGGGCAGCGACTGTTGACGGGGCCATGAGGTCTAATAAGGCCAGAAACAGATGCAGAAATGTTCCTCAAGCAGACAGCACACCCAGAATGACTCGCGACAGCAGCTGATGGAACGACCATTTTTCCAATTATTATTATTATTATTATTATTATTATTATTATTATTATTATTATTATTATTATTATTATTATTATTATTATTATTATTATTATTATTATTATTATTATTATTATTATTATTATTATTATTATTATTATTATTATTATTATTATTATTATTATTATTATTATTATTATTATTATTATTATTATTATTATTATTATTATTATTATTATTATTATTATTATTATTATTATTATTATTATTATTATTATTATTATTATTATTATTATTATTATTATTATTATTATTATTATTATTATTATTATTATTATTATTATTATTATTATTATTATTATTATTATTATTATTATTATTATTATTATTATTATTATTATTATTATTATTATTATTATTATTATTATTATTATTATTATTATTATTATTATTATTATTATTATTATTATTATTATTATTATTATTATTATTATTATTATTATTATTATTATTATTATTATTATTATTATTATTATTATTATTATTATTATTATTATTATTATTATTATTATTATTATTATTATTATTATTATTATTATTATTATTATTATTATTATTATTATTATTATTATTATTATTATTATTATTATTATTATTATTATTATTATTATTATTATTATTATTATTATTATTATTATTATTATTATTATTATTATTATTATTATTATTATTACGACGACTACTACTACTACTACTACTACTACTACTATTACTACTACTGTTGTTTTTGTTCTTGTTATTATTTTTTAATCTATATTTTCTGGTTTTTATTAATATTATTGTTATTATCACATTATTTTGGTGTTCATCATTCATTATTACTATCTTTATTGTATTTTTGCACATCAGTTCATGTGCAGTTCATGTGCTGGACACATGCAAATATTTTTTTAATGAATAGAGCAGTCTACGACATGACAATAAGAAGAATGGGTGTGTAATTCGATTTTCATACAAAAATTTCCTGATGATGTTTGGTTTGCACCATATAGCACTTATGGCATTTAATTTTGGTAAGACGTGTGAGAATGACTTGAAGTAATTGTTGGCATTGATTCTGTCCATTGGGTAAAAGTGACACCTCAAAGATGCAGTGATGGTAGTGTGTGATGATACCATTGGCAATAGGGTGATTTTCAATAGTATCCATCCATTTTGATTTAGTTTGTCCCATAAGATTATACTACAGTGCACATTCGAACAAATATTGATCTCTAGTAATGATTGATGATATCTTAGACCTAGGTATATATCCAAAACTTGAGCCTCAGTCTATGCATTTTATCAGCCAATTAGTTCAACTGAATATTGGTGAGGTTTTGTAACATCGTGTAACATTTTTAGAGCAGAGTCGATTGAATCGAACTGACATCAAGGTTCACATGTTGAAAGAGGGATGCTATTACTTGGTGGATGAATGCAGTCTTCTCTTAATACCAATGTTAATGCCACAATCCTAAGCTGTAATGGTGCAGTGAGCTTCATGCATACTATGATGAGAAAATGAGTGTAGGTAATTAAGCACCACTTGGCAGAAACCAGCAGGGACAAACCTACATTGTACACTGTCATGGAAACAACCTTCCATGACTTGAACTACACAACACGATACTGGAAATGTATTATTATGTAATTATTACACAATACACAGTAGTTGTTACATCACCTATGTATACGGAGAAACAGAAGGTTGGAAGGACAGATGGAAAGGTCTGATTGGACAGTCGAACCTCGTGATCTAAAATAAGATATAAGATAGCCTGTTAGACAGAACTGAGGAGTTCAGACTAGGATGTGATTTCCTACGGGACTATATTATTCTATCAAATGTTGTTAAGTCAGATTGATGGGAATAAACAAGTGGTCTAGCTAAGGGAGTAGAGCTAGGCATCGCAGGGAGTATTCTGTGGTTCGGTCTAGATGACCCAAGGGTACCAAGAATACATTTCCCTGACATACACCAGTAGTAGTGTAACAGAAAATTCTGCTATCTACTACTGTGATATTATTTCTTGAAGCTTGAGAGAGGATTCTTAGAGCTAAAATAGAAGTTGAGAGAGTCTGCATCTGTCTGCTGAGCCAAGGCTCTTTCCTGAAAGTTAACAAGGAGTGTATTGGCTTTAATCCTGGAGAGTGCATCAGTACCTGCATTGTCTACATCTTTGATATGCCAGATTCAAGTTGTAAACTGAGCTATGAAGCCCAGATGATGACTTGTCTTTGGGTGCGTTGCCCAGGACATGTGGACAGAATATATACAAGCACTTATGATCTGTGTACGTGGGTGGGAAAACTGAACCCTTACACACGAAGTGATTTTGGGATAAACACAGCAATAAATTATCAATCAAAATTAATGCACCATGTTTCAGCTGGTTAGGAGAAGTATAAGATTAGACCCCATTGAACATCAATGTGCTGTTGAATGAATCCAACATATAATATCCAAGCATCGTCATGATGTGGGTCAGGGTTTCCAGCTCAGGATGCGTTACAAGTGCCACATTTGTCATTGATACATCTGTATGATGTGGCTTCTATGTCACCCCAGTGTGTTGACCTGGAACAGCCAGTGCTGCATTAAGTGGCAGTAGATCTCACTTTAGCACAGTTACAAAAAAATATTTATAGTCAATGTGTACAAGACCAAGAAACTTGCGAAACTTTCCCTGCATATTGAGTTGTGTGAAGTTGTGGAGGAAACTTTGTCCCCTAGGCGTGAGGCTTTTCATTTTCAAAAATGTGCCTCTCTGGATTTATGAAGCTAGCAAGGGTATTCAAGATTTAACCTATACTCTGGGATGGAGCCCTCGTAGGATCAGTTCCACGACACTGAAATCTCTGAAAGCTCTGAAATATTTGCACGAATTCAAAGAGCCGATGGTTAGTTGGTATGTTGTTAGGAATGTCAGAATGTTCAACAGGTATTTAGTAGTTTCCTTGAACCAGAAAACTGTATTATGAGGATGTTAGTTAACACTCAACAGAGAGGCAGGTTGGTAAGTTTGAAGAAGTCGACTCACAAACTCGAAGGAAATTTCTTTGAGAAAATCAATGAACGTAAACCGCTGCTCGTCATATCAAGGTGCATTTTTATGCAAGAGATGGACAAGTTTAATCAGTTATTAACAATAATACTCAGAAACCGATAAACATTTCTTGAATTCAAGATCGGATATAGCAAGAACAGAGAGAAATTTCTCTAAATATACAGAAGATTGCACTCTGGTAAACCATATTCCCTCGATGGAACGTGTTGCTTATCATTTCATGAGCTGCCTAGCTGTGCATACTATTACAGGGCACATGCTATGCAAGGGTGAGCTCTATTATTTGAACATGACTAATAGGAAAGAGCACAATTGTTTCACGGGTTCATTGGGTCTCAAACAGAGCTTTGTCCTCTATTCTAATTTCCTCTTATTCATATCAGTTTCATTCCTTGTGAAGGTCACTCTTTCTCTCACCTTTTCTGTGGAGTTTGGCCATTTCACTGGTTATGCTTGCTGCAGTACTTTTTTCTACCTGCCCAAGCTTTAGACAATCAATGCTGTCACCATGTGACCAGTCTCAACTGACCGCAACTTTTGAAGTATCAATTAAATGTTCACAGATTGCCAAGCTTTCTTCCCAACTGTAGATACTATTTTATCTTAATGTTTCATCCTACTGGGTGTGTGATTTAGTGATGGTGGATAATCTATCATTCAAGATAATAAATGGCACATGGTCTAATCTTTCTTTGAGAAATGTAATCTAGGGCACATTCTAATCAAGGATATAATTATGTATAAACTGCTGAAAAATCAATGGAATACAGAAAATATGTAGATAAAGAAGGAATCAAAATTTAATTTTCTTCTTTTTCTAAATGAGGAAGACCGAGGAAATAGTGCTTAATTCTTATTTTAATCTTTGGTGGAACCTTTGATGTTTAATACAGTGCTGACATTTAATTGCCTACTGTCAGAGCTTCCATGAGCCTGTGAATTATTTTATATTTGACTCATATTCAGTGGCATCATTTGAACCCAGGCTTTGGGGATTTAGCTTAGGTCAAAACTGGAGCATTGGTAATTTTTTTTAAAGTATGGCATTCCAAACCCTAAGTAATCCATACACATACTACTTCGGTAACTAAGGTAGCCGTGATGTCAAACTTGAAGTAAAAATGGATTCCAAGTTCACCGTATGCAACATTTTGTAAATGTGCTACAACAGCGATTTTGGTCTCTCTGAGAATGAATCCAGTTGCAACAAAGGAGAAGAGGCCCATGCGTACCGTGGAGAAAAGTTGTAGTTCCTGAGGAAGTAGCAGCTTTGAGTAGAGCTGTCATATCATCTAATTTTTTCCAAAGAATTAAACATTCTGACATCAGGAACAGGCTAACTATGCGCCAGTAAAGGCCTGTTTTCACAAGAGCGAGAAGTCACCATTAGAAATCCCTTATGCAATCATTGATTAGCTGTAGTGACGAATTTAATTGTGGTTATTCGCCTATTTGAATTCCAATTTTCCTCTCCAAGCAACAGCTGAGCATCAGTTGCAACGTGATGAGAGATTATTCAGGTGATAACATTTCAAAGGTGAGGACATGAAATTTTATTTTAGCTTTGGAAAGTTTAACCAAAACCAGTGTTTTTGAAATAATTATCAATATATTTTACAGTGGACCTATTATACCAAAACTAAAACTCATGCAGTGTTTGAGTGTGTGCTACAACTGTGTATTATGCAGATATGTACGGTTATGCTACTGCTCCTCACTCCTTATCATAGTTGGCAGGTGTTTGTACAGAATACTGAGGTCTAACTGCCTAACTCATAATGGTCACACCCTAGCGATGCCCATGCTCATATTACATTTATCTCAGAAAGTAATCAAGTAATTTTAATGGTATTGGTCTTATGTTCAGATTGTCTCTTTCTACCCCACCCCACAAAAAGAAGTGTTCAGGGCATTTCATGTCATAGTAGACTATAAATATGGGAAGTTATAACTCTTCCTAATTGAGGTATACATTATTTTATCGCATACAAGACACACCTTTTGGTCCAAAAAAGTCACCCTGCCTCTTATAAGTGGAGTAAAACACTGCACTATTATTGTCGACTGCATCAGTGTTTTGTCTCCCTGCTATTATTGCTAGCTTCTTCAGTGGTGAGTCACTGCACTATTATTGCCAACTGCATCTGTGTTGAGTCTCAAGTATTATTGCTAGTTGCTTCAGTCTTGAGTCTTCTTACCCTCAATATTATGGCTACAGATGGAAAAAGATCAAGCTATACTACCAGTTAGAAACTGAAGGTTATAAACTAAGGAGCATGATAGCAGAGCAATAGAACTGTAAAAAATGGGGCAAGCCGAGTACCAAAGGCATTGTATGCTTAATACACTTAATGTTTTTTCCCTATATAATATGAGCTGAAATAGGTGTGAATATTGTCATTTATGTTTATGGTCCTGCACAAACTGAACAACTGCAGCAAAAAATATTAGCAACTTCCTAGTCAATAGGTTACCAGAACTCGTAAATCTTACTGCTATGCCATATACAAAATATAGTGTGTGTGTTAATTGCATACAGTGCAGTGTGCATGTGTTCTGTGAAGATGTTCTTGTTGGGCTCTTATAATTTTCAATCTCAAAATTGAAGCAATAATTTTAAGTATGTCCAATTGATCCACCAAGTTATGTTCTTGTTGCACTCATTTGCAGAGAGCTTATTGCCCATACCAGAAATAGGTGTTGAAAACACCACCTCTATGAGCATTGCTGTAATCATCACATTGCCAGTAAGTCGAATCATAATGATACCATTTTCATTATTTTATTTTATTTCCAATATAAATATTATTAGTTTTTAAATATGCACATACTTAAAAAAATTATAATAATAACAATAACAGCAAAAATAATAATGAGATTAATAGTAGTGCATACTGCACAATACTTCTGCTTCCCCCTGTTTCAAAATTCCTGGTTATGTGAAGCAGTTGTTACATGTTACTAAACATGATTTGGTCAAGAAATGAGTGCAGTGTCAGCTGTTTCAAATTTATACGTCCCTAACAGCTGCAAGAGTGAAGATAGCTCACAGAAGGAAGGTTATGAGTCTTGATCTTTTTGAAAAGAAACAAACAAAACTTTCTGTTAAACCTGATATATTTAGCTAACTGCTACAATGTTGTATAATTGCTTTCAGATATCAGCTTGTGTGACAGTTGCAATGTTGTATTATGCGGTTAAGATATGTATTAGCTGATTGGTGCAAGGCCAGGTGCTTACATAAAGTATCATGTACCAATTATGTAGTAGTGGGCTTTATTTAATTAAATGAAACTGAGAAGAAAAGCTGGATAACTGTAAGGTCTTCTGTACATCAAAAGTCTTATAGATCTATTTACTTGCATATGTTAGTTATCCAGTGGACTATTGTGTTTAGTACTAAATCTAGGTGGTACTCTTGATTGATTCTACTCTCTGTTATCTGATAGAATGATTATGCTATATATGATAAAAAATAAACCTTTTAATGCACCAAGCTGTCTGTGACCCTACTTATCCTACTTATACCAATGCCATTTCAAAGCTAGAAAGAGTGGATTTTTTTCAAAAAATGGTTACAAAAAATATACTGCTAACCTTGCCTAAGGTCTCATTTGGCCGCTATTAAGCAAGTTGGAGAGCATATCAATAAGTGTGCCATTGCAGATTATACATGTTTATGAATTAACCAGTAACAATCACATAGACCTGGTTAATTTCAAATTTGATGTCAACATTACTATGGAGTGGGTGTCATCAAGCAACCAGCTTAGAACATGTCTTAAACCAAGTACATATCATGTCTAGAAAGCATCATCACCAAAAATATTCTTACAAATAAATGGTATGCGAGCACACACCAACACACTATAGCTACTGCATGTTCAATGTGAATGACTTCATAGTCAATGCTGTATTGAGTTTTGCATTTTTTGTTGCTTATAATTATCGCCAATCTGATCTTCATTTTTGTTTCATTTTTCAGACTAATTGGACTCTTTCCACTGGAATGTCAAGATACCATTTTGTTATCCAGTATAATACTACCACTGGCATAAGGTCAAGAAGTCGATATATATTTCCTTCAGGAAATACCATTCAGAGAGAATACAAAGGTTACATTGATTATCTCAGTCGTGACACAGAGTATTCCATTGCCGTGAGGTTGGAAGTCGGCTTTTCTACTTGTTCCTTTGGTTATGGATACCATCAAATGCTAGGCTACTATTCAATTCCAATAACTGCTAAGACTAATGAAACAGGTATGCCATTTAACTGTAGCGGTATGGAGGAGCACATTAATGGTATATAATAAGGTATTTCTTGTTTTTATTCATTTTTTAGAATGGATATGAATTATAGCAATAATTATTCCTTCTCTGCAGCTCAAATATCTATGTTTGGTGTGCGTCTGATTTCTCCGATTAGTGGCTTGAATTTTCTCGGCCATGTCGAGGTCAACTACAACAACACCTGGGGAACTGTGTGTGACACATTTGGTTATGGGGCTGCTAATGTCATCTGTGGAATGCTAAATTACAGGAGTGCAGGTTGCATATCATATAATGCACGAATGGGGAGAGGATCAGGTAACTTAAGTTTAATTTGCGGGTAAATATTTACTACTATTGTTAAAATTTGGTCCAGCATACCCACCACCACATCCCAAAATAATATAGGACGAGATCATATTCCTCAATCTGATCAAGAGGCAATTCTGGAATCACTTTTCATTGTTGTTAGCCATTCACAAGAATTCTCAAATCAACCTGTGATTATGGTATTTCTGTTCTGCTGGCTAACTCCTGCCAAAGTTGTAGCACAAATGTTGACTATCCATTATCCATGCTGGTTACTTGTACTTTTTTTAAAACTTTGCTGTTGTGCCATTATGAGGTTGTCATGCCTAGCTACAACAACCACATATAACACAAAGCACTTTACCTGGTGGGGAGTTCAAGGATCAGATTTCTTTTCTGCATTAGGTAATTTGCCTGAACCATGAACACTTGGACTTCCATATGGAATTGAATAGCCTTAATTTCCTTTGGAAGTTCTAAAAAACCACTTAAAAAAATATAGGCACAAAGTATGTAGATATATAAATCCTGCTTGTTTAACTGGGTGCTAATAGATTCAGTACAAGGAAATGGGACATTAATACTTAGCAGCTACAGAAAACATGTTATTATATCAGCCTGATCATTGGTTGTTCATATTGCGAGTGAATGCATGAGAGCTCGATAGATTGCCTCCCAACCATAAGGAATTTTGGTGGAGGACACTCTGAATAGTGTAGTTCAAGATCATCATATTTACGATGAGATTTGGGCGACTGCATGATGGTGAGAAACTGAGCATGGAAAGAACATTGTGTGGTAGACATAGAATTAAACTGGTGAAAATTGATGTTATTAAGCCATGCTACCAGAGAGTTTATTCTTCATGCTCTGTGCTTGTGCACATGGATGCTTGTCGTGTCCCATTCTTCCCACTTTGCACCTTGAAGGCTGATCAAGTGTAAGTTCATTGAAATAACAATTCATTAATTTCCACACTATCACTAAGGTTTAGTGCTTCTGAGCGTAACTGACCAATTGAAAAAATTCACAACTCTCTTATTATTATCCAATTTCCCCCAATTTTTCTTTTGCCATGTGGTTGTTAACTCTGTGCTGCACTGCCATAAAATGTTCAATACAATTTGCAAGTTTTGTATTGTATTCTATGTGCCAGGGCCAGTAAAAACACATCAATGGATTGAAGCATTCATTGTTTTGAGTTGTAGTTTGCTGTTTATTTGCTATTTTGAGTTGGAATTTGCTGTTTGAAATTCTATTTTTAGCTGTTTAGTTGCTGTTGCAGTTTGCTATTTTTAGCTGTTCAGTTGCTATTTTCTGTTGAAGGTTGCTTTAGGTATGTTTTGATATCTTTTGAAGATAGCAGAGTTTACACATCCAAGATAGAAGAGGAGAACCAAGGCTGAATACATGTTAGAGATTAGTGATTGAAAGTAACAAGAAGATGATTCTAGCTATGATGATCAGGAACACGAGCCTGTGACACTGGACAGTGACTCGAAGATCCACTGTTCCTAGGTTCTAGTGATGACAATCTCTAAAGGCCTTCTCAAGATGATCTTGTTGAAAGAGATCTAGAAGCAAATCCTGATGGGAAGAGTAGAAGAGAGTATAATGATCTGCAGTAAGTGTTTGCTGATGGGATACTTAGACTAACACTATGGAAAAAAGTTGCATAACGCTTTTTCCTGGATTGAGGACTTTTATCCTGAATCCAGTATAGCATGTGTGAGGCAAGTTAAATTATACACATGAAGTGCATGTATGGCATTGGAACAATTCGAGTACTGTGTAGTGACCTCATGTACTGGTTATGGGGGTGGTTATGTAAAGACAATTTTCTATTCTACTCCTTGTGTCTGTTTTTAGCACCTTCCACATATGTGTTCGGGAGATAAATTTTTTATTTTAATCTGAACAAAATTCTAGTCATTTGATTGCTAAGTAAAGACAATTACATTGGTAGCAGATAAAAGTTACGGCTGAATGTCATGTTAGTTTATCATCATTTGCAACCTCAGATGTAAACAAGCAGCTAACATGGTTTTAGATCCATAGTAGCACAAATGAATGGAATGACAAGAGGAAAGCTGTCAAACTTCCTATGAAATTGTAAGGAGTGGTTCTGACATTAAGAAGAGCAGAAGGACTACAAGGTCACCAAATAGTGAACATGAAAGGACTAGCATTCGTCTCTCTCAATGAATTATGCCAATGGGGAAAAAAGCCTGGAGAAGCATGTCTCTCTTCATTCATAACTTGAAAAAGTTATTAGAGCATGCAATGCCAAATCATGATGCTGGGGCAAAGGAACAGTTGCCATTACTTTGTCAGGTTTACTACTGACAGTATACTGGCAATTACAATCAACATGCATGGCTAAGACTCTTGGATCAGCAATGGAATGTGCCCAATTGTGATGGTTATCAGTGACCAAGAACAGGCTGCCATCGTACAAATGCAGACCAGTTAGGTACAAAAGTAAAAGCAACAAATTACAGCAATAACAGAACAGGTGGCTGCCCTCACAATATCTCAACAGCTGCAGCGAACAAGAGTAATTCACTGTTTCGAGTGTGGCCAACTGGGACAGTAGAGTAAGAGATGGTCGTCGAAGTACAGTGGGGTACCAGTCCAGTAACAACTGTCATTCCATTCAACATTAAACACATGAAGAGTAATAATAGGTGCTATGGGAGTGAAAACAGCTGTAATAATGGGGGAAGTGGGAGGTAAACCCATCAAGATGCTACTGGATGGGTCATTAATGTCACTGTTGCATAGAGAAGTGGAGGTGCAACTCAAGCAGAGTGTAAAGATACAAACTGCAAGTTACAAGTATAGCTGGTCACAGTATCTGGTGAATCAATGCAGATTTCAGATCACATCCAGACCCCAATACATCTTGCTGAGTTGCAAATGTACCATGATTTTGTCAAACTGAATAGCCTGATAGTCCAGGACTAATTTCCTGTAGTGACATAACCTAGTACCTGACTATACTAGAACAGCAGTACAGGTTTGAGCAGTACAGAACAAAACAGATATTCAGCTGGAATATGACACTGCCAAAATATAAATGTTACAGCCCATATTTGGAGCCACACACAACAATAGAACAAAGCTTTATAGAAGAACAATGTACCATACAACGTTTCATAAATTCAATTTCCCAGAGTGCCCACTTCCAAGCCTTGATACTGTTATTCAGGACTACAAAGGTGTGTTTTAAATTATCCCATGTGTGACTCATGCTGCCTTCCACTATATTCCTACTCATAGGGATCCCAGTATGGGTGCAACCAACACATATTCAAGCTCACTACAGAGAAGAAGTACAAAAGCAGATGGAGGATATTTTGGACAAGGAAATTGTCGAGGAGCAGTGTTTGTAAAGAAGAAATCCGGAGAGATTTGGTTGTATTAACTGTTGCAAACTAACAACCAAAGTTACCTACCACTTTCCCTATCTGACGAAGTTCAAGGTAGGCTTTCTGGCTCCACTCCCCCTTTTAACCGAAAGAAGCACTATTTTTCCAATTGGGACATTTTTGAGCGTATTGAGCAAAAACTCTCTGAAATCGCTCATTCTTGTCAAAATGACCATCGACCTCCAAAGTGAGTTATTGGCAGATTCCAGTAACCCAGAAGACTACAAAAATGCATTCTGCCCAGGCCCAGGAATAGGCCTCTTTCAGTTCAGGTGAATTCATTTGGACCAACTAGCACCCCAAGTACATTCCAAAAACTCGTGGAAAAGATTTCTGGAGACTACCATTTTTCACAACATATCACGATGACATCCATTCTGCTAATGCAGTTGAGCGCAAAGGTCACTTGCAACAGATTTTGGAATGAGTATGGGAGGCTAGCCTAGCACTTTGGGTGGAAATAATCAGATTGGTATGTCCCAGGTATTGTGCTTGGGTCATATATTTACAGGGAGTGGAATGAGGCCTGACAAATGCAAGGTGCAGACTGTACAAGATTGGCTGGTGCTAACTGTTGTCATGATGGCCCTTCTTGGGCCTTGCTTCCGATTACCACCCAGAACGGAGTACCATTTTCCTGGACACAGTGTCAACAATCCTTATTGTCCTAGAAGGATAAACTAGTGTGAGCCCCAGTCCTAGCTTACCCAAAATAAACAGCCAAGCAGAATTATTCACATTGCAAACAAATACCAGTAATATTGTCTTAGGTGCAATCCTGGAACAAGATGCTGATATTATTGTTTATGCTTGCCATTCTTTAACAAAGTCTGAAAAAAACTACAGTATTTTCCAGAAATAATATCTACGGGGTGAAATAATTTCAATATTATAGACTCCCATGACTTCACACTTTTGACAGTCACAAAAGCCTGCAATGGTTATCTGCCACAAAATTAAGGAGCATGGTTCTCACTCCAAAAGGCTAAGAGTATGAATTCAAGATCGTATATCGCCTGGATCCCAGAACATGAATGCTGATGCTCTATGATGTGAAATGGCAACCTCTCCCTGTGCACTCACTCTTATTATGCCTGATATCTCTCTGGACAAGTTCCATACCACTCAGCAAAATGATTACTCCAAGAAATTGACAAGACATTGAAGTTAAAGTACAACTACTTGTTTCAATATAGAATCGTTCACCACTTCATCGTTATCGACAGCTTTGGTCACAACTCAAACTTGTTGATAACATCAATACACTCTTGCTCCAGTATTTCCCACCAGCCTTTAAATCAGGCCTTAATCCAATTAGAATTACTCTGTCAAGAGGCACACTGGGTTAATATGGCTGGATCGTCATTGTTGTGAATGTTTTTCTTGTCAGAAAGCAAGAGTTCCTTCTCCAATTTGGGACCCGTTAACAAAAGTCCCGATTTGTCTGCCATGGTAGCTGGTTGCAGTTGATGTATTATCGGATCCTCTGTCTTCTGCCTATAATCGTTACTTATTGGTTGTACTAGACTATTTTACAAAATTGGCTGAGGCCATTTAAATGCCAGATCAGAGAGCAAAGCGCATAACTCACGAGCTTGTTAAGTTGTTTACCATGTTTGGTCTCCCTGATGTTTTAAACTAAGAACAAGGCAGAAACTTGGAAAGTCCTATTTTCAGCCTAACCCTCACTGCATTTGGTGTCAATAAGGCTCGTACAACAGCATACCATCCCCAGAGTGATGGGAAGGTTGACTGATTCCACCATTCCTTGTTGCAGCTGCTTTGTAATTGTGTTGACAAAAAGGAACAGTTTGAACACTACTTACAATTCAAGCTATAAGCCCATAGAACTGCTATGCACTCATCTACAGGAGAGTTTCCTTTTCTCCTTATGTATGCGCTCCAACCAAAGATAACCTTCGTATCTTGTTCTGCCATTATTACTAGAATGCCCAAATTGTGCAAAGCTCCAGAGCATCGCAGTGATTAACATGTGGTTTGAAATTGGTAAAAGGTCATAATCCAAATACATGCTTATATAAGTGCACACTGGGTGCAACTGAGATGAGTCAACAAGCAGCTGCATGTTTTCACTAGATAAATGTGATCAATCAGAACGCTACACTTGTTAGAATGATTAGCAGCACAGATCTTCAACATAATCATGTGATCCATGTTCATGGTCCAAGCCCTAACTCAAGTCATTGCCCAAGGCCTGACCCTAGTAATTGTCCAAGTCCTAAACCTAGTCATTTTCCAAACCCTAACACTAGTCGTGGTCCAATCCCTAATAATAAATAACATATATAATATATATAACAATAATAAAAATAAATAAACAAAACATAAATATCAATAAAAGATATTTAAAAACATTACTATTATTGTTCTACAACTGTTGGAAGCTACCTACAACTTTCTCTTTCACTGTATGCGAATTAACTTATAATTATTAGATGATCTACAATTGTAGGAAGCTACCTATAGCTTTCACTGTATAAAAACTAATTATATATTGTCCCTCTGGTTTTATGAAAAACATTTAGCTATGGATGTATCTAGTGGAATATTCTGCCTACTACTATTATATATGTTATTTGTAGATATACCATCTCTGCCTATAGAGATCTATACAAGGAAAAGGACTAAGCATGTTTTAGCTTGTTATATAACCACATATCAATGTAACCTTTAGCTGAACACACCACATATCTATGTAACCTTTAGCTGTACACACCACATATCTATGTATCCTTTAGCATACACATGACATATCTATGTAACCTTTAGCTGTACACACCATATATCTATGTAACCTTTAGCTTACACACACATATCTAGATGTAACCTTTAGCTGTACCACATATATCTATGTAACCTTTAGCATACACACCACATATACCACATATGTATGTACCCTTTAGCTATACACAACATATTTTAGGAAGCACATCAAAGCCGGTTGACAACTGATTCTTCAAAATCACAAGGTTTGCAGAATTGCTTTCAGAATGTTCCTTCATAGCTATCAAAATATTCCAGGAACCTTTTTAATGTAAGTGGGGAAAAAGTCAGTCCAATCAAACGTTGGCACAATAATTGTCTCATCCTCAGATGAAACAAGTTGAGCAACATTACACACAGCCGAGTCATTAACAACTTGTGCGATATCTTTCAAGCTGCCAATCTTAGTCCTTCTGTAGTGTCAATTGAGGAGGCCAAAACACCAATTTGGCGCAAATTTAATATGTCCAACTACGAGGAATGACAGAGTTACCTTTCAGTGCCTTCCAGTCAATCATTGCCACATCAAATACTGCATAACACAGCTGTTTTTGTTTTGACCAATACAGTTGTCACAATGGAGGAAAACTTTATATTCGCCAAGACCATGGTGTTCGAAAAAATAATGGAGCTGGCTCACCACTGCATTCGCTCCTTTTCCACAGTCCCCAGGCCTCATCCATAAGGAAATTGACCTGTCGAGGGAGAGCTTCGCAGTTAACTCCAAATAGTTGGAGTCCAAAAAAAATATCGGGCCGGGCTGCAGAAGATCAGATAGGTAGTGAACTTGCTGTGCATAATCGAATGAGTAGTGCACAGCAAGATTGTTCGAGTTGGAAGGAACCTTAGAGTGAGGTGGTGGGGGTGTAAATGTGCCACATGCCAAGAAAAAACTAATCACTTGTCACCTACAGTTGTCACACACAGTTTTGTAGAAACCTCTCTAGCTGTACAACTCTGAGATGCTCTTCAGCTTCTTGTATGGTGTATGGTAGCAGATTTTTCAACATCCGAACAGTTGGCAGCTCAAAGGATCGCTGTACTATTTTGCTGACAAGTCCGACACAAATCAGACATAGGCTTCATTATTATAACTGCTGGAAGGAGTGACTGCCATAGCCTACAGAAAGTGGAGTATGCAGCAGCATGAATGCAATGTGCAGACTCAGCAGATTCATGATACACCGTCCAAATTCCTCGCTTTTATACGCTAGATGGCCCCAAAAATTATATCTGATCTGCTATATACAGCCTGGAATGTGACCAGGTAGAAGAAGAGCATTCTGGTCAGCATAGTTTAGCAGAAAACGGAGCACAGAAGAAAGCAAAAGTGCATGTTTCGCCCTGCTCCAAGTGGGCAGATACCTTCACATATGTGTTCAAAGATTTATTTGTGTGTATTTGTACAGACTTTTAGTAGGTAATTTTATTATAAATTTTCTTCGTTGGTAGATTTTGTGGGATGTACTCTACACCAGAAGCAGCTGCTAAACAATTTAACTTTCTTTAGGGAAGCAAACTGGCACTTTACATGCTTGATAATTGTTAATGAAATGGAAACGTCAAAGTATTAAGATGAATGCTTCCTCAGATGAACATGAGGAGAGGGGGGCATTCCACCCGCCTGGGTTACTGTATCCTCTGACTGGGGATCATTGAGAACTAGGATAGGTGATCCCCAGGGCGCGAGGTCACCAGACACTGCAACACTGGTCGCCACAGGTTGTCTACCAGGCCACTTCCGGTCCCTAGCCACTTCGTATGGGAAACGGGAGGCACCGGATCACTTCCTAGGGGTGCGCTAATGGGAAGGATTTCCTTCCCACTCTCAGTCAGAACTGTACCCTTGGACGCGTACGAGAATCTGACCTGCAGGACGATTTCGATAGCCAGCACAGTCATTTGTATTAATATTGCATCATGAAGGCAGCTCTACAGCTTCTGGTTTTGGCTCTCACTTTCTACGTCAATTTTGGCAAGTCCTGTTCCGTGGTATCTGCTGTTTATTATTAGTTCTGTTTCAATGCATATTCCCAACCAGCCATTTCCATTAGCTGCTAGCGCTTGGGGGATTCTTTTTAGTTGTTGTTGTGATGTGTGTATATTGAAATCAGTCGCTAAATATAAGCAAATCATAATTATGAGCAATGCAGCTACTATTTCAACTCTCAATACAATATAACATTCTCCCAATAATCAACTTGAATTTTACTCTTTCCAGGTCAACCCACTAATATGTCAACCAATATCCAAGATATTCGACTGATCAGCTCAAAAACTATGTTTGATAATCAGGGCAGAGTGGAGGTTCTCTACAACGGCACCTGGGGAACCATCTGTGGCGTTTCATGGGGTACACTTGAAGGCAGAGTGGCTTGCCGGTAAAGTATTACATTTCAATAACAATTATCGTTAAGTATGTACAGCTACTATAATAAGAGCTACACTAGGTTATTTTGCAAGCTCACTTGTCACCATTGATAACCACACAGGATATATTGGCAAGGCAAATACTCTTGCTATACCCATCATGAAGTCATTCAAAGATAGAAAGATTACAAAGTGAAGAAAAATTATATGAGATATAATGTATAGCAAGGAGTAGGAGCAAAAGGAAAGGCCTTTAATAAATGTGCTATATAGGTATATAACAGTGCAAATGGACTCTGATTGACCATTATTATGAACCAGAAATCTCAATTTTTATACTATTTTTTGTTTCATTCTTTTCCTAGAATGTTGGGTTACACTGGTGTGGTCTGCCCTATATTGGACACAGGAACAGACAGAGCTGCCAATGAAGTGCCCATATGGATGGGTGAAGTGTGGTGCAGAGGAACTGAGCAATATTTAGATCAATGCTTTTTCGATGGTTGGGGAGCAGGGAGACACACTTGCACGTCTCACGATGAAGACATTCGACTTATGTGCACGAACGGTATGTAAGAACCAAAAGCACAGATCAATTATAAATGAAATCCAGAGAGATTTTGACAAGTACAAGTTAGTAAATAAGGACATGTATATTTTAGGCATTGTTTTGTTTCTCAGCTTGCCTGCCGCATACTTGCATGCCCCCTCCCTGCTTGCCTGCTCCCATTCCTCCCTGCCTGCCTTCTCCTATACTTCCTGCCTGCTTCCCTCCCTGCTTCCCTGCTCCCCTCCCTGCCTGCCTGCTCCCTCTTTATGTTGTCTCCCTGCTCCCATTCATGCCAGCCTACTCCTCTCCCTGTCTGACTACCTGCTCCCCTCCCTGCTTGCCTGCTCCCCACCCTCCCTGTCTGCCTGCCTGCTTCCCTCAGTGCCTGCCTGCCTGCTCCCCTCCCTGCCTGCTTCCGTACATGTCTGGCTGCTCCCTTCCCTGCTTACCTGCCTGACTTCTCCCCTGCTACCTCTGCCTGCCTGCCTACACCTTTTTAGTTGAGGACGTATATAATTAGTGCTTACAAATTTTAATCAATTTCAGCCTGTGTTAGCGAGTTGAAGAGGGATAGGGTATAGTCCTGTCGTCTTCTTGCTTTTTGGGGGCCCTAACAACTTACTCAATTTTTTAGCTATATATTGTGTAGTTATGTTGTGTAATATGACTATTATATACCAGAGATGACTGTGGCTCTGTTTATCATATACAACTACTATAGCTACTAGTACATGTTAAATTAAAAATCCTGCAATAACCTTTTAGATATTGTAAGCTTTACTAAAAAACTAGAACTTACAAATGGTGTAGCTTTTTTTCACGCAAGTTTCTCATTAAAGTTGCATAAGTAGCAAACTTTATCATAACTTTGTCCACATGATAACTATTATTTTGTTGATTGGGTGTGTGAAACAATTCCAAGTAATGTATTGCTCATCTTTCAAAATCCACTCTTCTAGAAGCCCCAATGCTGGCACACCCAACTACCAGGCACCCTCATAGTGCACAATCACATCACATGTATCTTACCTAGTCCTCAAGCAGGTGTTACAGTCCAGTCCAGTTCCTTGTAGATGAGAGCTATTCTTGCTTAGGTTCTAGTTAGTTTCTTGTTTATAGCTTGTACCTGAAGATGTCTGATACAATAACCTCCGCATAAATATCTCCAGATTGCAAAGTGCTAAAGATTTGAAATTAGTACTAGTAGCTAGAGGAAGCCCCCTCTATTCAATGAGTGTTTTCATTAGGTGTTAATATGTAAGTACATGGTCAAGCGCTCGGGTTGAAAATGCATTTTGAATTTTCCACCCATGCGCTGACTGCGTACTTACATTTTCGTGCCTAATGAAAGCACTCATTGAATAGAGGAGAGCTTCCTCTAGCCACTGGTCCTAATTTCAAATCTTGCAATCTGGAGATATTTTTGCGGAGGTTTCTGGCATTCAGGTTTTGAAGTACCTCCACTTTAGGTCTAGTAACTTGCCTATAGTTATACTAATGAAAAATATTTTAGTATTAGAAGAGAACACAGAGAGAGACCTATCTTTTAAGCTATATAACAAGTTCATACCACGAAGTGTGCAGAATCTACGGAGCTCTAACTTGGTAACCATAAGTTTTAATAAAAAATGCAACTGTCCCCCCACCCTTGTTGTTCAGTAATGGATGCACATCCATTCTGGTATAGTGCAAATAAGGACTTTAGTGGTCTTGAATGAGTAATGCTATATAGGGGGTTAATTTTGGGTATTATTATGGTACAACTAGTGATAGGAGTAGCAGCAGTTTTTAGAATCAACCATGCCCTTATTAATAACACAATCATAGAAAAGGTGAAAAAATGTGGTTACAAAATTGGAGCTGCACGGTTGACTGTATGGACTTGATCTATAACTCACATAATAGATCTCTCTGTGTGCTCTCTTTTTATACCATGACAAAGGTACATGCAGCTAAATGGGGTTCCTCAAAATTGAGTGAATTGGCTGCAAGTGTGGCTCCTGATTAGAAAGTGCTAGGCAGGTAGAAATACGAGAGTGGTTACAGGAAGCCATTCTCTGACAATGAGTGTTATCATTAGCTCCAGAGTAGCAGCACTTAACCACTTAGCCTGTGTTGTAGCCTTTACTATAAAGTGGGTAACAACACTCCTCAGTGGCATGGCTTATTGCTTATCTCGAAAACTCATTGTGTAGAGAAAGGCTTCCTCTTAGCGGGCTAGTAATTACTGCCCAATAAGGAGCCACACCCACAGAGAATCAGGCACTCAGATTTAGCCAAACTTTACCTTCATGTAACTTGGCCAGGTTATACCTATGCAATAATTTTAGTATCAAAGGGGAGCACACAGAAATATTCATCAAATTCATACAGTGAAATGGGCTGAATCTATAGAGCTCCACAGTCATAACCACACACACAGAATTATTTTTCACCATGGTTTAGTCCGAAATTTAGCAGCTAGTTTTCTTCTGTGGGCTTGCTGTGTGGAACAAACAGCCAACTTAGATATTCTTAGGTTAAATAATTGCATTTTACAGGCTTTGATCCTTGATGATATGTTCTTAGGTTAAATAATTGGCTTTGATCCTTGATGATGGATGAACCATTTTCTCATGAGGTCACAAACATGCATTTTTACATGTGCTCATTCAATCCAGAAGAAGTTCTCTTTCAAATGGATAAAAAAGCCAGAAGTTTAGATCATCTGAGAAGGAAGGAGCTGCTTTAGTTTATAGATCTAGAGTGAAACTGAGCTGTAAGCTGAGTCAGTGGTTTATTCCAGTTGGAGGGTTGCTGAGTTGAGGTTTGCAGAGAGAAGGCAAAGAAGATAACTGATCTGTGCAATGTAGGATGCAACCTCACTGCAGAGAAGACAGTTTAGAGCAACTAACATGGCAAGACCTGGTGGTTAAGAGCTGAACAAAGAGATCATAGCCCAAGAAGATGTGTCTCATCAATGGAAGGAAGGAGCAATAGCTAGGTTAGTTGCAGTGGTTTAAACTTACTTCAGATGGGATAGCTCAAAACCATAAAAGTCAATGAAAGAGAGAAGTGGGATGATCATGTGAGTGTCTCAGTAGATTCTCCGAAGAACCACCTCATGAACCCATATGCCAGGATGTGGTGTTACCTACTACTACTAGACATGAAGTCTTAGATAGAAAAGATCTTGTATGTGGATTAGCAAAGTTCCCACCACAGAAACTCACATGCCAGGAGGTGGTGTTTGTTACTCTCAAACAAACTACTGGCCAGCTTTTACATTTGCTGACCTGCAACTTGTACCTGTGGATAGTTGACACACATGCTAATGACTCTAATTACAATCTTGGCTTATGAACACTAATTACAATCTAGGCTTAATGCTGTTTCTGAATACAAATGCACATGTCATTTTTGTGATATTGTAAACATGGATTGCATTGCATCACTTAGCTTGAATGGACTTGATATTTAGTTTGTGAAGCATCAGTCAACTTGCATTACTGTGCTTTATTTGGGTTTCAGCAACACATTGTTTCAGCAAGGAGGATAATAGATTTAGGTAGCAAGGAACTTCCCTGGTATATAGTATGTATGCCACCAGTCCTCAGTGTCTTTATGGCCAGGGAAAACATAGCGATGTGACTCAATGCTACAGATATTGTGTATTGCTTGAAGAGAAGCCAAGTGACGTGATGAAGGCCTCGCAACATATTGTGAATCAGCCTTGAGTTGTAGAGGTGGTTTATTAATGGCAAAACTTAGATAATTCAGTTCGGATCTTCAATCCTAGTATTCCAAATCAAGTGCACTGGCAAGAAATGGACAGAGAAGTAGACGGTTTATGTTGCTGTAATGAGGAGCTTTATCTTATTTTGCTTTTTGCTTCAATAAGGGGAGTGGGTGGAGCATGACAGACTTCTGCTAGACAACGCTAATTTGCAAGGGCATTTCTCGCAGCCTAGATATCTAATCCTTTTATGTCTAATGGCCACCTGTCTGAATAACTTTGCTTTTTGGCAGCAAATCCTGTACTTTCTCTCCCTTGGATTTGACCGGAGGGAAATATTTGGTGTAAAGAGGTGGCCCTCCTTTATTTGGCCTAAAGTGATAAGGGAATACGGATAGCCTCTAACCATTGTTCAAACTCCACCCTGCCTCATATGCCGCAAATTTCATACCAACTTCTCTTCCTTTCTTACCAAACCCATTTTCGCTAAATACAATAGCCATTGTTAGTTATTACATGTCGCAGAGCGTGTCACTGCCAAAATGATACCAATGGAATACAACTGAAAATATCCATGGCAGCTATAATGTAGTTTTAAAAAGTTGCCAATTGCATAAAAGTTAGATTTTTTTAGATATACCTTTCTTGGAGTAAATGGTAGCAAATGAAAGAATGCCATTCATGGAATTAACCTAATTAAACCCATGAATTATTGGATACTAACCTGTTAAGCAATGAGATAATAACCTTTATACTAATCAATGAATCATGGTGTGCTAACCCATAAAATGGTAGAAGCAGATACTTGTGTTGAGAGGGAATATTAATTGAGATAAAAGTTAATTGAGATAAAATATATATAGACAATATCATAACAGCTATAGCTGTGTCTCGAAAATGACCTTGACTCTTCAGACAGCTGAGGCTATGAGTGCCAAACTGATTTACAAGCGATCCACATATCTGTTGTGAATACATGGAATCAGATGGTAGCTCAAAACTATGATCTTGACTCCATTTTTCAATCTTGTGGGTGTGGTAAAAAGTGCCAGAAGCTGATACCAAAAAGTCAGAGCAAATGATACAGAACTTGTTATCCCCAGAAGTGATGCCTGAAACAATGTTTGATTGTTTGTGTTAAGCATACGGTTGTTGATCTCACTCAGGATAGAACACTGAATTGAGTTTAAAAAACGCCAGGCTTTGGTGAAGAAAAACTAGGAAAAGATCATAAATGATAATATAGCTAGTAGTTTCAAAGTTATAAATGCATGCCAAAACAAGCAAAAAGCATTATTAGCATGAATGTACTGGAGTCTGCTTCCTTTCAATAATCAATCTTCACAAGAATTAGTGCCTTAATTCACTCCATCCAATAGGAGAATCTAGGAGAAGACTTCTGACTTGCTTACCTTTCTCTGAGAACCTGAAACAGCAAGTAGGAAAATTCAAAAGATGATCCCATTGCTCAAGATCATTTTAGGAGAAAATTTAAGCAAGAACTGCAGCATTGGATGCTAAGTTTCTGGAAGCTCATGGCAATCTTCTGAGAAATTTAACCGAAGGGTTTGGAATCAATGAGAACACTGGAAAGATGCTTGAGGCCGCTAAAAAACTGATATGACTGACAATCAATCATTTGAGAGGAGCAGAAGCCCAAGACAATGGCTCTTTTTGACCAAGAACCTTCAAAACCCCACACTGAGTCATATGTATGGACCTATAATGGCTTGAAATGAGTGGCAGTAGTGAGCTATTTGGTAGATTGACTATCTCTGGAGCTGACCTTATTTATACCTTCACAAGTCATCAGGAGCATGGTACCAGTACTGGAAAACTTCACCAGCAACTAGAGCAGCACCACCACCTACAGGCACATTAATTATATATTTTTAAATAATTTTTTTGTGGTTGTTATTGCTTGTTTTTGTTTGTTTGTTTGTGTTTATTTATTCACTCATTATAATTATATTTAATTTTTAAATTCATTCATTTAAAAAAAATTGTTTGTTAATTTTTTAATTTTTGTTTATTTAATGTGTTGTTTATTTATTTAATTAATTTTGTGTTTGTTTGTTATTTGTTTGTTTTAAATTTATATATGTATTTGTTTGTTTGTGTATTTATTTACTTATGTATATATTTATTTGTTTAAATATTATATATTATATATTTATATATATATTTAGTTATATATTTATATATATTATTTATATATATATTATTTATATTTATTTATTTAAATTGATTGATTTTTTTAATTGTTATTATTTTTTAATTATTTTTTGATTATTTTTTGGTTTTATTTATTATTTATTGTCATGTAAGCATGTAAGTTCATTTATATTTATTTTTTGGCTCGCAATGCAAGACATTCTTGTTGCTGCACTCAGCCTGATGCTGATCTCTACATCTTCTGGAGTGTTACCTCCTAGCTCCTCATATGTTGTTTCTTGGGAAATTTTTTTTTGTATTCACCGAGAGAATTCCATTCCCTCTTGTCGGCAATTCTTTTTGTTGCCATCTCTCTGCCAGTCATCCTCTTTCAAGTCAGCTCCGCTAACTTTCTGCATGGTATCCATTACCACTCCCAGAATAGCCCTCCTCTCTTAGTCTATCCCAACTTTCGGCATGGGTCTTCCATTGGTGTTGGCTGTTTCACAGGAATTTTACTCAACCAGTTTAGCTCAGAGTATAGGCCCTCTTTTCTCTGACTCTTCTTCAATATCCCAGCTCAGTTGTTAGATGTCCCTGTAGATCATGCTAGCTCTTCAACCCTCTTCTATCATTTTCCATTCAGGACATGGCTTATCAATATAATATATGCTGAGGATGACAGTCAATGTTGGATTATGCTGTACCTCACTTAATAGCTGATGCTATCCCAGATTTAATTCTCTTCCTTTGTGTCCATATCTCGCTCTTCTGCCATATCTGCTGCTATGAGGTTCCTGCAATAGATGGACCTTCAAGGCTGGGATGGCACTCACTTGCCCTTGTATAATATCATAGATTGCCAGTATCTCCTCTAGAAAGCGATATCTGTCGATGTTTCTTGGTCCATGTTACTGGCCTCTCTGTGTTTGACTCGGACATAATTCTTTCAGTTATTTTTGGATGCCAGTTTTTTATCTGACTTCTTCCTGACCTTTCTTTATACCAATAATTATGGTGATTATCTGCAAGTGGAATTATTTCGCACATGCTAAGGCCATGTATATATATATATATATATGCCTTTACACCACGCCATCTTCCTTATTAATTAAAAGGCCATAAGGGTTTGACTACTCTGAAAATGCTGTGGTTTTATTATAAAGTACCATATCCTCGCAATCTCATATTTATATAACAAATGCAATATGCTTTATAATACTATTTTTGTGCCATTCGTGTTTTATTTTGGAACTTGAGGTTGGTTGGAATGTAAAGTGAAATTTCCTCAATCAGGTAACTGGGAAAAAAATTGATATTCAGCACCCACATTTTAGCGCCTAATGAAAATGCTCATTTTTTAGAGTAAGGCTTCCTTTAGCACTTTCCAAACATGAACTACAAGTACAGCCAGTTCAGGCACAGATTTTGAGGGAACCTTACTTTGGCAGCATGTAACTTTAGCATGTTCCAAAAGAGAGCACAGCAGAGAATTGACTCTATTAATCACAGTTTTATAGCCATTCAAAGAAAGTAGCGATTGAAATAATTTTAATGGGTGATTTCATTCACACCAGTGTAAAACTTTACATAAAACACATCAAACTTAATTGCTACGACATTTGTACAGCTGACATGAAATACTGGAAGGATTCTTTTCGGGTGGCACTAAAAACAAAAGTCTGATATAAAGACAATCCTTGAAGTAGTATATCAGCATAATGCTTTGTAACTGACTCATGAATAAACCTGCATTATATAGAAGTGGTGTAATGCATTGCCAAGTGAGCTCTCAACAAACTCTCATTTAAAATAATGGAACTACAATGACCTTCTAATAATTAACTTGAATTTTACTCTCTCAGCATTTCGACTAGATGCTCTAGCCTTCATCAGGAATAATGAGATGCTCTAGCCTTCATCAGGAATAATAAGATGCTAAGACTCGTGTGAACTTGTTCTATACTGGTAGATAGCTATTCACCATGTGATACGAAAAACTCTCAATAACCTCTCAGTGGCATTACAATAACCTTCTCAACTGTCAACTTCAAATTGTATACTCTCAACAGATCAACTAGCCTTCATCAGGAATAATGAGAGCCGCTCTCAAGAGCCTGAACTTGAAGCCACAACCATTCTTAACCCTTTCACCGCTGACTTTCCTGGACATTTTTCCTAAAGTATACAAGCTACCAAAAAAAATCATTATAAAATCAGCAATCCATTCATATCAGTTGTAATTTTGTCATGTGATAGCACCATTGTTTATAAACAATGTGATCTCATTAGTTAACCGCATTATCAACCAAAAAATATGAATATCATTATGCTAAATTTCTCTATCAATATCTAACATTTAATCAACAAAAATATATATAATATATTTACTCATTTAGTTGGCATTTAATAAACATTAGTCATAATAATTTAGGCATATAGCAGTATATAGCGGTGAGTTTTTGACAAAATTTGATCATATGATTCTATAGCCCAGTAATACAATGGTTTATTATGTTATTGAAATTCAACTATTTGAGAAAGAACATGCAAATACAAATATGTAGATACTTTAGCTAACCTGAGAAGGCTTCCTGATCAATTTCATTATAACTAGAGAGCTGGTCATAGCAAAAGGAAGAATCCTGAGGGTCTAAAATAGGGTCAACTACAGCGGCTAAAGAATGCACTGCTGCACGATCAGAACTTGCATTTCCAAGGTAGCCACATATTTCTTCACCTTCTTCTTCCTCTGAGTCATCCTCAGTGAGAGCAAAATCCTCGCTAGAAACCAGGGAAAGTACTTCTTTAAGCGTTATAAATCCACTCATTTTTAGGTCGTCAAAACCGCGAACCATCGGTAGTTGCACGTATTTTTCGCTAACTAATCGGGTGTTTCCGGATGTGATTTTTGGACGTCATATAGAGTAATAGTTTCTCTTTCCGGTGGTATGCAAATTATGACTATAGGCCAAGCGATCGATTTATTAGCGATTTTTAAAGTCCATTACGCCATATGGCGCTTACAGCGGTGAGAGGGTTAATTAATTAATTAATTAATTAACTTACTTTCTCACTTACTTTCTTACTTCTTACTTCTTACTTACTTACTGACTTACTTACTTACTTACTTACTTACTTACTTACTTACTTACTTACTTACTTACTTACTTACTTACTTACTTACTTACTTACTTACTTACTTACTTACTTACTTACTTACTTACTTACTTACTTACTTACTTACTTACTTACTTACTTACTTGTTTGTTGGTTTATTTGTTGTTTGTTTTTTGGTTTGTTCATTGGTTGGTTTCTTTCTTTCTTTCTTCATTTGTTTGGTTGTTTTTTGTTTGTTTGTTTGTTCATTTTTTTAATTTTTTTATTATTATTTTTTTATTTTATTTGTTTGTTTGTTTATTTATTTATTTAATGTTTGATTGATTGGTTGATTGATTGATTAATTGATTGATCGAGTGATTGATTGTTTGATGATTGTCAGTGATTGATTGATTGGTGATTGATTTATTGGTGATTGATTGATTGATTATATGATTGATTGATTGCTTAATTGATTGATTGATTAATTGATTGATTGTTTGATTGATTTTATTATCATTATTATTATTATTATTATTATTATAATTATTATAAATTTTTTTAAAATTTATTTATTTATTAGTTCACGTGTTGGAAACATGTGCTGGTAGCATGTGTTGGATCCATATGATGGTTCACGTGCTGGACACATGCGCTGTTCCTAGCTGGATAGCTAGGAACTGGTATATTGCACAATCACACGAGTCTTAGCATCTCATGATGGCTAGTCGAAACGTCGAGAGAATACAATTTGAAATTAATAATAATAAAGCTAGCAATAATAATATAATAATCACAATAACCTTCTGAATAGCCAACTTCGAATTGTATTCTCTCGACAAGGCTTGAGCATCTAGCCGAAACATTGATAGAATACAATTCCAATTATTGTAATTTTATTATGTCAACTGAGAGTTCATTGAGAATAATAATAACAATAATATTTAATAATAACATATATATAATAATAAAATAAACAAAATAATAAAATATAACAAATAAAAAATGTTTATTATTATTATTATTATTATTATTATTATTATTATTATTATTATTATTATTATTATTATTATTATTATTATTATTATTATTATTATTATTATTATTATTATTATTATTATTATTATTATTATTATTATTATTATTATTATTATTATTATTATTATTATTATTATTATTATTATTATTATTATTATTATTATTATTATTATTATTATTATTATTATTATTATTATTATTATTATTATTATTATTATTATTATTATTATTATTACTACTACTATTACTACTACAGTACTGTTGTTGTTCTTATTAATGTTTTAAAATCTATATTTATTTGCATTTTTTAAATATTATTGGTATTATAAAATTTTATTCATTTCTATTATTATTATTAGTCATTATTACTATTTTAATTTTAATTTTGTGCACCAGTTTATGTGCAGTTCATGTGCTGGATACTTGCAAATTCCACGCAAGTCTTAGCATCTCATTATTTCTGATGAAGGCTAGAGCATCTAGTCGAAACATTGAGAGAGTAAAATTCAAGTCGATTATTGAGAAAGTCATTATGTTATGCGACCTGTCAATCTTCATAATTTTACAAAACTGGCACATCACATTCTATTATGTTGCTAGTGAATGCAGCATGTTTAACCACTCTTTAGCTTTTATGGACTAGATTGCTCTCTCAACTTCCTTGCCTGCTGAAGCAATAGCCCTATATTATATATCATCTAATAGGCAGTGGTATAAGGCAGTCAATCTCTACTTTTGAGGTACTGAAGAAAGGACATGTGGGTCAGAACTAGAGCAGAAGATAATAGCATACAATAATTGTAATCATAAAGCTCACATCATATAATACTTCTAGAAAATAAAAACCATTCTAAAATAATTTCATTGGGGTATATTACTCAAGTACAGTAGACCCTCGCTATCCGTCGATTATCCAAACGAGAAAGATGTATGGCTGTGAGTCAGTTTAAAATATTCATCTGAATACCTTTAATGTATACCATTTCTAATGGTGTAGCCATGAAAATTTTCTTTGACTGATGGCATGCTCACTTTATTTGTGGTTTGTTGTAAAAAATGCAATTTTAAATAATTTTTTTTGTTCTCAAACTGTTATAACGTGAATACAATAAGTTATAATTTTGGTATAAGAATCAGCTCCATTGTGGTAAGCGAACAAAAGCTATGCAGAGCTACATCACTATTACAGCAAATAAATTCATCCCAAAATGTTTCTATCCTGGAGAGTGCATCAGTACCGGCATTCTCTACTTCTTTGATATGCCAATGTCAATTGTAAACTGAGCTGTGACAAGTCATCATCTGGACTTCACAGTTCGGTTTACAATTCACAGGATCATTAGGTCTCAAACAGAGCTTTGTCCTCTATTCTATTTTCCTATCAGTTTCATTCCTTGTAAAGGTGAGAATTATTTTATATTTCACTCATATTCAGTGGCATCATTTGAACCCAGGCTTTGGGGATTTAGCCTAGGTAAAAACTGGAGCATGGGTAAAAAATTTCAAAGTATGGCATTCCAAACCTTAAGTAGTCCATACACGTACTACTTTGGTAACTAAAGTAGCCGTGACGTCAAACTTGAAGTAAAAATGGATTCCAAGTTCACCGTGAGCGACATTTTGTCAATGCTACAACAGTGATTATGGTCTCTCTGAGAACAAATCCAATTGCAACGAAGGAGAAGAGGTCCATGCGTACCGTGGAGAAAGAGTTGTAGCTCCTGAGGAAGTAGCAGCTTTGAGTAGAGCTGTCATATCATCTCATTTTCCCCCAAGAATTAAACCTTCTGACATCAGACAGGCTCACTATGCGCCAGTAAAGGCCTGTTTTACAAGAGCGAAAAGTCATCATTAGAAATCCGTTGCAATCATTGATTAGCTGTAGTGAAGAGTGTAAATTTAATTGTTGTTATTCGCCTATTTGAAATCCAAATTTCCCTCTCCAAGCATTCGAGAGAAACAGCCGAGAAATCTCAAAGAAACCTTTTGTTTTTAATAAGCGTCAGTTGCAACATGATGAGAGATTATTCATGTGATAACATTTCAAACGTCAGGGCACGAAATTTTATTTTAGCCTTGGAAAGTTTAACCCAAACAATAGTTTTATAAATAATTATCAATATTTTACAGTGGACCTATTGTACCAAAACTAAAACTCAAGCAGTACACTCAATGTTTGAGTGTTGTGATACAAATGTGATTTATATGGTTATTCCACATTTTCTACTGCTCCTCACTCCATATCCTAGTTGACTGGTGTTTGTACAGAATACTGAGGTCTAAGTGCCTAGCTCATAACGGTCACACCCTAGTGATGCCCATGCTCATATTACATTTATCTCAGAAAGTAATCATTGTTATTGGTCTTAAGTTCAGATTGTCTCTTTCTGCCCCACCCCACAAAAAGAAGTGTTCATGGCATTTCATGTTATAGTAGACTGTAATTATGGGAACTTATAACTCTTCCTAATTGAAGTATACCATATTTTATCGCATACAAGACACACTTTTTGGTCCAAAAAAGTCACCTTGCATCTTATATGTGTAGTAATACACTGCTCTATTATTGTCGACTGCATCAGTGTTTGGTCTCCCGGGCTATTATTGCTAGCTTCTTCAGTAGTGAGTCACTGCACTATTATTGCCAACTGCATCTGTGTTGAGTCTCTTAAGTATTATTGCTGGTTGCTTCAGTCTTGAGTCTTCTTACCCTCAATACTATGGCTACATTTGGAAAAAGATCAAACTATACTACCAGCTAGAAACTGAAAGTTATAAACTATGCAAAAGAGCATGATAACAGAGCAATAGAACTGTAAAAGATGGGGCAAAGCTGAGTACCAAAGGCATAGTATGCTTAATACACTTAATGTTTTTCCCCTGTATAATATGAGCTGAAATAGGTGTGAATCTTATATGCCCATGCATCTTATATGCGTAAAATACTGTATGTCATTTATGGTTATGGTGATCCTGCACAATCTGAACAACTGCAGTGAAAAATATTAGTCAATAGGTTACCAGAACTCGTAAATCGTACTGCTATGCCATACACAAAAGAGCGAGTGTGTGTTAATTGCATACAGTGCAATGTGCATGTGTGTGAAGAAGTTCTTGTTGGGCTCTTATAATTGTCATCTTTAGAATCACAAAATTGCAGCAAGTATGTCCAATTGATCCACCAGGTTTTGTTCTTGTTGCAATTATTTGCAGAGAGCTTATTGCCCATACCAGAAATACATGTTGAAAACACCACCTCTGTGAGCATTGCTGTAATCATCATATTGCCGGTAAGTTGAATCATAATGCTACCATTTTCATTATTTATTTAATTTAAAATATATATAATTATATATATTAGTTTTTAAATATGCACATACTTTAAAAAAAAGATTAACAATAACAGCAACAATAATAATGAGTAGTGCATACTGCCCAATACTTCTACTTCCCATTGTTTCAAAATTCCTGGTTATGTGAAGCAGTTGTTACATGTACAACTTAACATGATTTGGTCAAGAAATGAGTGCAGTGTCAGCTGTTTCAAATTTGCACATCTCTAACAGCAGCAAGAGTGAAGATAGGTCATAGAAGGAAGGTTATGAGTCTTGATCTGTTTGAAAATAATATCATAAAACTTTCTGTTACACCTGCCATATTTAGCTAACTGCTACAATGTTGTATGATTGCTTTCAGATATCTATTTAACTGACAGTTGCAATGTTGTATTATGCTAATAAGATATGTATTAGCTGATTGCTGCAAGGCCAGGTGCTTACATAAAGTATAATGTACCAATTATGTAGTAGTGGGCTTTAATTAATGAAACTGAGAAGAAAAACTGGATAACTGTAAGGTCTTCTGTACATCAAAAGTCTTAGAGATCTATTTACTTGCATATGTAGTCATCTAGTGGACTATTGTGTTCAGTACTAAATCTAGGTGGTACTCTTGATAGATTCTACTCTCCGTTATCTGATTGCTATATAATTATGATAAAAAATAATCCTTTTAATGCACCAAGCTGTCTGTGACCCTACTTATACCAATGCCATTTCAAAGCTAGAAAGAGTCGAGTTTTTGTGACTAAAAATGGTTACAAAAAATGAACTGCTAACACCCTATTAAGCAAGTTGGAGAGCATATCAATAAGTGTGCCATTGCAGATTATACATGTTTACGAATGATAAAGTACACAATCACATAGACCTGGTTACTTTCAAATTTGATGTCAACATTACTATGGAGTGGGTGTCATCAAGCAACCAGTTTAGAACATGTCCTAAACAAAGTGCATATAATGTCTAGAAAGCATCATCACCAAAAATGTTCTTACATATAAATGGTATGAGAGCACACACCCACACACTATAACTACCACACATTCAATGTAAGGGACTTGATAGTGAACACTATATGGAATTTTGTATTTTTTGGGGGGGGTTTCCTTTTGATTATCGTCAATGTGATCTTCATTTTTGTTTCATTTTTTAATCACACTCAGATTAATTGGACGCTTTCCACTGGAATGTCAAGATACCGTTTTGTTATCCAGTACAATACTACCACTGGCATAAGGTCAAGAATTCGATATATATTTCCTTCAGGAAATACCATTCAGAGAGAATACAAAAGTTACATTAATTATCTCAGTCGTGACACAGAGTATTCCATTGCTGTAAGGTTGGAAGTTGCCTTTTCTACTTGTTCCTATGGTTATGGATACCGTCACATGCCAGGCTACTATTCAATTCCAATAACTGCTAAGACTAATGAAACAGGTACTGTATGCAGTTTAATTATGGTATGGATGAGCACATTAATGGTATATAATAAGGTATTTCCCTTGTTTTTATTCATTGTGGATATGGATTATAGCAATAATTATTCCTTCTCTGCAGCTCAAATATCTATGTTTGGTGTGCGTCTGATTTCTCCGATTACTGGCCTGAATTTTCTCGGCCGTGTTGAGGTCAACTACAACAACACCTGGGGAACTGTGTGTGACTCATTTGGTTATGGGGCTGCCAATGTCATCTGTGGCATGCTGAATTACAGGAGAGCAGCTTGCATATCATATAATGCACGAATGGGGAGAGGATCAGGTAACTTAAGCTTAATTTTTGGGTAATTATATACTACTATTGATAAAATTTGGTCCAGCATACCCACCACCATGTCCCAAAATAATATAGGACCAGATCATATTCCTCAATCTGACCAAGAGGCAATTCTGGAAGCACTTTTCATTGTTGTTAGCCATTCACAAGAATGCTCATATCAACCTGTATTTCTGTTCTGCTGGCTATGTTCTGCCAAAGTTGTAGCACAAAATGTTGACTATCCATGCTGTTAACTTGAACTTTTTTTAAAACTTTGCTGTTGTGCCATTATGAGTTGTCATGCCTAGCTACAACCACCACATACAACACAAGGCTGGTGGCGAGTTCATGGATCAGATTTCATTTCTGGATTAGGTAATTTGCCTGAACCATGAACAGTTGGACTTCCATATGGAATTGGATAGCCTTAATTTCCTTTGGAAGTTCTAAA
Source organism: Cladorhizidae sp. MBARI D1340-BT2 (assembly GCA_028752905.1). Taxonomy (NCBI): domain Eukaryota; kingdom Metazoa; phylum Porifera; class Demospongiae; order Poecilosclerida; family Cladorhizidae; species Cladorhizidae sp. MBARI D1340-BT2. The sequence goes on along the minus strand of JAQNBH010000007.1, from coordinate 17,038,287 downwards.
AAACCACATAAAAAAATGTAGGCACAAAGTATGTATCCTGCTTGTTAAGCTGGGTGCTAATAGATTCAGTACAAGGAAATGGGACATTAATACTTAGCAGCCACAGAAGACATGTAATAATAGTGATTATATCAGCACTAACAGAACAGGTGGCTGCCCTCACAATATCTCAACAGCTGCAGCGAACAAGAGTGATTCATTGTGATGAGTGTGGCCAACTGGGACATACCTGTTCAGTATTAGATGGTCGTTGATATTTTGTGTGTGGTTGCAAAGGAATTGTCGCAAGTGAGTATCAACAGAGAAACGACAGTGCGGTACCAGTCCAGTACAACTGTCATTCCATTCAACATTAAACACATGAAGAGTAACAATAGTTGCTGTGGGAGTGAAAACAGCTGTAATAATGGGGGAAGTGGGAGGTAAACCCATCGAGATGCTACTTGATGGGTCATTAATATCACTGTAGCATAGAGAAGTGGAGGCGCAACTCAAGCAGTGTGTAAAGATACAAACTGCAACTTACAAGTATAGCTGGTCACAGCATCTGGTGAATCAATGCAGATTTCAAATCACATCCAGAACCCAGTACATCTTGCTGAGTTGCAAATGTGCCATGATTTTGTCATACTGAATAACCTGATAGTCCCTGTGCTATTCAGGACTAATTTCCTGTAGTGACATAACCTAGTACCCGACTATACTAGAACATCAGTACAGGTTTGAGAAGTACAGAACAAAACAGATGTTCAGCTCGAATATGACACTGCCCAAACATAAATGTTACAGCTAATATTTGGAGCCACACACAACAATAGAGCAAAGCTTTATAGAAGAACAATGTACCACACAACGATTCATAAACTTCGATTTCCCAGAGTGCCCACTTCCAAGCCTTGAAACTGTTATTTAGGACCACAAAGGTGTGTTTTAAATTATCCCAAGTGTGACTCATGCTGCCCTCCACTATATTCCTACCCATAGGGATCCCAGTATAGGAACAACCAACATCTGACGAAGTTCAAGGTAGGCTTTCTGGCTCCACTTCCTGTTTAACCGAAAGAAGCTCTATTTTGCTCCAATTGGGACATTTTTGAGCATTTTGAGCAAAAACTGTCTGAATTCGCTCATTGTTATCAAAATGACCATCGACCTCCAAAGTGAGGACTGAAAAAACTACAATATTTTCCAGAAATAATATCTAGGTGTTATCTATGGGGTGAAATAAATTCACTCTCATGACTTCACACTTTTGACTGTCACAAACCCTGCAATAGTTATCTGCCAGAAAATGAAGGGGCATGGCTCTCACACTCCAAGGCTAAGAGTATGAATTCAAGATCGTATATCGCCTGGATCCCAGAACATGAATGCTGATGCTGAAATGGCAACCTCACCCTGTGCACTCACTCTTATTATGCCTGATATATCTCTCGACAAGTTCCATACCACTCAACAAAATGATTACTCCAAGAAATTCACAAGACATTGAAGTTAAAGTACAACCACTTGTTCCAACATAGAATTGTTCACCACTTCATCGTTATCGACAGCTTTGGTCACAACTCAACATTGTTTGTAGACAATACAAGTATTTCCCACCAGCCTTTACATCAGGCCTTAATCCAATTAGAATAACTCTGTCAAGAGGCATACTGTAGACATGAATCGTCATTGTTGTGAATGTTTTCCTTGTCAGAAAGCAAGAGTTTGTTCTCCAATTTGGGCCCCATTAACAAAAGTCCCAACTTGTCGGCCATGGTAGCTGGTTGCAGTTGATGTATTATAGGATCCTCTGTCTTCTGCCTACAATCGTTACTTATTGGTTGTAGAGGACTATTTTACAAAATTGGCTTAGGCCATTTAAATGCCAGATCAGAGAGCAAAGCACATAACTCACGAGTTTGTTAAGTTGTTTACCATGTTTGGTCTCCCTGATGTTTTAAACTAAGAACAAGGCAGAAACTTGGAAAGTCCTATTTTCAGCCTAACCCTCACTGCATTTGGTGTCAATAAGGCTCGTACAACAGCATACCATCCCCAGAGTGATGCAAGGTTGACTGGTTCCACCATTCCTTGTTGCAGCTGCTTTGTAGTTGTGTTGACAAACGGAAGAGTTTGAACACTACTTACAATTCAAGCTATAAGCCTATAGAACTGCTATGTAGTCATCTAAGGAGAGTTTCCTTTTCTCCGTATGTATATTCTCCAACCAAAGATAACCTTTGCATCTTGTTCTGCCTTTTACGCTGTTTCTTATGAACCTCACATTATGATTAAACTGGCCAAAATGCATGATTTTCTTCAAGCTAACATTTTGCAAGCAGCCCCAAACCAGAAATCCTCCTATGACCAACATGCCCAGGTCTGTACCTTCCTATGACAAACATACCCATGTCTGTACCTTCCTGTGATAAACATGCCCAGGACTATATCTTCCTATGACAAACATGCCCAGGACCATACCTTCCTATGAAAAACATGCCCAGGACCATACCTTCTTATGACAATCATGCCCAGGACCATACCTTCCTATGACAAACATGCCCAGGTCTGTACCTTCCTATGACAAACAAGCCCAGGACCATACCTTCCTATGACAAATATGCCCAGGACCATACCTTCCTATGACAAACATGCCCAGGACCATACCTTCCTATGACAAACATGCCCAGGACCATACCTTCCTATGACAAATATGCCCAGGACCATACTTTCCTATGACAAACATGCCCAGGACTATACCTTCATATGACAAACATGCCCAAGACCATACCTTCCTATAACAAACATGCCTAGGACCATACCTTCCGGCAAAAATGCCCAGGACCATACCTTCCTATGACAAACATGCCCAGGACCATACATTCCTATGACAAACATGCCCAGGACCATACTTTCCTATGACAAACATGCCCAGGACCATACCTTCCTATGACAAGCATGCCTAGACCATGCCTTCCTATGACAAACATGCCCAGGACCATACATTCCTATGACAAACATGCCCAAGACCAAACCTTCCTATGACAAACATGCCCAGGACCATACCTTCCTATGACAAACAGACCCAGGACCATACCTTCCTATGACAAATATGCCCAGGACCATGCCTTCCTATGACAAATATGCCCAGGACCATACCTTCAAATGACAAACTGCCCAGGACCATACCTTCCTATGACAAACAGACACAGGACCATACCTTTCTATGACAAACATGCCCAGGTCTGTACCTTCCTATGACAAACCTGCCCAGGGTCATATCTTCCTATGATAAACATGCCCAGAACCATACACTTTGCTATGACAAACATGCCCAGGACCATACTTTGCTATGACAATTTGCCCAAGACCTTACCTTCAGGAGCATACTGTGTGGCTTTCTACTCCAAGTCCTGGCATACTTGATGCACGATAGTGGGGGAAATAGACAATCAAAGGAATCAAATGTCCACTCAACTTGGAGACAACAGATGGGAATCAAGCTAAAACCGTGCATGTCAATTGCCTGAGGAGAAGAATTCAACCAGAACCACACGACATATCTGGAAGAACTGCACTACCAGTATTCCCCAAAAATTAGTTGGACCTCAAATCGAACAGATCACTCTGGCTGCAGAATTTGATCTGCCAGTTCGAAGGTATCCATTGCTTGATCAACAACCACTAGACTATCTTTAATATAGCTGAAGGACAAGCTGAAGCTATGAAGGGCATATGTAGTGCATGTAAAGAATTTTATACTATTGGAACAGAACTATTAATTGGCATACTCTGTACTTCCCTCATGTGTTGTTTAAATGGGTGGTTAGGTGTAGATAGTTGTCTGTTCTACTTCCTTTGACCGTTTTAGTCTTTCCATATATAGATTGGGTTGTGTGTTGTAGATTAAAAAAAGGTTGTTTATGTAACCTGAACAAGACTCTTGTAAGTCAGCTGATTATGAAGTAGAGGCAATTCAACACATGTGTACATAAATTTTGGTTTTCCTGGATAGAACATTACTTGAACAAGTTACCCTCGACAACATTAGGAACAATTTCTTCAAAGCACATAAACATGAAATTAATGATTATAGTTTAAAAAGGATGGAGAAGAATTGGCATTAAGAATGTACAAGCTTCATCTTAGGACTTTTTCTGAAAATATGTAATAGTTCATTGGTCATATATAAGTTTGTCAAAAACCATCTAGAATTAAGAATTGGCTTGCAGTTTTGTTGACTTTCTTGATTATGGTGATTTTTGGTGATTTTTCTTGTGATTATACTTGTCAGGAGTTGAATTTATCTAAATTCTGAATAATTGTTGATTTTTTTCTTAGTGTAGAACAATGTGAAATTTTCAAAATCTATCTGACCTAAATTTGTGTATACTCGTGTACTGTTGTTGGTGTCCATAATAAGGTCAGGAATCAAACTAAAGAGTTATATTACAATTCCTGATATCAGGATAATAATTAAGGTATCAAAGAGAACAAAACTATTACATGTAGAAGATATATCCCAAGGGAAGAGCTATGGTTAATAATGACTGAATGTAGTACTGGAAACTGTTATAAAAAATACATCTTGGTTAGACAGAAACATTTAAACTGCGCAGTTAATGTGGAAAACATCATTGGCTATGCTGCTCATAAATTGTTATAGAATTGAAAAAACCGTCTCCACCCTAGCTGATGAAAGGTAACAAACTAAAATATTTTTACAAATGCATGTCCAGCATGGTAATTTCTCACTAATAATCAGCCCATTCTATCTGATAAACCTTATGGTAAAAAAGTATTGTAGATTTCTAATTTGGTGATAAAAAAACTCGAATACTTTTAATTAGAAATCTCAGACTTAATTTCATCAATCTCTGTTGGAACAAAAAGTCCAACCGAGGTGTTTCGGAATTGCTACTTTCTTGGAAACAGCTGTAGTGTTAGATAAGTAACATGCTTGAATTGCAACCTTCACAGAACTATGAATTTTATAGCCCTCCAAGTTAAGGGATTCTTCCCCTAACTTATTTGTCACTTGAATGAAGGGCTCACCAGCCTCGACAATTACAACCCACTCTAAAAGGATATTCTGTGAAGAATATAGGAGGTGCAGTAACTTCTGTTTTGATTTTAGAGCCTTATCACTATAAGAGTTCAAAAACACTTGATGCTCACACTCTACTAACACCATCTTGTTGGAGAATATGTCACCATTGATTTTTCACTCTGTGCAACAAGATTTTTAATTGTGCTTGAACATCCTCTCCCAGTGCTTCATGAAGTTGGGATGCTGATTTTTTTTCTCAAACATAGAAGAGTGTGTTGGAAAAAAAGCAGATATCCAATGCTAAAGGATACATGGCACTACACAGGATGGGTGCTACATTTATAGGCTGGGCACTACACAGGGTGGGTGCTACATATGTGGGCCTGAACTGCACAGGGTGAGTGCTACATATGTGGGCCTGCACTACACAGGATGGGTGCTACATGTGTAGGCTGGGTACTACACCTGGTAGGTGCTACATGTGTAGGCTGGGCACTACACAGGATGGGAGCTACATGTGTAGGCTGGGAACTACACAGGGTGGGTGCTACATGTGTAGGCTGGGAACTACACAGGGTGGGTGCTACATGTGTAGGCTGGGCACTACACAGCGTGAGTGCTACATGTGTAGGCTGGGCACTACACAGGGTGGGTGCTAGGCTGGGCACTACACAGGGTGGGTGCTACATATGTGGGCCTACACTACACAGGATGGGTGCTACATGGTGTTAGCATGCTACTATATTCCACCTCCCCCTATGAGCTTAAGTTGGTCAACATTCCAAAATGTACTAACTTCTGCCTGATAGACCACCCAGAACAGCAATTGCAAGAATTTTAGAAGTCCAGCTTTTCAACCAAAGATGACAGATATGCACTTGTTTTTTACACATTCAGTGGCAATTTTTTAGTATATTGACCATATTGTTAATTTCAGTCATGTGTAACTTTTAGGTACTATCTGGCTGAACAGTGTACGTTGTAATGGAGCTGAAATAATTGATGAGTGCAGATATGAGTTTTGGAATCTTTCTTCTTCAAGATGTAGTCGATCCCATCGTGATGATGTTGGAGTAGTTTGCAGACCAGGTCAGTCTGTCTGTGTGTCTCTCTACCTCTCTGTATATCTATGACTGTGTTTCCCTATATTTATGAATATTGTCTGTGTTTCTGTCAGTTTGTCTGCATTTCTTGTTCCCATTATCATTACATTTTTCTAGATGTTATGATGTTATAGTATTGCTTTTATAGTGCATGTAATAGAGATGATACTACTGCAGAGAATGCAATGGTATATAATGAAGAGCAACAGTTATTCACAACATAAAGTCAATCACATGATCACTAGCTCCACAACCACATTCACAACTTAGTCATTAGTAATAAACATTTTAATAGTTCAAATCTAGTTGACAAACAGTGATAGTCATAGTTGCTAATTGTGTTTTTTAGTTATTTTGTGTTAGAGTTTGTTTATTAATGTTTTAATCACTGTTTCTTATGAATATTGTTGTTGTCTGTTTCTCAAATTTCTGTTGATATTATATTTAATTTTCAAATGTTAATTAATTTGTACATTGTTTTTTTGCATACTAATGTCAAATATTCTCACAGTGCATATTATGCTGGCAATTTTTTAGATCCAAAAGACTTTCTTCCTGCTCCAGAAGAATTCAAAGTTACCTATCATCTAGGGACAACACCTACATTAACATGGAAGGTAAGCTTTTATTTAAAATGACTACCATAGGTTGCCAGATTAATAATGTTCGTACAAAGAATACTATATATATTTTTGAAAATTAATTCTATTCTTTCGCTCATCTTTTTGTTAGGTACAAATACTAGTATATATAGTGATTATTTTCTATTCATATATATGTGTATGTAGCTCTACAATTTTCCAAGTTACCTGTCTTCAAAATCATTATTGCTGCAGTATATCAGAAGTGACTATCCATTTACCTTTGATAGAATAGTGCCATTTGATTCTACAATGTATACATTTTCAAGACTGCCTACAGGGATAACTGTAAACATCACGATCAAGCCTCAAGGAAGGCTAATTTGCTATTCTTACCTTGATGGAGCAAGTTCTGAGCATTTATCATTCACTGTTATGGAAGGATGTGAGTTTCTATAAAAACACATATTTCCCCCATGAGTCACATTTTAGATTAAACAGGCTTACATGACATTCATGTTCACTGGTCACCCACAGGTCAAGCATTGACTTTCCAGTATGTAATTTAAATATTAATGACTTCTTTTTGCATAATTGAAGTTGGCATGGGAGCATCATTGAGGTATAATATGTGAGCGGTAAGATTGAGGAAATTCTTTTTTCTTCTCTGTTAATATCTTTTAATTTTGTGACAATGTATTTGACTGTTACATAAAACCTAGGCATTATTTTATTCAGAGTTTAATGATTCCAAAATGGACTCATAATGTGGAGTAGTATATGGAAATGATTATTTGGTGATAGGGTTTGTAAAAGTTTTAATGGAAGAATTTATAAATTGAAGATTTGGATAGCAATGAGGTAGATAATAATATAGTGAATGGATGATGAAAAGGTAATTGATACACGATGCTTTGCAAGACTTCAACAATGTACAGAAATAGAGATGGGATTACGACATAGAGAGAAAAATAACCCTTAATGAACTTTGCACAAATGCATGACAGTATTATGCTATTGCACTTCAAAATACAGAACCTAACTTTATCTCCTATGTTTTCCTCTCACCATACCATAGAGTCCTTTACAACTGCCAATGTCAAACTCTCTCCCTGCTCTGTAAACAGCAATGGACTAGCTTTAGCCTTCATAAAAATATGGCGAAGATTCCCATGAGATCATATAGTGCTACATAACCTCCACATCCTTTGGCACACATGTAATCATGTGATAGGATGTGGTAAGGGTGTATAAGTAAGAATAAAACCACAAAAAATATAATTTTTAAATGGACGTGTGTGTAGAATGTGCTGTTCTAGTTGCTGTATAGTTTCTCTAGACAGTGCTCCTGATGACCTGGGAAGTCAGAAGGTCAGATCCAGAGCAATCAATATACTACTAGGCTCACTATATACTGCCTCCTTGTCTTGTGCAATATACCCAGTTTGTGAAAGTTAAATAAACTTTGATTGTCTGTGCTCCTGTTTCCAACACCTGATAGTTAGTTGTTTCAGTTTTCCACCGGCAATGGGACATCTTCACTGTGTTCTCATATATTTGGCCCTCCAGATTGTTCTGATATAGTTCTCAGAACATTGTCACATGCTTCCAGAGATTTTGCACCCTCTAAGTTAAACATTAGTCTTGATAAAATCCTACTATAATGATGTTGTGCGATTTTTTCCCAATTTTTTACCTTGTTGTTTTAGCATCCCATTGAAAGGTGAGTGAGTCATTAGCCTTGCCTCCCACATCAACTAATTAATCCAATCTGGTTACAATTTCTCACCTACACTAATCTTTCAGAACCTCCATTCCAGTCTCCTTTCTCCTAAGCTTGACCCCTTTCAGGCTCTCCATATCACCAGCTCAGTTGACCCTTTTGGACAATTTTAATTAACGAACCAGGATTTCTAACAGATAATGACTACCTCATTCGAATTCAGTCATTCCTCTATCTCCAGTTTTAGATTACGATGCTGCACTTTTGGAGTTCCACGAGCAGCAGTGGCTAAGGCCATTCACTTATATCCTCAACATTTTAAGATAAGTCTGCAGTTGCTGATGGTCACTTACTTCTTGCAGCCCTCACAGCTTTCATCAATATCATGTGTATGCTGTTTCAAAACATCTGCATCTTTTTACCCCTTAATTTTGCTTCTCATCAAGTATAGTGGTGTGTGCAACTGGATATTTGCTTAGAAGCCTGGAAGCTAAATGAGCAGTTTTTCATATAAACCAGTCTAAGAGGGCTCTCCTGGCACCATTTCAACGGGGTTTCAGGATATACCTTGGACTTTGAGCTTACAAATACTAAGATAAAATATCACTTATGGTATTATTCCAAGTTGTATTTGCTTTTATATGTTGTTTTTAATTACTCTAACTTTTTCTATGTGAAAACAGCTCCAACTGGACCTCCTCAATTATTTCATATCACTGTGGTCAATTGTTCAGCCATCAGAGCAGAGTGGGAACTTCCAGATTATTTCAGAAGGAATGGACTAGTAAGAGGCTACAAGCTGATGGTATTGCACCCAAGTGGCAATGAGAATGTGATTGACCTTCCTGGAAACAGAACTACAGAGTATATATTAGGAGGTTTGGAGGCATCTACGAGGTATGTGGTGAGTGTTCTTGCCTACACTTTTGGAGATGGACCTAGAAGCATTTACCTCACTGTAACGACCAATCCAGAAGAAACATGTGAGTATAAACAATATGATCCACTTACTGCCTAAAGGGGGAAACTCTATGGATTTGTTTGTCGTCTATCTGTCTGTCACTTTGGTACTCAAGGTCCTCAGTTCAATCCTGGGTAAATCATTAAATTATTCCCTTTCCCTCCCCTACACCCCTTCTCTTTCCCTGTTCACTTGGTATCAAGCCCTCAATTTAATCTATGGTATAATTAGTCATCGTTCCTCCCCTTCCACCCTCATATTTCTTCCCCCCCCCCACCCTATTTTTGTTTCACCCCTATATTATTATTATTAATTTCAAATAATAATAATATAATAATAATATAAGACAACAGAGTGCAGGTATCTCAGAGCTAGTCCTTAATATAACAAAATATATCATCTATTTGATTTCTCTTCATGATGTAAAGATACCATAAAATTGCATCTCATGTACTTTAAGGGGGGACTACACCTGAAAAACTTTGGAGGTTTTTAAATTTTTTTTAATCAGTTCAAACTGTTGCTGTACATATCTACTAGCCAATTCTAAAGTTTTAGAGCTATTGGATGCTCCATTTCAAAGTTATGATGGTTTTTGTCCATGCATTTCTTATTGATTTGAAGAGAAACCAACAAGGAACACTAAAGGGGGGGACAGCACCATTTTTTAAATTAAAACAAATAAACTTGTGGTTACCACTTTATAGCTCTGTAGATTCTGTAAACTTCATGGTATGGACTTGATATATAGCTCAAAAGATAGGTCTCTCTTTGTGCTCTCTGTTGATACTAAAATATTTTTCATTGGTATAACTATAGCCTAGTTACTGGACCTAAAGTGGAGGGAACCTCAAAAACCTGAATGCCTGAACTGGCAGTATAAATATCTCCGGATTGCCAAGTGCTAGAGAGTTGAAATTAGCACCAGTGGCTAGAGGAAGCCCTACTCTATTCAATGAGTGTTTTCATAAGGTGCTAAAATGTAAGTAGGTGGTCAAGCGCGCGGGTGGAAAATGAGTTTTATGGATTATTAACGAAATTCATTTTCCACCCACGCGCTTGACCACGTACTTAGACTTTAGCATATTTATTTAATAAGTTGAGATGCAGCCACTGTTGAATTTTTCATAAGTACATTGGTATCTACAGCCTGCACACATACCATTTGCTTGGGTTTTTTGCTTACAACATTAGCTTCAAAAAGATCAGAGTTTTTTCCTACTTAATCTTCGCCATAAGGCTGAGAAGCAATTTTTGTTACATACATTTTTTATTTTATATACATACATGGATGAGGGGTGTTGCAGGTCACAAGGAAAGAAAATGTCCGAGGTGGCATTTCTTCATGTATAAACAGGTTAATTGTGGTGATTTAACATGTACTATCCCAGAGGAAAGAATATCTTGGAGGTTGCATCTCTTCATGTGCAAATGGATATTATGATATCAATTTTGCATGCATTTTGAAGGAGCATGGAAGTCCAATTGTAACTAAACAGCTACCTCTCCATTCTCCATCATCAGGCTTATTTTCCTCAAGACTTGCTAGCAATGTGTCACCTTGGTTTTATGTTTTATGAAGTAGAATAAACAACTCTCAAATAGTACAGAGTTGACATGAATGCTTGAATATCTAGTCGAAATTTAAAGATCAAACTTAAATAGATTATTAACAAAGTCATTGTATTTACTTTGAACAATTTGATTATCAGCAATTACTGCTAATTCTCTTTTGTTCAAGTGAATAATCCCACAGTGCTCTCCTAGTATAGTTCACCTTATGCCATTTATCATCCACCCTGAGCATTTAAAACAGCAAATATGATATAGAAGCTGTGTTGACAAATAGATATTGCATTGTCAGCATTTTTAGTTATGTGCGCACACAACCTATAAATATATATAGTTTTTTCTCAGGATTTTTGATTTTTGTAAGGGATATCGGTATGTCATCAGTGGAGTAGTGGCCTATGTTTTTTTGTCTTGTATTCATTCTTGTGTTTACATGTTCAGGAGGTAACTGGACTAGAAATAATATTGTTACAGCTATTAATCAATACAGTATCTCATGCAACAAGCAGTACATAATACTTTTGACATACATTTCTACAAATTACACTGAAGCCTGAATGCTCATATTATAATAGTCAATAAAATTTTCTTGAAATATTTCATTAGCGAAGTAACTGTTGTGTACTATTTAGAATGATGATTTTGGAAGAAATGTTTTCATAAACACAAACGATAAAAAAAGAGACTAATTAAGTAGAATGTGAGGGATTAGCTACAGTCTCTCCCAAGCACATCTCCATCACTCCAAATCCAAGTCAGCACTCACTCACATGCTTCAGTAAGCTCTGCCTTGATAGAGTTGCGTGAGGCAAGCTGATCCATGTTGCTCGGCCAATGGCGACCTTGCTAGGCCTCTGATTATATTATCAGCAGAGCAAACATGCCTCATCTTGTCCATCCTTCAACTCCAACATCCAGGGTAAGTTCACCTTTCAATGCCAGCCTTCCTGTACTTGTTTGAGCTATGCTAGGAACACCTTCGTATGGACTTCTACGCTTCAGCAAGTTTCATTCAAGTGATGGGAGCTACTGTGGATATAGAAGAGCTGCAATTTTTCACGAACCACACCCACAATATACAGTTAATACACTTACACACTCCGGGGAGAGTACTGATATAGAATCCTTTCCATACTTCACTTCATGCTTACTAATGGACAGTAGTATTTGATATTTAGTTTGTCAAAATTATATGATTACAGGTCAGACTGATATCATCGGCCTCTTTGGTGTCCGTGGTAATGGGATTGACAAAATCTATCTTTACACTTCCTACTCTGAAATTATAATTGATGTTCTCTGTGGCTCTTACTTACCTGGAGTAGAGACCAACTGGTTTTTTTCTAATGGGACAAAAGTTGGAAGAAGAAATCATAACATTCATGAGGTTCATTTTCCTAATGGAACCACTTCACTTCAGATTGGAATGATAACTGTGTGTGACAGTGGCTTGTACACCTGCAGAGCCAATCAGACAAATATTGGAAAAGTGGAGCAAAGGACATTAAGAATCACAGTGAACTGTGAGTTGTTCTCTATTTAATGGTAAATGTATTTCATGCTTAAGTACTTGAAAATATACTAATAGCCATAAAAATAAGCTTTTCAAAGTGTAGAATGCAAATGCAATAGCCGCAGTTTGGTATCTATTGAGGTAGTTAAACAAAGGTCTACAACAAGGCTTATAGCAAAGAAACTATTGATGAACAACTCTATTTTATGTGAGAAGAAACTAAAGTGATTCCAGTTTAGCACAGGTGTTGGTGTAGCTTTCCTCTGTAGAAGGGCTTCAGAAACACTGTTAAAGATCAGGAAGAGACCATTCAAAAACCCATTCATGACAGCATTTGTCATAATCAGTCATTTGAATTTTTTTGTTTTTCTCATTCTCCCAGCCAAACCCGAAGTAACTATTTTAAATTTATAGCTAAGCATGAGCTTATTTTTTTTTAATTGGGTAAAGCACGATTGTTACATATAAACCATTTTTACCAATGTTTTACTGATAATATCTACTTATAGAATGTGATCAGTTTAGGCCTGTTTGCAATATTATGCCAGAAAACTGTTATTGTATTGAACTTGAACTTGATCTCACCATCAATAGACAGCAGCGCACAACTGAGTACACATAATGGCAATCATGGACGAGGGGTTAGTCTTCTATAGCCATGCAACTTCAACAACAAACAAGCATTTGCTAAACCAACCACACCAATTAGCTACTAAACCAGCTTCACTAGCTAGCTAATATTATCCATCACCACTAAACAAGCTACACCTCCACAACTAGCTAGCTACTGTACCACAGACTTGTGCTACTGTTGAAGTACTAATTCCTCAACTAGGTTGATTAGTAGCAAGACCACTAGTTACTATTTAACACTTCTAACCTTACATACTACATGTACCTGTTTCTGGACCTTTGACCAGTTTACTTTAGCCGATATTCTCTTCGCTCTGTATGCTTTTGTAGGTGTCTATCATAAGCAAGATAAACTCTTCAGTTTGTTCTCATCACAAATATCGTAATGTTTATGTGAAAAGAAAAGACTGATGATATAATTGGACAAGATTCTTGCATTCTGATTGGTCAGATGTTCAATTGTCCATGCTGGAATGAAACATCTATTTCCAGCTAGGTCTACAGTTAGAACTTAAAAACAGATGAGACATGGAAGGTCGGGGAGCATTATACTCCAGATAATTTTTCTGGCCAAACCCATAGTGATTGGATTCTGTAGGATCAGACTACCAACGTAGAGCTGTTCTTGCACAAAGTATGATGTAAGGCAGAGTCACATCCATCTCATGTTTTCAATTTCACAAGCTAAACCAGTTACCGATTTGTTATGCCATAAATTGGCACTAGCTAATGAGAGTTATTTTCTCCGATTGCGAATAAAGGATTGACAGGAAACTAGAGCCTCATGAACTCAAATGGAAAGTGAGTTGCTGGAGATGAAGCAGCTAGTTGCAAAGTAAAAACAAACAAAAAACCAAAAATCTGGGATATGCTATATAGTAAAGGTGATCACATCATCTGCTTCATACTTGCCTACCATCTTATCATACTGCCATAATATGTTGCATTGTCTTATCATTGTCAGATATATATACGATACAATATATATACACATAGAGAATTGTATTGTGAACTGGCCTTTATTTTATCATTGGTACTACTACATCAACACTCTGTGTTATCAATAAATATAGAAATATAGCAACATTTGTTGCTAACTCCCACATAGTGAGGAACAGAACAAAATTTTATGCTGGGATCATAATGGTCTTTATTGCTAATTAAGTTCACTTCTGTGTTTCTGATTATCCTTACAATGTTGGCGTTCAATACTGCAAGGAATACAAATTTATATCATGTGGCAGGACTCACTTTTGTGAAGTAACCTGCTTTAAGAATTTATAGATTAGCATAATATTTTCCTATATGCTTATCCTCTCCATAATATGTTGCAGAGCAAAGCCACAATATCTATAATCTTCTGGCTGTACATTGTTAAAATGCAGCAAAATTACTTCTGTTTTTGTCACTATATTTAGTTCTACTACCCACTCCACGGAGACCGGTCAGACTTAATGTCACTTCCACTACGATCACAGTTTCTTGGTCTGTGTTTCCATGTACTGGTGGACATGATCTACAATCCTTTCGACTGAGAATTGGCAGAAAAGTTGATTACTTCTTCTATTTTCCCTGGATTTTCCAGTACATCAATGGCATCGATGCACGTCAGAGGAATTACACTATTACAGAACTCATGGCAAATACTGAATATCAGATATCTGTACGAGCAGAAGGACTAGATTATTATTATAGTCTATTTTCAAGTGCAGTGAAAATTACAACTTTGCCACCAGGTATGTAATACTTTAGTGTGGATGGATATTTCTTTATGGTCAAGTTTAGGAGGGAAATAGAAGGTTAGGAATGGGGGTTGGAAGTCAACTCTATCATGAATAAGATTCTAACATGCTTTTCAGAATCTTAAACTTTCACTAATATTTTAGTCCAACATATTTCCTCTTTGTAGGTGTGACTGTAGGACAGGTAAATGAACTAAACTAACTAGAATAGTGTGACTTGTGCCATGGATTACGTAATGTACCAATCAGATCTCAGCATCTGTGGGTATCTACCAGATTTTTGGTATAACACAACCTCTGTATTGCAATTAAGTTATTAATGTACACTACATTGCTGGTGCTAATATAAACTGTGCCATTATTTTTATGGTGTAATAACAACACAGGTGAATGCAACCTTATGTATTCTAGAGACAACACTCTTTCCTTCACGCACCAAAGAAGGAAAGTTAAGGATATGAGGGGAATGATATAAATCTTATCTACCCTACTTCTGTAATAAGAATGAGAGCTAACGATCAAATTCTAATAATTCCTTGCATGACACTCGTGCTCATATATCTGTATATATATAGTAAGCATTGGTGTGTGGCTGTTTAATATGTAATGGTACTATGTAGCAAAATTATATGACATGCTTCTTATGTTATTGTTTTTTACATAATTATAGCTCCCACTCCTCCAAGCAATGTGGCTGCCGTACTCATTACACCAGACACCATCTTAGTGACATGGAACAGACCGTTTTTATCCAGTGGCACTACAATTGTCCACTACACTGTCTATGCCACTCCATTTATCAGCAAGAACAGTTTTATTCCCAGAACTAAGAGGCAGGCAGAATACCTTCAGACTGTGGCTAAGGTAAGGATCAGTCAGTAAGAGTAGGCTATTTTATCAGAATAATGTGATATTCAGTGGAAGATTGTACAAACTCCTCATCACTGAATAATCCTACTCTTATTATAGAACATTAATTTTTACCTTACGTGAAACAGAGTAAAAATTAATGAACAAGTTGGGTATGTTTTTTCCAGATAAATGAATGCTAAATATTTTTGATGTTACATTTTACGATCAACTCGGGTTGATGAACTTCTTGAAGTTTTATTTTTAGGTGTGCCTCTCATCATTACAAAACCATTTTTGTTAGGTATCCTTTTGGTACCTTAATTATCAAGTCACATAATATTTCACTAGAAATTGAAACAAGAATTCTAGAAAGCCCATGATTCTTGTTAGGAACAATTATTCATTATTTTCTGATGAGCATTATGCATTCACATTTAATTCAAAGTCTTTTGACTGCAATTACTACACATAATTATACCTGCTTGTCTATGTCATACAAAGATCAATTTTATTGTGTGAAACTATTGTATTTCAGGCTCCACATCTATTGTACATCTGCTCCTAAATGATGTCAATGGCATGCCTGGTACAAGAATGACCATAACATTTTGGCTAAACAGAGATTTTTAGCATGAAGGATGTCCAAATAGTTTTGTAGATTTAAGGAATAAACACAGTTGCTGTGTATCTTTGAGATACCAACATTAAATCCATCTTAGTTCTCCTTCAGAAACTTTCTCATTCATACTCGCTTGCAAAATCGGCTCCTTTGACTTGCTTGCAAATATTGTAGAATGCAAGGCCTAGTTCAGTTAACCTGACAGTATTGTAGAAGTTTAAAAGCTTATCCAGCTCACAACAAAAATGCACTTAGTTATAGAGCTCATTTATGGTTCCCTTAATTAGGCTAACAGGAGAGAGCTCCAATCATGCCCTTACAAGGTAACAATAGTTTTCATACAATGTTTGGTTAGTCGTTAAGAGTCTATGATGCTGAGGTCATCCTGTGACCTCATCTATGAAAGGTCTATTTTGTCCTGTTCTGTAGTGAAGTAATTTGTGGGGGGAGGGGCCTTCCTCTTGGAGGAGTTCACAATATTCCCTGCCACCCTATCCTGCAAGGAAATGGAGGTCTCTTCACTTCTTTCTTCTTCTTTTCCCATGCTTGTCATGAGAATTCATCAGCATTTCCATTTGATTTCCATGCCCTATTGCAAATGTTGAACTGGAATGGCTGTCAGAATGTTTTTATTCCTCCAGCATCTTTCACTGAGCCCAGTTACTTGAGGCATTGTTCATCTGTCACCACTTTGAATGGTACTCCAGTAAGGTACACCTGGAAGTGTCGAATGCAGTCAACAATAGCCAGGCATTCTGTAACTATTGCTGCAAAATTGGTCTCTCGTCAGGAGTTTCCTGGAGAAGTAGGTCATTGGTAGGTCATTTCCGTCCTCATCTCTCTGGATGAGAATGGTGCAGATGCCAACATCTGAGACATCAGTGTGGAGAATAAACTGTTTGGCAAAGTCTGGTCCGTGGGACTGGGTTTCTTCAACTTTTCAAAGGCCTGTTGTTGCAGCATTTCCCACTTTGTCAGATTGGTTATCCATGGTGAAGTCTGAGAGGGGAGTGACAATGCTTGAAAAGTTGTCAACAAATCACCTGTAGTAGCCCGCCAGTCCCAAGAATGACCAGACATCTTGTTTCCTGTTTGGCTGTCTGAAGCGCCAAATCGGGCTTCACCTGGCCACAACCCACCTGGTGTCCAAGTTAGATGCACTCTTTCATCGCCAAATGGAAATATTGCTCATTTTCATTAGTCCTGCTTCCCTCATTCTGTCCAATGCTTCTTGGATGTGGTCAAGGCGTTCGGTCCATTTTTTACTAAAGATTACAAATCATCAAGGTATGCAGCTACTTGGTCAGACACAATTCCAAGCATGGAACTCATCATACGTTGGAAGGTGATGGGTGCATCAATCCAAATGGCATAAAGGTAAACTCATACTTCCCAAAGGCCATGATCAAGGCTATCTTTTGTCTGGATTTTGGGTCTACTGACACTTTTTAGTCAGGTTGAGATTGGTAATGAATTCTGCTGTGGCTAGCTTAACTATCATGTCCTCTGTGTGGCATCAGGAGGGAGTCAGGCTTTGTGACCTTATTCAGTTTCCAGTGATCTATCACTGGTCAGAATGTTCCATCCTTCTTCAGGGCCATCAGCAGGGAAGATGCCCAGGCACACTTGCTTTGGGTGATGATACCAACTTCCAACATCGGTTTAACTTTGTGTTTCGATACTGAGAGTTGAGAATGGGACAATCTGTATAGTCATGCTGATTTGGCTTCACTGGTGTCTATTTTGATAGAGGTCGCAATGATAGCTCCTTCCCATGTTACTGTATATGTCCTTGTTCTCAGTCTTAGGAGTTGCATCAGGTCCTCACTTTGGGTTGGGGTTAGTTGCTTACTCACAGTAATCTCTTCTGTTATTGGGGTTCTACTCACAGCTGAGTAGGTTATCTATATCTTCTGTGGTGTCAGAATGTAGGCACACTGCTGAAGGAGAATCGCAGTGTTTGAAGAAATTGACATGGTAAGTTCGAATCTTTCCATCGGTCTTCCTCTTCTGTACTTGGTATGTAGTTTCCGGAAGCTTTCTGATGATGGTGAAGTGGCCATGCCATTGGGCATGCAACTTCACTTTTATGGATGGCTTCAGGATGAGGACTTGATATATCTGACCTTGTAGAAGTAGCATCTTGCTACCTTTTTGTAATACATTTTCATCGTTCCCTTGGCTGCTGGCTCATGCTCTGTGGCTACCTCTGTGGCCCGTTTAAGTCGCTTGTAAGTCTCCATCAGGAATGACACTATGTTCTTATTGGTGGTTTTCAATCCATGCCAGTCTCTCTTTAGTGTAACCATAGGTCCTTTTGAGCATCTGCTAAATGTCAGTTTGAAAGGTGAGAGGCCAGTAGTGGTTTGTAGAGTCTCACTGTAGGCAAAGAGAATGTATGGGTGTGCGTTTGCGTTATGTCACTAGCCTTTGAACATCTCCACATACTTCCTGAGTCCTGCCTTCCATTGAATCTATCCACCATTCCATCTGTTTCAGGGTGATAGGTGGCTATCTTGATGGAACAAATCTCCAACAGTCAAAAAAATTTGGACATGAGTTGACTACAGAAGTTAAACCCATGATTGGTCAGTATTTCCTCTTGAAAAACTGTCCTGAAAACATCTCGATCAAGCTTCAGCAACACCTCTACTGGTGGTGGACTTGAAAGGGAATTCTTCTAGCTGGTGGGTGCCATAGTCACAGATTATCTGTGCCCCTCTTCTGGGGTTGGGAAAGGTCCCACTATCTCCATGGCCAGTCTTTTGAAGGGAGTCCTGATAATGGGAGGAATCAATGGGCCTTTCTTCCATGTCTGGGAGCTGTCTTCTGGCACATCTGGCATCTCTTGCAGAGGTACTTGATATCATCAGTCATGTCAGGCCAGAAAAATTGGCAATTAATTCATTACATTGTCTTGGCTGTTTAAAAAATGTCCTGCCAGTGGGGCAATGTGTACCATCCTCAGTGTTTTCTCTCTGGACTGGACAGGGAACACAGCTGCTCCACTCTTGCAGCATCTTTGGTAACTGATCCTGGCAGTACAGCAGTCCTTACTTGCTGGTGAGTTTGGCAGTCCAGCTGTTCTCCTGGATTTGACCAAAGATGGGTCATTTCCCAGTGCTTCTATGAGCTGGTCGATTCCTCCATCGAATGGGGTAGGTTCTCCCCCGTTGGTTTAGCTTTCTTGGTCGTCTGTCGGTGTCTGTTACATGCTTTCTGCACGACATTATGGCACTTCTTTGCCTTTTTACCATCTGTACTCACTAGCATTCTTGTCGCTGATGAATAAAGTCTGCTCATGGTAGTTCCTTCTCTTCTTACGCCATCTCTGTAGTTTACTCCTCATCTGTTCCAGCTTGGTTAAGGAGTTGATGTGGGGATGTTGTGCCCCATGAGTATATCAACATAATGTTGTTAATCACCACCATCCTCCCTTCTCTCTCAGTCTGTTCACATTCAATTCCACTGTGGTCATGGGAGCCATTAATTCTGGTTTAGTGGACTCATCAATCTTCATTATTTGACTTCCCATCTGTGTATGTATGAGGGTTTGACTCCTGTGTCTCTCACAAATCTGGTCACTCGTCTGACATTCACTGTCCGCTGTAGAGTAAGAATTCTAGTGATTTGGAGGCTTTTCCCATATTGGCCTTCTTTGTAGCGTAGTGGACAGTATGTGCCCAAACCTTTGACAACTGAAAAAGTCGGGACCCT
Organism: Cladorhizidae sp. MBARI D1340-BT2; assembly: GCA_028752905.1. Taxonomy (NCBI): domain Eukaryota; kingdom Metazoa; phylum Porifera; class Demospongiae; order Poecilosclerida; family Cladorhizidae; species Cladorhizidae sp. MBARI D1340-BT2. The sequence continues at coordinate 17,018,236 of JAQNBH010000007.1, read as the reverse complement.
TGTCTTTGTTCCATGTCCTGTGGTCATATTGCTTCTCAGTTTTCTCAATATAATGATCAAGGAAGATATGTGTTGAGTGTTCTCATCTGGTCTGCTCCTTGGTTTGAATCAGTAGTATAATTGTCAGATTTGGGAGTGTATGGCTTTGTGGAGTTTTCTTTGCTGTGGCCTGCTGAAAATGTGAGCAGCTTCTGCTAGACGATTTGGGTTCTCGGTCCCTTGTCCAGCCAGCTGTCTGGAAGAGAATGATTGTCATTAGTTTCTTGGTGATGCACTGGTTTATCATGTCTGCCATGTTGGTGGCATGGGTTGTACAGTTGGCCAATACTCTTGAGTTGCACTCTATGATGTCTTCCCCTACCTTCAAACAAAGTTTCTCCCATTGGCGTCAGTGGTAGTTTTTCATAACCGCTGGGAAGGCAATAAGTTCTTGGCTCAACTCGATGAAGTATTCTGTATTTTCAGTGGGAGGAGATTCATGTAGACGGTGGATATATTGCCCAATAGCGGCTGCAGCAGTTTGGTCTATTGGTTCTGATCAACCTCGAACCTCTCCATTTTGTCTTTGAAGTTGGTAAGGTAACTGACTGTTTCTTTGGGTCTTTGACCAAGGCCAGGCAGGGTTTTCTCTTCCTATTTACAGGTGTCTTTTCCCCTCTAGTGTGGCCTTTTCTGCATTCTTTGTGAATTGCTCTTCCTGCATTCGTCTCTGGTGATTGAGCATTTCCAGCCAGCGATCTTCCTGTCATTGCTGTTCCCCCAGTTCCATCCATTTCTTTTTTGGCATTTCTCTCGAGCTTCTCCTCTCTCTCTCTCATCATCTGATTTCTCTCTCCTTGCATTCATGCTCATGCTCGACCCACTTCTCTTGCTCATTCTCTCTTTTCAAATGCCTCTTCTTGCTCTCGGGCACATTTTCTGTCCTCCCTGTCAGCATCTGCACTAGCCTTCATCATTTGGACAAATTGGTCATAGCAGATGGTGGAGGTTTCTGATGCAGCTTGAAAGCCTGGTATTTCTTACATGTCATCTGGGGATTCTCTATCTTCTGGCTGTCTCTGTTTGCGAGTTTTCCTTCATTTCATTGTTGCTTGCCATTGTTGTTTTCTATCGTTTAACAGAGTTTGACAACCTGTCAACACTTGAACTCATTTCTGGGTTAAAATTGCTCTGATCTTCCTCTCCATGTATTTCTACAAGTTGACCATATCCCTATTCAGTGGGACAATTCCTGTCACTCTTGGCCTCTGTGGTAGAGGGGTGGTGGGGCTATTGGGTCAGTATCCTTTTTCTGATGCCCTGGGAAAATATCAAGTTACTGATACCACTGAGTACTACTTGAAGCAATTTCTGAGTGGCTTGCTGAGGATAGAGCACTTTTCTGTAGGTTCATTTTGATGAGAATTTCTCGAATGGGTCATTTTGTCCACTGCCATCAGGGTTGTAGAATGCATGGCCTAGTACAGCTACCCTGACAGTATCAAAGAAGTTTAAAGCTTATCGAGCAAACACAATAGTTGCAGCTTAAAATAGCACTCATTTATCGACTGACTGAAGCTCAATTTTTTTGTTCGCCTAATTAAGCTACTAGGCGAGAGCTGCACTCCATGCCAATCCATGTCAAAAATAAGCAATGCAAATTATTTTGGTACAAAAATAAATGTACTACACTATTTTATAATAATTATCATTTAGTAAGCACTGACATGTTATTACTTATCATGCTTATTGTATATAATATGTAGCCCTAAATAACTTAACATTATACTATGTCACAAAAAAACACAAACGATTTTATTTATGACGACATTTTATTTCCATTACGATAGCTGAAAATTTATCAAAATGTCTGAATGTAGTATTTAAGATCTGTAAATACAATTAACTCAGTAAGTATTGCTCTGCTGATATTATTCAGTGATGGTTTGTGATACTGTACAAACAAAATTTCCAGTCAATGACAGTTTATTCTTTGCCATTTACAACAGGTTCATTTCCTCTTTTATTCCTTACAGGACTTTTCGTCTCCTGCAAGCTCTGGTAATGTGACCCTACCCCAGGAAGGAGTGGAATACCACATCCAAGTCAGTGTCACTGTGTTCGACAACATCAGTGCCAGCAACATAGAAAGTGCATTTTCTGCTCTTAATCCAAATGCCGTCATCTTTGTCCCTATACAAGGTAAAATTAGCATTGACAAATTTGATAACTTCTATGTATTCTCTGTGCACAGTTTATTATCACAACAGTATAAGTGATAATCATTTCAAACTTTTCATATTGTTAAACTGCAAATATTTGGTTGGTAAAAAATCAGTATGGAGCAAGACAACAAAAGCCACATGCTGCAATGTCACTCCATTAAAACTAAGAGCAAATGAATTGATCTATGAGTGCCACCATTCTAAAGAGTAAAGGGATTCAGAGTGTTTTTCGGTATAAAATGGTGCATACAGCCTTACCAGTATTTATATTCATTCTATTCATCTAGCATTTTTTATTTTTTAAGCCAGCTCAACTCCCCCAACTATTTGACAACCTAATAGGCATGTGATGTAAAAATGTTTTGTTTTCCTCACATAAGTTTATTTTATTTTAATGACGAATAGGTTTGCATTTCAACATACTTTATTTTACTAATTAGTTAAAATGACAGTGACATAACCTCAGTTATGTGGTAATTTACCATTGTTGGTTCGTCTATGCTGCACTTGATTTAACATAATAACGATGGATTTTAATAGACATGTGAACTCAAAGATATAACCACGTTAGTATATTACCAAACAACATAAGGAGAATATCAAATTTGTTGCTTTGATCGCCCGGAATTCTATGAAATTCCTTCAATATTTTTCTCTCTGAATTTTTTTTACAAACAGTTGATTTATTTTAGATAGCAAATTTACACTTGCACATACCCACTTTATTACTTTGCTTCACTTTACTCATTGCATACAGGTCTACCAATTCCAACTGCAGTATATATCTCCTCTTCTTCTAATGTTAGTGTCACTGTTTCCTGGGATCCACCAACCACCACTGCATACATAACTGGCTACTTGGTAAGATTATTATTATGACAGTATAATGATGCATGCTTTATATTGATAAAGATTATTGAATGGTTGTTGTAGTAGATAATAGCAGGATAAATTTAACCTTTTTACTGGAAAAAGCCCAGGTATCACCTGATATAATTATGGGTCTACCTTGATAATTATTGTAAAAATAAGGTAAATTGTAGTCCATTGTCGAGTTGTTAGTTAGAGTGTGAAGCAGCACCAATAATAACAACAACAAAACCAAATATAAATTCCTTTATGTATGTATTTGATGTAGGTGGAGTACTCAGCAATGGTTGAAGGCAGAAGTCCTATGGGAAATCTCATTAGATTCATGCACGAAGGAAGTTCCATTACTGCTGGCAATATAACAAATGTCATTGTGCAGCCTTTAGTTCCACAGACGAAATACCTCCTAAAATTGGCTGCCCTTACAGCCAATGGGGAAGGAATGCAAGTTTGTGTCACTGGACTTACTAACAATGCTTCATCTGAATTTGGTGAGCTATTGTAATCTATATATTTATAACGGACGAAGGAAGAGAAGGTAAAACAAAGGTGGTGGATGTGGATTAGGAAATATTTGAACCTCTGTTAGACAGAGATATTGATGATGCCAAAAAAAAAAGAGGTATAGTTTGAAGTGGACCCAGGACATACATATCACTGGTAACAAACTCACCACAGTAGTTATCTTTGTTTGGTTTCCTAGTATTGCTACAAAGTTGAATAGTCGAGTCAACTCTTACTGAATATCTGATGCCAAAGCTAAGGCCCATACCAGCTCCAAATAGAAGGGGGGGAAAGTTTGCCCACACAGTCTTTCATTCAATCTGATTGAAGCAATCCAATTGAAGATGTATCCTTTTCACTATTTGCTATTCAGTGAAATAGGGCATGGTCTTGATGTGCCCGCAGCATTGAATTCTACACATAGGTTCAGGTTGTTGAAATGAATAGACCACATGCTGTCTATTTGAGGATATATGGTATCAGTCAAATATGTGGTGTGGAATATTGTGGGATTGGAGATAATGGAAAGTGAGTGATAGCCATTGTGCTAAATAAGGTGTGTTTATATATTGTACTGAAGTGTATCTGGTTATTATTACCAAATAGAATGTATTTTTCCTTTAATTTCATGAGCTGCCTAACAGTGCATACTATTTGAGGGCATGTTCAATTTGAAGGCGTGCTTTAGTGCTAGCAGACAAACACAAAATAGTTGCGTGAAATCACTCATCTAATAAAGGTGGCAATTAATGATAAAATTAGTGTTTAAGCTCCAGCTTGTCTAGCTTTGTTGTTTTGCAAAGGGATTATCATTGTCAGTTTCTCCAACTTTTTCTTTGGAATTTGGCTTTCACAGTGGCATGTTTACTGCAGCATTTTCTGCTACTTTCCCGGGCCATATACAGCAAATGCTGTCATCATGAGACACACGTTTCTCGATTGTAATGCCACAACTTTTGAAGGATTTGGTTATTGCTTAGTGGCAACAGGCATTCGAGATTTCTTTTTCCCCTCCAGTCAGCATTTTCCCTGCAGCTTTCGTAGTTCTTGCTGGGACAGAGTGTAATCAAGGGCATGATAGTGAATGTAAGGTTAAATTGCAATTGCATTCTAACCAAGGAAATACTGTATTATTTTTTTGATGGTGTTATTGTTATTACTATGGTGTTATAATGGTTGACATTATTATAATAATTGCTACTACTACTTCTATTATTACTCCTACTACAATTGCTATTATTATTCTTATCAATGTCACCACTACTATACTTTAAGGGAAATTTCGAATATTCATATTGCTTTTTTCTGAGTACACTTCACTTCATGAGTAAAAAAAGTGTAGTTATTGAAGTAGGTCTAGCAGACACACGTGCTAAAAGGAAGGGGAATATTTCCATAACAATTTCACTATGCAAGAAATATTTACCACAACTCTTCTAGCTGCTGTTTGGATGGCTATGCTCTCTCAAAGTTCAATTCTCTTTATGCATAGCTGAGTTGTTCATTATAGGCATTTGCAAGCAACTAGGAGAGGCTGTAATATTGACATATCTACTAACCTTAGGCTTTTAATTGATTCGTGTGTTTAACAAACACATCATTATTCTCAATGAGGCATTGCACTAGGGTTGAAAGTACATTACTAAGATTGTTATAATAAACCAAGTATCATATTCAACCATACACAGTGTATGATAAAAATACTATTACATGATACAAAAGGATAAAACAACTCTTTCACTTGGTCATCCAGTACTCCATCTTCTGCATAGTCCTCATGGAACCACCTGCCACACAAACAAGAAATGCAGTCCTGCTCTTCTCTTTCTAGAGATCTGCTTTATAGCTTCTGAAACACATGCAACAAATGTTAGGATCGTGTTGCCTTTCATAATAATTATATGATTTGACCCTGGTATATACTCCAAAAATTTCTGTAGGATATCCTTGTTTTTAAACTTTCAATTTGCTGCTAAAATGCTGAATGCACATTTAAATAACTGTGATAGAATCTTTCCCTTGCCATTCCCTTCAACCCACTCCATTTCTTCGGGTTCTTTTTTCGCATCTTGTTCACTCAGTTTCTTCTCCTGTCTTTTTGGTTTATCCTTCTTTCCACTTACTCTTAATTAATCTTTTCTTCTCTCTTTCTTCTGCTCTTCTGCTTTTCCTATTCTTGTTGTTAGTTTTGTCCTTTTATTCTAGCATTATTAAGAGTGATATGTAGTAAGTAATCTAGCACTGAGAGAGTGATTGATTTGCTGTGGTAGAAACAACATATTCAATAAACTCTGATGGTAAAGCATTGGAACTACAAGTTGAAACCAGATTCAGATTTAGGTGTTGAATTATGACAAGAATTACTATCTGAGAAACTAGATGGGATTCAGAAACTTTTATTTCCATTCCAATGTTTATGCAAAAGACCAGAGCAAAAGACCAGAAAAAACAGGCTTTTCAGGATAAAGGCCAGTTCATAACATGATGCTGACCAATTGTATTGTATTTGCTAAGGTATCCATCATCATATTAAGAAACAGTATGATGATACGATACGTTATTATACAATAATATGGAATCTGATCTACAACATCAAGTATCAAATATCTTACCAATCAAAATACTTAAATTCAGCACATGATGAACTGCAGCATTACCGTTTAGCTTCAAGTAAATATAGTGGCAATTGTGTATATGAACAAGCTTATTGGAGAAATGAAGACCACCTCCATCTTGTGGGAATATATTATATCTGGAAGTTTTCTAGCTGATATAGCTAGCCAGCGAGTGGTGTTGCAACTAGACCTCTATAACTATTGGGTAACTATATAAGTTTGGTACTCACTTGTAGCACTGTAAATAGCTAGCCAGCTAGTTATCAGTGGTGTAGCTGTTTAGTAGTGATAGATTGCTAGCTGGTGTTACTACATATTAGGAATGTTACCTACAGAACTATATAGAAGAATGACTTCTCATCCAAACTATATTCCATCTGGATCTAGGTAGCTGTTGCCTATTGTTTATGGAATTGAGGTCAAACATTGGGATAATGATTATTATGGGACTATAATTATGATACATTGAAATGCCAAGTGTCATATATAATATTATGAACTTGCCTTAAACACTATGGTAGAACAATACAATGATTATCATAGTGTGAACCAGCTTAACAAATATTTTACAAGACATTGATTAAAAGTAGTTCCTTGATTCTTTTAAGGGATGGTTAGCTATTGGATAGGCTTCAGAGTGATTAATATCCAGCCATCAAAGATATGTGAGTCTTTAAGGATATTATACCCGTCTTTGGAGTACCAAGTTAATCACACTTGAACTGGATGTTTGCCATGCCATATTCACCTGAAATATAACCTTCACCACCAGGCAAAAAAAGTATCTAGGTTATCACCAACACTTTGTGACCATTTATTCCATAGCCACAAGAAATAACATTACTAAAAGTTAAGTTAAATGGGTAGAACAGTTTGTAGCCATGTTTTTGAGAATAGAGAATTCAAGTTGAATTTGGTTCAGCATAAAGTGAGTACATAAGTTGTACTACCAAAAACTCCAATGGTGGAGTCTCATGAGTTGTGTGTGTGGCATTATTATATCATTTTCTCTAGCAAGCCTATAATAACATCAGGCTTATAATGAGTGCAACTGTCAAAACAAAAAGTGGCAGCAGTCTACTAGAAACCATGTGTTCAATAAAGTGTTTAGTTAAACATACTTCAAAAACTTCAGTTGTTATCTGATCTTTATCACTTAAACCGTATTTTGTACCTGATTCTATTTCATTATCAGCTTAGATATTTTTGAAGTCCTTGGCATAAAATATCACCAGTTGCTGAATGATTTGTCCATGGAGTTTCAACAAGCTATGATCTTTACTTGTCATTTTTGCTAGTGAGCCATAATTCTCAATGCCTATGCTATAAATCTTCCTGCTATCCAAAGAAATCGTGTCACGAAATTTCATCATTGAGCAATGTCAATAACATCTCTGCAAGTTTTCTCATAACCTCTTAAATATTTCACTTTTTTCCTTACCACTATTTTAGGCCAGGATTTCTACGTTACTGTAACAACCACTAAACTTATGTTTCAGAGTTGTTCGTGGCATTTCTGTAGTCAAGTGTAGTTTGGTTAACTCCACTCCACCCTGCTGATAGTGCTTCCATTGTCTGCCACATCTGCTCATTTGTCCACAGCTTTCTCTTTCCTTCACATTTTCTACCACTTGCAGAGTGGTAGCAGATGCTGATTATGACAAGAATTTTCTCTTTGTTAATCATCCTTTTCTCTAGTAATACAAAACAACTCGAAAAAATCCCAAAGAAACTCATCAGCAGTGTAGCTACTAGTTAGAATTATGTAAAAAAACTGCTTGTGAAACAATGACTGAGACAATGTCGCTCTGTTGCTAACTAAGTTGTTCTTGTCTGACAGTAGTAAATGGCAGTAAATTCGCTAATTACCTTTTTAATTTTAGTTAGCAAATTTATCTGTAAATCCAGGTCAATAATCATTTGTCTAAACTACCACATCAACTAAATGCACCTTGTCTTGTTTCTTGTGCCAATAGAGCAATTTGCATTTTTCCACATTCGATTTGGACCAGTGTTGGACTGTTCAAGATTCAGAGTAAGTTCAAACCAATAACCAACTTAGATACCCATTTGTGTTAATCTAAAATCAAGCTTAAATAATTTATGTGAATCAGATTTTGTTTTAATTAGAAGTTCACTAGAGCAGAAGCATATTCGTTGATTTCTAGTTTATTTACCACCATGTGTAAGAAGTTTGTTTGGATGTGTATAAATATATTCACACTTGCCTTTCATAACCTTTAGCACTTTAATTCAAAAGTACTGTAGATGCTCACTAAAAGTGTCCCTATATATTGTTGTAGAAAGACATTGAAGGCCAGCAAAGCACTGTGAAGGAACAGATCTTTCGATCCTTGAATGAATTGTGCAACTGTGGCCTCACTGATGCTCACATTATCACTGGTTTCTTCAGCTGCGGACAAAAGAACCACCAGATCATCTACAGAGCTCACATCCTAGGCACCAGCAACTATAGTGCCATGGACATAGTGGATTTACTTCAGTCTTGGGTGAAGAGTGGCAATGCTTACATTACGATCAACTCTTTGAGAATGCAATTAGACCCAATTTGCCCCACCCAGTTGGACACAATCGATGATCCTGAATGTCCAGTCAATGCGGTCACCACATCCTTTAAACCCAAGACAACGGAACCTCCTGCAAAGACAGATAAGCCATCAGAAATGCCTATATTTGGGGATAAGCTTCGTGGTTTAACTGCAGCTGATATTGGTGGCATTCTTGTGGGTGTGGTTATTGCTGTTCTTCTTCTTCTTGTTTTTATCATCATGATTGGATTCTTCATTTATCGTTGGAAGGGCATATTTCCAACTCCCCTAAGGTACTAAAATTTTAACCATTTTTTATATGACTATACTATAGATCATCAGTAGAGTGGAGAAATGGGACTGTTTCATGGTCAAACATTGAGCATTACTTCTTCATAAATATTAATGATTTATGGACACACTTCATTGGGTCAGATAGTTTAGCCTTAATTCTATAGCATTGGACATGAGTTGCTAAAATTCAAGTTAAATAACCTTCATGTAGCACGAGATATATATTATTGTTGATGAATATTTTTTAATTGTTCCTTTTTTCTTTTTTCAGCAAAATAACTGGAGTCCAAAAATTAGATGAAGAGGATGATACGCCATTTGCAGACCTTGCTCAAAAGTATGGGTAATGTTATTAAATATATTGTGGGAGTTAATTGTTAATTAAGCTGTTTCTGCACATATATTCTTTTCGGTGATCAATCTCACTGGTATTTAGTATATATAGATCAGGAAATACTGCAATGAGATTCATGAACTAATAGAACTAATCAATATTTGCAAAAAGGCCTTATGATAGGCTACCATGTGAGAATGCAGTAGAGCTTTGGTTGGTGTAGAGATAGAGGCTTATGATGGGATGGCTATAAGTAACCAATTTTGCTGCAAAGCTAGAGATGTACCAAATAGGAAACCATAGTTCACTCTTCAAGATTTATCAAGTATATAAATTATATGTAATAGATCTTTTACTTGATAAGTATCACATGTATTGTTCTTGAAAGGCAGAACTACTTCCATTACTGCAAACTAGACAAATCAAATGTCTACATATCTTATTTGTGCAAAAGTTTAACCATTTCACCATACTCTTCTAAGTAGCTCTGAGCTATACTAGGCAATGCGTAACTACAAGAATTAGTTTCTTCTCTGTTTGGCTTAGGTGTTGCTTTTTAAAGTCCCTTTTATCTTGTTTACCATTTCTATAGGTGTCATAATTAACAATCAGCTTTTACCATATAGCTATATATATATTAGGTATAATTTTCTATGTGGTAATTATTGTTGTGAATCGTTTTAAACTTCCTAGGAATTAATGCACAGGTTTATTCCACTATGAACAGGATTAATAAAGTAATAATCCCACAGGCACTAGACAAAGAATGCATACCAAGATTGCAGTTTTCCCATTGCTTCTGAAATGGGGCACCACAGAGCACGCTGATGAGATTGGAGTGGCACTTGTAGTAGTGTGGAGATGGCCACTTTTAGTAATCATACATCAGCTGAAAGTTAACAAATTTTATGCAAGTCTAGGGAAGAGCCAAACAGAAAACTAGATGAACATAGAATGCCACAATCAGACAGAGATCACTTCATTTTAGCAACTACTTTTCAAGTAGCAAGTAACACAACATGAGTGTGCTAGCTCCTTTACATGCCATAATTATTATATTATGTGTTTGTTGTTATGGTGTGCCTCTTGTTTAGCTAATTACTTATATTCATGTTCTCAATCAACTCTCAATTGACATATTGTTCTAATGAACTTCTCAATAATCAACCTCAAATTGTATTCACTCGACGTTTCGACTAAATACTCTATATAGCCTTCGTCAGGAATAATTTGTGTTATTTTTATCTTGTTCTTTTTTATATTGTACCAAAAATCTGAAGTTGTGTCATTTAGTTTTCCATCTTGTATATAATAATGTAGTCTGTAAATGCCATTTTCCTCACAGCACTGAGAGTAACATGTTTGAGGAGCAGCTGAAATGAAGTCTGATCATGTACTGAAGCGTAAATAAATATAATACGAACCATGTTTTGACTTAATTGATAATTTGATTGTATGGACTACAGATATTTAAACTTAGATTAATTTTGTGCTGAAAATATTATTGCGATATATCTGCCTATGATGTGACACACACAGACACACTTAATGTTGGCTTTATGTACTAGAAATATTTTAAACTTGGATTGATGTCTTGAAATAACACTTGGGGATTTCACACACTCACACAAACACATAACTATACACACACATACCAATGTGTGGTAAGCTCATTTGTCTTTATATTGCAAGTGATAATTATTAATCTTATCTTGCAACTTAAATACACACAGACAGTCTGACATCATTCACGCCAAGTCCCACTTTTTCTTTGTTAATCTAAGCTGTAGTAGCCCAAATCACCTCCCTTTCTCCCACTTCTAATCCATCATTACACACATGAACTGTATGTGTAAATTCCCTCTCAATATTTAGCAAGGATTCTTAGATAATTTTAGTCTATGGAATTTTAAGTAGAAAATGAATAAGAGAGCTTGGCAAGGTGTTTGAGGCCATAACTTAATTCTTTCTGTACAATTCTAGATAAGAAATTGCCAATATCGGTATTATATAGATTTATGACAAACACTTCATACAGGGTTTACCAAGTTTTATTTCATTTCCATTTTTTCCATCAATTTTTGTCTTACCTGAGCTGGTGATTACAAGCAACATCTTGTTGCCAAATCTTGTGGTATTACCATGTGACACAGACCATGGTCAGGTTACCAAGAAATAGCGGTTAGAGTTAGCAAGAAAAGCAAGCAAACCACTTTTTTACAATTTGTGAGTTTTCTCGATGACATTAATGTTTTGGTTTAGCATGTTGGATTTATACCGTAGAGAGAAAGGTTTTATACAATCAAACACGAGGTCTACGAATCGACAATACAGTACAGACATATATAACGGGCAATAATAAGAACTAGTGTCATGCGCATAACTATCTAGTAGTACAAAGTTCAAGTTAGTTCCATATCACTACATTCACCCCCTTGTTAGGAGGTGATCCTATAGGCAAGATGGTTGATAGGTGGACGGATGCGTTCAGAATGACGCAAGGGAGCTTCTTGAATCGAAAAATTGGGTGGTACCTGAGCCGGAGTTAGTTCCGCCCAGGAGGGTATTGAGGTAGGCATAGTTCGAGAGTTGAGCTCTGGCTCGAGTGAGGGTCGGGGAAGCGATGTCAGAGGTGGCGCCTCGTCCATAGCCGTCATCGGAGGGAGAGTGTTGTCCCCAAGTTTACCACACAGGGCTAGGTGCTTGGTAGAAACGGTTGTTTCCCTGCCGTCTGGATACCGGATGTTAGCATAATGGGGGTTCATCGACCAGTGGGTCCATTTTTCTGGTTCGGACGTGACACTTGAGGAAGACGGGCCCAGGAGAAGTCAGCCAGGTAGAGATGGAGCTTCCGGACGTAGACCATCGGGAGAAATGGAAGAGACGCTCATGGGGAGTCTCTTTAGTAGTCCTACACAGAGAAGTGAGCGGTATGGAGTGGAGGACATCAGGGAGGACCTTCTGCCAATATTTGATGGGGAGATTCTCATATTTGCAGGCCATCGTGACAGCTCTCCACACAGTCCCATTGCACTTCTCTATTTGTCTGTTGCCTGCAGGATTATAGGGAGTGGTGCGGCTTGTTGCTACTCCTTTCCCAGCAAGATAGGACTGCAGTTCACGACTAATTAAGGAGGGCCCTCCATCAGAATGCACAAAAGCCGGCATCCCGAAGACAGAGAATAGCAATGATAAGCATTCGATTACAGTACTGGCATTCATATCAGGACAAGGGAAAACGAAGGGAAAATGTGAATACTCATCGATGACGTTGAGGAAATATGAGTTCTTGTTATTAATGGGGAGAGGTCTTTTGAAATCGATGTTCAACCTCTCGAAGGGTTGAGTTGCCTTGATGAGGTGGCTTTTGACAGGTCGATGGAACCTGGGCTTGCATTCACAGCAGATCCAACAAGAATTTGTCATTCTCTTTATTTCTTCAATGGAAAAAGGTAGGTTTCGGCTACGAACAAAATGTGACATTCTCGTAATACCTGGATGGCAAAGCGACTGATGCAGCTGGTACAAAGAGTCATCTAGGGAGGCAGCACAGGTACTGCAGGAGAAAGTGCGGGTGGTATGTTCTCTTTTCCGGGGCGATAGATAATATTATAACTGTCGCAGGACAGCTCTACCCGCCAACGCATGATTTTATCATTCTTGATTTTTCCCTTATGTCGCTGGTCAAACATATAGGGCACAGACTTCTGGTCAGTCTTCAAGCAGAAATGTCGTCCAGTTAGGTAGTGTTTCCAATGGTGGATAAATTCTATAATGGCCTGGGCCTCTTTCTCAATGGAGGCATGTCGGATCTCGGGCCCTTGTAGTGTCCTCGAGAAGAAAGCTACAGGACGTCCAGGGTTGCAGCTATAGCCACTTCTGATGCATCCGTCTCCACTTCAAAAGGTAACTCCTCATCCATGCCGTTACTACCGATTCTTCAATACTTTTCTTTAGACTTTCAAAAGCTGCAATAGCATCAGCAGACAATGGAAAAGTTTTGCAACGGTTTATGGGGCTCATTCTGTCTGAAAACCCAGGAATCCATTGAGAGTAGTAGGAGAGTAGTAGGAGAATAGCCCTTTACATCTATTGAGAGACTTGATACTGGGGACAGGAAGCTCTCGAAGTGGTCTCAAATGCTCAGGGTCCGGGCGGATCTCACCCTCTTCTACAATGCAACCGAGGATGGCGAGGCGTCTAGTTGAGAAGACACTCTTTTCATCGTTGTAGGTCATGTTTCTCCGTTTGTCTGCCGCGAGGAAGAGCTCTAGATTGGTATCATGCTCGTCTTGGTCTTTTCTGCATATGGTATGGTGGTCCAAATAAGGTGGCCATGTGTTCCTTATGCACAAATTCGGTCATTTCCCGTTGGAAACACGCAACGCCATTAGTAACAACGAATGGGACCCATTTGAACTGGTATAAGCCATTGCTTGCCTCAAATGCAGTATATGGCTGTTCTTCCTTCATAAGCGGAACTTGGTGGTACACACTTCGTAGGTCGATAGTGCTGAATACCCGGTACTGAGCAATGGAGTTTACCTGGTCACTTATGCGTGGAAGAGGGAAAGCATCCAATAGTGTAAACCTATTGATAGTTTGTGAATAGTCTACTACCATCCTCCTTTTGTGGTTATCACCCTTTACAACGACAACTTGGGCGACTAACTAGGCTCAATATTCCCTTCTTTCAGGAGCCGTCGTGTTTCCGTGGTAATGAATAGCGAATCTTCGCGACTATACATGCGTAACTTGGTTGCAATCGGTGGCAGTCATCTGTTGGATTAGAGAACAACTTTGGTGGGTTAATATTCAAAGTGCTTAGTCCACAGATAGATAGGAAAGACTTAGGACCACCATATTAAAAACAACCCTCTCATGTTGCGTCTGGAAGTCTAAGCCTAGTATGAGGTCAGCACACAGTTCGGGGAGGAGAGATAGGCGTACCCATGGGTAGGTTCTGCCCCCAAATACGAGGCCAACAAGACAATAACCGCTCACGTTCGTTGCCGGGGAGGATGTAGCCATCGATATCGTTCCCAGTGAAGGGTAGACATGAAGAGCTGCCGATTTCACCAGTCCCGGATGAATGAAGCTTTCAGAGCTCCAACTATCAACGAGGGCCTTGGCTTCAAAAACCATCTACGCTCACTATGGTCGTCGACTTTGCAGGTGACAGGAGCACCTCAGAGGAGATGGTAGCGAGCATTGGTCACCACATTGCGGCTGACGTCCTCCCTTCAGACAGGGGTGGGGCACCACTTTGGCAAACTTTCTGAAAGTGTCCCTTCTTTCGGCACTTGGAACATGTGACATCGCGAGCAGGGCACTTGGAGTGAGGATGCCTTTGGTAGCCGCAGAAGAAACACTTCTGTCCTTGAAAACAAGACGCTGTAGCAAGAGTAGAAGGGTTGACAGCCGGGTCGCAGTCTGGTAGAACATTGTCTGCAGGTAAGCCGGCAGCATTGAATGATAGGCGAGTTGCCGTATATGACTCTGAGCTGTGCGCTGCTGATTCCAGTGATCTGGCTTGATCGAAGTCTTGAGGTCCAGAGTATTTTTTTCCAATAACCCTTGGCTAATAAGTCAAGAAGTTAAACCAGAGATGAAAGCGTCCTTAATGCCCTCCTCATGATATTTAACTGAGGAGACATTCTGGTAGTTACAGTCTTTGCTAAGCATTTTGAGGACCTGGAAGTACTCATCCAGGGTCTCCGCAGTCTGTTGGCACCTCGTAGCAAGGATATGTCAGGCATAGACTTCGTTGGTGGACTTTATATAGAGAGTAGCAGCATCTCAATCGCTGTTGGGTAATCCCCACAGTCTTCGATGTATTGGTAGATCTTAGGAGACAGAAAGTTTGTGAGTACTCCGAGTTTGTCCAAACCCTCTCAGTCGAGGACAGCGAGAAAGTTCTGGAATGTCCTCCTCCAGCTGAGCCAATCCTTTGAGGCGTCACTCGAGTTTGGATCTGTCTCGAAACGTTCCGGACGAAGGACTTTATCCATCCAGAGATCTAGTTGTATAAATTGTTGTGATTTATACCATAGAGACTTATACAACTAGATCTCAAACACGAGGTCTACGAATCAATAATAACGTACAGACATATAACGAGCAATAATAAGACTAGTATCATGCGCATAACTATCTAGTAGTACAAAGTTCAAGTTAGTTCCAGATCACTCCATTATATATATATATATACCCTATATAAATGCATACGATATATGCTACATGTGTAATATAAATTTCTCTTTTTAAAAAATAATGCTAAAAAGCAATGATGTCGACTTGCTTCTTGTTTCTTTTTTGTCTGACTAAAATCACTCACTGGCTCTTTTCACAGCCAAACCCTCACTTCAAGACGTTCAAAATGACAACATCATTTGTATGTTGATCTTGCTCTTGGCCGCCACCCTATTCATCCATTTGTTTGTACTTCTTCCACAAAAGTCCTTATTGTTACTGATGTCTTAACAATAAATCCTTTCTCATTATCATCCACTGTTGGTTGTATACTTTTAATGCTTTCTGGAGTAGTGGAAACAATTCCATGCCAGTGCTACTGAGATTGCAAATGTGTCTGAATACCAATATACAAGAAAGAGGTATGATCCATTGTGGGTCTTGGTGCTTCCCTCAGTGCAACATTCTCAATATCCCCATCACTGTTGCTGAAACATATCCCTTTGTCTTCCCACACTGCTTTAATGCCACCATTTATGCTTGCATATTTAGTGCAAAATCTGGTATCTAATTTACACTCTCCCTTTGGAACTTTTTTGACTTATTACCCAACCCTCTTCAAGTGGAATTTGACACCATGTAAGCAACAGTTTCCTCCCACTCATCAGTCCTCCCACCTTGCAAGTCATCACAACAACATTATCTCAGCCAAACTGCCTCAACTGTCAGCGTTTAACAGTTACCCCTGTGACTTTTTCTGTTTCTCCTGTTTCCCCCCTTACAAACGCCTTCAAGTCCATGACACTATGTTAAACTCTAGCACCAGTTTTACTACTACTAATACTCACTTGCATCAAAATATTTTTATCCAATCATCACCCTTTTCTCAAGTCTCCAATATTTACCCACCAAACCAGCCAGTCTTACAAACCCACTCTGCCTCCTACTCTCACTTATACCCTATACAACTCAACGATATGCCTCTCACTCTTCATAAAACCTTTCTGCTACCTATTGCCATATAAAACCTACTACCTCAAGGGCTCATCCCTCAGATCCCTGTTATAACCACCACCCAATGCATTATCAAATAATATTAGTCCGTAGGCCTTTTTAAAAGACACCCCCAATGTCTCCTGTAATTTCCCAAACATTTCCCTCGCATCAGTCCCCAGCACTCCTATTCCCTTGTCTTCTCCCTTCATGGTTCCTATCCTAGTGCCACATCTGCCATTCCCACAAATTATCAGATTACCCAGCTATTGACATAAATATATTCTTCTTAATGCCTGCAACCTTCTACCTAATCTTGGAACTCACAGCTTTGTCCTGTATGTATAGACCCCACATTATACCAACCTGGCTATCTCCAGATGAGACTCTGAAATCTTGCTCTCAGACTATTGCTCTTAAATTGACTTGGTAGAGGCATTATTACATATGTGTTTAGTTACCTCTACTTGCTTGCATCATCTCCCTCCCATCCACTTCTATTGAACTTGCTGTCTATACAATAAAACTTCGAAGATTACAAATCATTTTTGCTGTCCACCTTCTTTGCAGATTACTTATTTGCATCACTTGCTACTCTTCCATCTATCCCTCACCTTTCCACGAAATATCTTAATTTGCTAGGCAATTATTAATGGTAATTATCCTTTGCCAATGTCGATAAGGTCCAAACAATATCAGACTTAATTTCTTCTAGCCGAATTGTCCAACACCAACCTATTACTCCCATGATGGCATCCCTTCTATCATTGATCTTGTATCTTCAACTCTCACTGCCAACTAAAGTGAAAATTTTTCTCCTTTATCTAATCCTGACCAACACTGAATATTTTTCAATCAGCCTCTTAAACTTGACTCTTTACCTTTCTCACCCCGTCAAAGAATCTGGTTATGTGACTGCAGACCTATCTTTAGCTAATGACCTTGTCTACAAACAACTCGCACCTTGTGACGATATTATGGAAAGATAGCCACATCATCCCCTTTTACAAACCAATCTCTCTCCTGAGGTAGGACCAAGCATATAAGGTGTGGCTACTCCCATATCTACCGAGACTCTATCTACAGAATCAGAGTGAACTCGCTGCGATGATTAGAGTACCTCCGCCGCCCTGTGGACAGTCTTATGTTATAGAACAATTAAAAGAAAGGGGTAAATGAAGTGATTATGAAGGAACCCTGTAACATGAAACATTCACTCCACTCTAGGTCACCCCTCTCTCACTTGATAAACTATTAAATGTTGTCACCTCTGTTGTGTGTATTTGAATCTAGCCTTCTCGAATAATGTTATTCTGTCTATCACTACAGACATGGTTTGAGACAGTCTCCATAATTATAGCATTAGCAAACCCTGGATACAGCGATGCTTCCTGTCAGAGCCCAACTACACATTCTAGAATGACTATGACTTAGCCCAATCGATAAGCTGCAGGCAAGTACACAGGAATTTTAAGGTACAAAAACTGATGACTTAAATTTCGTCGCCTTACAGGCAAAGCCAGAATCAATCATCCTACTTGCTACCCAAGCATATGGCCCGAGTATGCAGATTCACAGATACAGAGTGTCACCAATGTGGAAAGAAGGGGCATTTGGCAAAAGTTTGTTACAGTAAGGCCAAGAAAGACAACTTAACTAAACAGCAGCCATTCCAGAGCAGACATACTCACCAGGACACAGAGGCAAGTACTCCATAGGTGGATGAGAATTATGCTATGTACCATTCTACACAAGATGAAGCCAAGCGCCACTGATGGCCACAGTAAGGTTCAACCAGGGTGACACTGAGATGGAGATATACACAGGAGCTACTACGACATTCCTGAAGAGACCTACACACGTTTATGGAAAACAGATCAAGCACCGCTGCTTCAACCAACTGCAATCAAACTGAAAACATACAAGGGGGATAGCATTCCAGTTTGTAGCTCAATAACAATGGATGTGACCCATAAAGACCAGGAAGCCTGCCTGAACTTACTGGTTGTTGCAGGAAAAGGAGCCAGCCATGTAGGAAGAAACTGTATCAAAATGAATACATCCACCACCTTGCAGGGAATTTTTCACCAACATGCAGCTGTTTTTAACATTGAGATGCAAGTCATGGCTGTTAAGATACATGTTAAATCACAGGCTCAGTATTGGATTTCCTAGAAGAGGAGAAAATCATTTCCAGTGGAATTATCAGACAGGGCAGCACATCGTCTCGTGGTTAATAGAGATAGCTCAATCTGAATCTGTGGTGACTACAAAGTAGCAGTCAACTAGGCAGCTAAGCAGGAGAGTTACCCCTACCTAGTATTGATGACCTGTTTGCTTCATTGTCAGGTGGTAAGCAATTTCATCTGGTACATGTCTACCAGCATTTTCCTTGGACAATGACTCCAGGCACCTGGTGACCATCAACACAGAAAGATTTCTACTCCTCTACCATTTGGAGTATCATGTATCTTCAAAGGGCAAGGGACAATATGAACACCACAAGTGTACATTTTTGTACCTGTTATGGAGTAGCTACTTTGGAAATTGCAGTTTAGGCACCAATTCCAAGTGACATGTCACAATTAAGATCAATTTTAGGCCTTGTCAACTTTTATGGCAAGTTACTACCTTGCCTATCCACTATCCTGGCTCCACACTATAGCCTCCTACACTAGAAAAACAAGTAGATTTAGGGAGAATCACAGGAGAATAAATTTGCAGTAGCTAAGTCTCAACTAACATCAGTTGACTTCCTCATTCAATTTGACCCCATTAAGGGGCATTTTGCTGGTGTGTGATGCTTCACCCTATGGCATAAGAGCTGTGCTCTCGCATTGTCCGGAAGATGGCACCGAGTGACCAGTAGCATATGTATCCCATACCTTAGCTCCAGTTGAGCATAAGTATGCACAACTTGACCAACAAAGGTTAGCAATTGTGTTCGGTGTGAAAGAGTTTCACCAATATCTGTTCGGTCATAAATTTACCGTTTGCTCTATCACAGCACCTGACCTATCTATCTGCAAGAATTTAGTAGTGTGCACTTACTTTGTGAGACTATGACTACTAAATAGAATACAAGCCAGGTAATTAGCACAAAAATTCCTATGTGTTGAGCTGCCTTTACCAGAATGCCTAGAAGACATTCCCCAACCCAGCAAAACTATTCTACTTTTGGAGACAATGCAGTCTTTCCCAGTAAATGCCCAACAGATCAAGACATGAAAGGATTGTGATTGTTCTCTCTCGAAGTTTCATGAACTGGTTCTGCAGGGTTGGCAGCATACAGATGATGCAAAAGTACAATCTACCAATGCCAGAAAAATGAGTTGAGCATCCAGGATGCAGTTGGAGAACAGAGTTGTTGTCCCTAGAACAGGCAGAGAACCAGTCACCAGTCATTACATAAGAGCCTCCCTGGTGTTAGTCATATGAAGTTACTAGCCAGGAGTTATGTATGCTGGCCATGAATAGATGATGATCTAGAAAAAAAGGTGAAGTCCTGTTTAACATGCCAAATGATTCTCCAGCTCTAGCTACCCTACACCCATGGGAATAGCCTCAAAGACATTGTGTATACCTACATGTGACCAGTTCCAAAGGAAGATGTTCCTAGTGGTAGTTGATTCACATTCTAATGAGATGAAAGTAGAACCAGTCAGTGCAGCAAACTCAAGTATAGCCATTGGGAAATTACACAAGCTGTTTGCTACTCATAGTACTCCTGAGATTTTAGTTACAGATAATGTTACTGTTTTCACCAGTGCAGAGTTGCAGGACTTCCCCAAAGAGAATTCCATTGGTAATTTGACTTCTGCACCATACCATCCTTCTTCAAATGGGTTGGTGGACAGACCTTTAAGGATGGTTTCAAAAAGCTCACCTCTGGAAGCCTGGAAACTCATCTGTCATGCTCACCGAGTCACTCTACATATCTCTCTGGCAGAGTTACTCTTGCCACGATTGCAATTGGATGCAATAAAACCAAGCATCAGTACCAAGGTGGTAGTTCAGCGGAGCAAACAGAAGACTTATCATGCTAAGTAAAGTAACCTTGGCATTGGGACTCGCATATTTTCTCTCAATTTTTCAACCAGAAAAATTGGTTTCCAAGAACATTGATGGAGAAACATAGCCACTCTCATTTGTGGTTAAGCTGCAAGATGGAAGAAGTGTGAATCGAACATCTTCGTGTTTGCTCTATGTACTCAACACTTTCAGAACAGGACAAATTGTCAGGTACTCCCTCAACTGTTGAAGCAAGACCATTTGATTGATCCATGAGCATAACTGAGTGTAAGATATCTGCAGTACAACTCCGATGTTCAACATGAGTTATGATGTAATTTTAAAAGAAAGTTCTAGATGTATGATTACCATAAGGTGATCAAGATGTCATTTATTTGACTGAATCTTTGTTGCCCATCCAATCTAGGCATATGAATATGCTTTTACCTTATTAGCATATCTGTTAGATCATTGGTGTTTCTTGTGAATATAAATACATGTGAAATTGTGCAATACACTGTCAAGAACTATAAAGTTATCACAATACCGCCAATTTAGGACCACACTCTTTCACATTAGATTAGGATCAGTATCTCTCTTAGTTGAGCAAAATTAATCTAAGACACAATAGGATTCACCTTTTGCTGATCTACTGTACTTTTTATTGACATTACAATGGAACACTTTTGTAGTGACAACCACAGCTCATGAAGAATACCCTGGATGACATGGTGAGAGCCCATCTATTGTTAGTTTCCATCCAGTATCAGGCGCTTGGTTGGCTCCAAGCTGTCTAGCTTATGTCTTAGAATGGACGACAACACCTTGTGAGTTGTTGTGGGGCTTAGACTGGGTTCCTCCTTGTGTCACCACACATGCCATCACTGTGGGACTGAGCTGGACCACTTGGCCACACATGGGCTCAGTTGTAACAAAAGCGAAGGGTGCCATTATTGCTATCAATGATATTATACACAAAACTCTGACCACAGCACGCATTACTTCAAGGCAAGGAACATTAGGTCTAATCACACCGATAGCAGGCATCCGAATGGGGGAAATGACGATCCCATGGAAGAATGGTAAACAACTAGAATGGGACACGACTTGCCTGGACACCTTTGCAGAGTCCTATCATTGCAATGCCACAAATAGTGCTGAAGCAGTGGCTGACCTTGCTGAGGAGAGGAAGTCAGCAAAGTACATCACCTTATGTAACAAATAATCACTTGCCTTTTTGAAGCAGCTCGGCCACAGAGTGAGGCAATGTACTGGAGGGGTGAAAGCAAGAGTATACCTTCTTCAGCATCTCTCTGTAGCTGTACAGAGTGAATGCATCATCTGTGGTGGAGTCAGTGGTGGGCTAGGATGAGGGGTGGGGCTAGGGCTAGGGCTATGGCCGGTCAAGAGACTGGATTTGTTCGATAACTATAATATAGTACTTGTTAATATAAATTTTTTTAAATAAAATAAATAATAAATTAATAAATTAATTGTAAATATAGGAATAAACGAGTAAACAAATAATAAACCAAAAATATAATATTAAAAAATAAAAATATATTAAAAAATATTTAAATGATAATTATTTTAAATATAATATTATATAATAAAATTTAAAAATATATATAAAAAATAAATAAATATTAAAAAAATATAAAAAAATAAAGACGTGCCTAATATTAAAATAGCAACAAAGAATAATAAATAACTGAACACAGAAAAATAATGTTAGTTGTGGCTTCAAGTTCGGACTTTTTGAGAGTGGCTCCCAGCAGCCAGGCAAATCCATTCCACAGTCTCGATTGAATCGCTCACACTTTAGTGCTAGGCTAATGTGTAATGCCTCCTTCAGGGGACTTCTGTCTTCTGGCCTAGTCTAAGATGGTGGCTTCCTACCACCAAATAAGATGTTCATTTTCCCATGCATGTTGAGCAATTGCAGACTTCACTTTAGCACACTTTCTACAGGCATCTTGATATTCTTTCACTCTGGTCTCCATCCTTCTGTTGGTATCCTCTATGTAAGAAATTCCCACAGCTACAAGGGATGTGGTACACAATGCATTAGTGCATACTAGCCCAAAAAACATCCTTCACTCTGCTTAGTGTGTCCTTAGAGTTCTTTCTGATCTGAAAACGAATTTGATTTTGAACTTCCTGAAGAACCTCCTGATATGTTCTCATCCATGCTACATAAGGAATGAATACCACAGGATCCTTCTTTAGACTCATGATTCCCTGTATTGGTATACTTATCTTCCTTTGTGCATTTAGATGTATCTACAGATGAAGGGTTAGATAGTGCTGACTGAATGAGAATAGCCTCTAATCGAGCCAACACTGTGTGTGACACATGACTAAACAACTAAGCCTGATGTTAGTTTTAATGTGTGTTATTTATATCGAGTATAGATATTACTTGTACTGTCACTTTATTCCAACTCGATATATATTTCAATTCTCTTCTCTCTTGGCTAATAGTTATGGTTTTATTTAGCTCTTGTAGAACAAAATGAAGGCTATGCAAATATTCAGTATTGTAGTTCCTATGTAAACTGATGTACATGCCATACAATAAATATGAACCAAGTGTGTAGAATGTTGCCAGTATATATAAATTAAAATGTAATACTTTTATCGGCAAGCTACTTTCCTCATCATAAGACTATAAATGGGCACAGATGGTTCCCCAGGTGCTGTTGTAGAGAACCTCCACTCTTCCCTCATTGTGATAAATATTTGTGTTGTGTAGTCAAATACTTTTGGATTTTGGTTGGAATAACAGTGGGTTGACCTGAATTTAGTGGGAGAATTAATAACAGCAGATTATGCTACTCTATAACAAATTGTGATGAAAGGAACCTAACACATCTTAGCTGTTCACTAAAATTATTTTGATAATACCAATTACACAAATAATACAAAAAACACTAGCCATTAGCAGCTAGCCTTCTGTATTAGTTACTAAACATCATAACGTTTCTTTAGAAGTAGGCATAGTCTCTCCAACCCTCACCTTGCTGCTGAGAAGCAGGTATTACAACCGTTACGTCATTGAAATGCTTTTCTGAGGCATTTTCCGTATTATATTACGAGGAAATTGTGGGTATTAGTCCCTGCCCCCGTCCACCTCTTCCTCAACCGGATCAATCGCAGAGGTGCATACCTAAAAAAAACTTTGAAGTAGCTACAAAAGTCAATTTCTAGCAAAATTATGTATAATATAGCCCAACTCTCGGTCACAAATATTTATTACTTGGTTCTCTCTCTCCTGCCATGGCCTTAGCCCTAGCCGAGGCAAAAATACTCCTGGCATTTCAAAGTCATTCTTCACAGGGAGCTTAGAGCTGGTGGTAGTCTCGCAAGGCATACATAATTCGTGAATTGGTGGGAAGGAGCAGGGATAGACTATCTGCTTCTATCATCTCCTTTCCATCCACTCTATTGAAATTCCTGTCCTCTCTATAAAGCTTCAAAGCCCGCAAATCATTTTATTTGCCACATCTACAGTACATCATCATATGATCATTTATTTGCATCACTTGCTACTCTCCCATCCATCATTGACTTTAGCATGAAGGATATAATTATTCTAAAAGACTTTAATGTTAATTATTCTCCACCTTCGCCACTCCTTGATAAGATCCACACATTATCCACCCTCATTCACACCTGATACGAAGTTTTTTCTCTTGCATCTAACTTTCACCACAATTCTATCTTTTTCTCTTTGCCTCTCAAACCTGACTATCCACCTCACTCACCTACCTCATAGAATCTGACTCTATGAAAGAGTAGACTTTACTCAAGCTAATATCCTGATCGATACCATTCCCTCGGACATTATTCCTTCCCCATTCGATATTGATACCTCCTGGCTAATTTTTAAAGGACTTTTTATTTGCATCATGCATAAAACTACTCTAACTAAGCTTATCTACCATTCTATCCCTTCTGGGATCTCCCATTACTTCATCAAATGAAATTTAAGTTAGAAATATGCTTTACTATTCTGCCAGATATCTTAGTCATAGCTCTCCCAATTGACCTAGTCAGCATAATTATAGCTGATAGAGAAACAACACACTTACACTGCTCGATTCTGCAAAATGCTGCCCATTCTTACAATGACTCTCAACTTCACCGAACTATTAATTTTAGAGAACTGTAAAAAATATGAGCAACAAAACATCATGCATCCCTACTCCTGCATACCCAGGTCCAATCTGTATTTCCTCCCAGTAAAAAGCTGAAATTCTAAATGACATCTTTTCCAATGCTTCAACTAATTTTCTCTCCCCTCTCCAACCATCTATCCTCTCTGCCTCCTTTTCCCTGCCCATCTGAGCTCATTTGCTCCCCAAATGAGGTCACTTAACTTCACTCCAACATTGGAAAAATCGACTGTCCCAGTTATCACTTCTGCTACTAAAATACTGCTCACTCTAGATATGATCCACTTTATCTTATCATTAATTTTTCTTCTCTACGGGTGTTTTTTCTGGCATTCTCTGATTCTTCTTATCCCCAAGTTATCTCCTCCCTCATTCTCCCCCAACTATTATCATCCCATCTTCCTACTCTCACTTATAAGTAAAATATTCATAACATCTTCAACTATTTATATTAGCACATTTCCACACATAATATTTTATCAACCAAACAATATGGATTTTGTCTTTCAACTAAAGTTGCCATCTTAGTGTAACCCAATCTTGTCTAGCTGCCTCTGATGCCCATGAATTTTTGTGCGTGGTTTTCTTAGAAGTCAAGAAAGCATTTGACTCGGTTCAGCATCAACCTCTCTAAACACCATGCCCTTTCTCTACCATCATTCTCACTTACTCTGTTGGCTCTCATCTTACCTCACCGCTCACTTACCAAGTGTGGTCATCACAACCTCTCATTCACCCCTATCCTCAGGAGTTCCTCAAATTATATTCTTGTTACACCAATCTTTCTTTTAATCTCCTTATACACTAACTCTCTATGAAGACAATATCCTCCTCTCCCATCCCTTGTCTTTGATCTTTTCCATAACTTATTATCAATCCGAATAGAAATAAGTGTATTATTATTACTCATAATCTCTACCCATTCCATATCTCCGTAAACTTGTTCTCAATAATATCACTCCACTTCAATTTTTCCCTTCATTTATGTATTTAGGAGCTACTCTCATCTCACACCTTTCCTGGAATATTCACATCAATTTTTTTTAAACCAAATCCAGGAAAATAATAGGCTTAATTTATCGCAACTTCTATCACCACTTATCTACTTGAACACTTTTAGGACTTTACACTACTTTAGTACTTCCTCACCTAATTTACTACTCTTCTCTGTGGGCAGTTCCCCCCCTTTTCCTGCAACTCCAAAGCTCTCGAACATATCCAACACTTTGCACTTAAACTCTGCACTCATCATTGGACTTTTGATTATGTCTCCTTCCACTCTACTTTTCAACTGCCTTCTCTCTCAAACAGATGTGCCGAGATCAACTCCTTTAAATAATTAACAAACATATCAACTTCTCAACAGAATCAGCTCCACCTCCTCGCATGACCTCTCATCAGTAGATCCTTTCTCATGCACCTCAGCTATGCAGTCTCTTTTGTTTCCTCTGCCAACACACTTTGAAACTCACTCCAACATTCCATTAGATCCTTTCCCTCTCTCTCATCCTTTAGACGATTAATTATCGATCTTTAACTTTTCAAAATTATAAATTATTATAAATTATGTATATTACGTCATACTCATGATTAGCTTCGGCTAATGATTTCATTTCCTAAAAAAATTAAAGAAAACCTGGACACTGGATGAGTCATTGCTTCTTTAGTTCATTCTCACCAAATCAGAATTATACAGCCATACATATGAGATACTATCCATTGCACTACAAAATTAACTCTGAGGACCAAAATTTCTGAGCATGTTGGTGCAATTTTCTTTCTAACTAAGAATCTGTGGTTTTCTCATTCGGTCTCTTCACTACAACAAAACTTCCAAATTTAAACAAGTCTACATTATTTAAGACAGGTGTCCCATTCCTAAGTTTTATTGGGAACTTACAGTGAATACATAGATGATACATAGATACACAATATCAAGATAATGGTCATCAGGGGTCACATTAGCATTTCATACTGTTCTTGCCAGCTATAAACTGCACTAGTGAATGATCATTTTGTGCAATGTGTCGAGTGAAATCATATTTGCATCCCACTATACAAGAAAGACTGAACAACTTCATGTTTACAAGGATCTCACAGACAAACTTACCCATTGGAACCGCACTCGAATATAACACTCCCTCGATTTAAAGCAATAATTGTGCCTATGAAGAACATGATGAAATTAGATGAAAGTTATGTTCAATGAAACTAGAGTAGAGTACGAAACTACTGCTATTATCAATAATTGTCACTTGTTCAAGATCCAGTGATTTCGTGCAACTATTGCTGTTAGTCAGATGGAAATAATTATACATGGATCTATATAGCTCATTTCCTTTTTCTGCATTCATAATTGAAGAAAAATGGTAATTTATTTGATGTGGCTTTATAGCGGAAATATACACAACATGATTTTTATCATTTCTTCTGTACTAAAACATTGTCAGCCATTGCATGTACAATAAAATTACATTATACTACACCCAGCTATTCCTGGCCTGACCACTTTAAAAAATCCCGAGCTGCCTCTGCTTGAAATTAGATGAAAGTTATGTTCAATGAAACTAGAGTAGAGTACGAAACTACTGCTATTATCAATAATTGTCACTTGTTCAAGATCCAGTGATTTCGTGCAACTATTGCTGTTAGTCAGATGGAAATAATTATACATGGATCTATATAGCTCATTTCCTTTTTCCGCATTCATAATTGAAGAAAAATGGTAATTTATTTGATGTGGCTTTATAGCGGAAATATACACAACATGATTTTTATCATTTCTTCTGTACTAAAACATTGTCAGCCATTGCATGTACAATAAAATTACATTATGCCACACCCAGCTATTCCTGGCCTGACCACTTTAAAAAATCCCGAGCTGCCTCTGCTTGCAATCCATGTATTGACAGGTATAGTCCAACCACCCAGTGGAGCATTGCGAAGGGCTATTAGATAGTATGTTGCTACATGAACATAAAATGTGGTTTCTACATTGGAACTCCCTAGCTAGATTCTGCCTACTTCATTCTATGAATTTGCTTTGCATATTTTTGAACCTCTGACAGGTCCCCTTTAAATTGGCTTACTTGTATGGATTTTAAAATAACAAAATAGCAAGTGGATCATTCCAGATACAACCAATCAGAATACTAGATATATATATGTGTGTGTGTGTGCGTGCAGGTGTGGTTTGTCAACTTAGGATTTGATAATGTTGGAATTCTCATCTGCTGGTATATACTTCAGCTAGCTAGTTCTTAGGCCTGCTATGGCCGAGGTGACTATAACAACATCATCAATGTGTGTCTGTGGCTGAAAGTTCTCAACTGAGCATGCCCTCTCTTGTAAAAAAGGAGGATCCTCTTCCATACACACAATATAATCTGAGACCTCACTGCCACCCTTCTTACAGAGGTTCGTCACGTGTGCATTGAGCCAGAGCTATACAAGCAGTGGTGAATGAAATACTGTCAGAATAGCATGATTAATTGGGATATCATAATAATAATTATTATACTTATCACATTCAGCTTACAGTAGAAGTTGGGAAGGGAAAAGAAGGAAAAGAGGGTGTGTAGTTGGAGCGGTGGGGAGATGATCTGTTAAAACATGTGGAAAAGAAATTTTTTTAGTGGTTCAGTTTGGACTTGAAGGAAGTGCAGTCCTAACCTTGGTATATATGTAGGAGTAGCGATTCACGACAATTTATTACCCTTTTTTTTTATAGATCACATAAATTAACTAGAGTTAGTAGAATCATCAGTATCTTGCAGGAGTGAAAGAGTGTCATCCTATATTGGTGGTATTGTGATAACTTTATACGTGTATATATTGCACAATTTCACATATATTTATATTCACAAGAAACACCAATGATCTAATAAGTGTTACAGATATGCTAATGAGGTAAAAGCATATTCATATGGATTGGATGGGCAACAAAGATTCAGTCAAATAAATGATATAAGTGACATCTTGATCACCTTATGGTAATCATACCTCTAGATCTTTCTTTATTACAAAACTCATTAAGACTAAAATTACATCAGAACTCATGTTGAACATCGGAGTTGTACTGCAGATGTCTTAGACTCAGTTATGCTCATGGAACAATCAAATGGTCTTGCGTCAACAGTTGTGGGAGTATCTGGCAATTTGTCCTGTTCTGAAAGTGTTGAGGAACAGTGCATAGAGCAAACACGAAGTTGGTCGATTCTCTGTTTAAACACTTCTTCCATCTTGCAGCTTAACCACAAATGACAGTGGTCTATGTTTCTCCATCAATGTTCTTGGAAACCATTTTTTCTGGTTGAAAATATCGAGAGAAAATATGCAAGTCCCAATGTCAATGTTACTTTACTTAGCCTTCTTGGCATGATAAGTGGTTGCTTCGCTGAACTGCCACCTTGGTACTGATGCTTGGTTTTATTGCATCCAATTGCTGTGTGTGCAAGAGTAACTCTGCCAGAGAGATTCCCATTGTGGTTTGCAGAGTGACTCGGTAAGCATGGCAGAAGGTTTCCAGAGGTGAGCTTTTTGAAACCATCCTTAAAGGTCTGAATGTCCACTCTACCAACCCATTTAAAGAAGGATGGTATGGTGCATAATTCAATTTACCAATCGAATTCTGTTTGGGGAAGTCCTGGAACTCCGCACTGGTGAAAACAGTAACATTATCTGTAACTAACATCTCAGGAGTACTATGAGTAGCAAACAGCTTGTGTAGTTTCCCAATGACGATACTTGAGGTTGCTGCACTGACTGGTTCTACTATCATCTACTTAGAATGTGCATCAACTACCACTAGGAACATCTTCCTTTGGAACTGGTCAGCATGTATGTGTATACACAAGGTCTTTGAGACTATTCACATGTTTGTAGTGTAGCTAGAGCTGGAGAATCATTTGGCATGTTAAACAGGACTTCACCTTTTTTTCTAGATCATCATCTATTCATGGCCAGCATACATAACTCCTGGCTAGTAACTTCATATGAGTAACACCAGGGATGATCTTGTGTAATGACTGGTGAATGGTTCTCTGCCTGCTCTAGGGACAACAACTCTGTTCTCCAACTGCATCCTGGATGCTCAACTCATTTTTCTGGCATTGGTAGGATTGTACTTTTGCATCATCTGTATGCTGCCAACCCTGCAGAACCAGTTCATGAAACTTCGAGAGAATACAATCACAATCCTTTCATGTCTTGATCTGTTGGGCATTTACTGGGAAAGACTGCATTGTCTCCAAAAGTAGAAGAGTTTTGCTGGGCTGAGGAATGTCTTCTAGGCATTCTGGTAAAGGCAATCAGCTCAACACATCGGCATTTATATGCTAATTACCTGGCTTGTACTCTATTTAGTAGTCATAGGCTCCCAAAGTAAGTGCCCACTACTGAATTCTTGCATATGCCATGTAAGAGATAGGTCAGGTGCTACAATTGCTTGTGATAGAGCAAATGATAAATTTATGACCGAACAGATATTGGTGAAACTTTTTTACGCCGAACACAATTCCTAACCTTTGTTGGTCAGGTTGTGCATACTCATGTTCAACTGGAGCTAAGGTATGGGATACACATGCTAGTGGTCACTCGGTGCCATCTTCCAGACAATGCGAGAGCTCTTATGCCATAGGGTGAAGCATCACACAACAGCAAAATCCCCTTAATGAGGTCAAATTGATGAGGAAGTCAACTAAGGTTAGTCGAGACTTAGCTACTGGAAATGCACTCTCCTGTGATTCTCCCTAAATCCACTTGTTTTTCTTGTTTAGGAGCTGGCCCGTACCCAGGGGGGGTTCGAGGGGTTCGATCGAACCCCCCTTTCAACTTGCAGAAAAGCTGGTAAGGAAAGTTACGTCACATGTGCTTGTTTTTCTGAGTGGAGTTGGTAGCTGATAATGGTGAGCAAGAGAAAGTTACCGTTTGGCAACCCTAGTGGGCTTCTGAAATATTTCAAAAGGGTGGTAGAAGTCGAAGAAGAGCGGAGTGAAACAGGACAGAACCCCGTTGTGCAGCAAGACACTGCGTATTCACATTTCTATGGATGTTATGGTCACTGCTTTTGAAGGAATAGGACTTGTATTGCACATTGATACATTCAATGCTAATTTTAGTAATGCTGTGTGGGATTCTGAGTCAAGAAGCAAAGCCACTTCTCTTCTGCATGCTCTTACAGAATTTTTGGTTTTCCTGATTATTTAACAGTTTCTTTCACATGTGGCAGTGAAGTTACAGAGTACAACACTCGATGTAGTTTAGGCATTTCAGCAGATTGATGGGTGTTTTATCGTACTACAAGGTAATATGGACTAAGGGGGGGAGTAGACCATTTTGTGGGTTTTTTTTTTAAAACGTGTCATAACTATTGAATGCTTACCAAATATTATGGTCTCAAAATGTAGCTCATTCTAGTTGCAATCAACTAGGACTGAAACATGGAAAAAACCCACAAAGGTCCTTAAAATGTTTAGGTGCACTCCTGTATCCCAACCACAGGTCTTCAACACTTGCGATATTAGAGTGATCACAGATACGTGTTTTCAATACTTTGTTTGATTTTTTTTCTTTTTCCCCTCCCCAATAACCCAATTTCATTTTTATGCTGTCAGACTGACTATATCTCATCACAAAATGACTGGATTGGTTAGAAATGTATTGAAAAAACGGAGTAATGCAAGAGCTTTAACTACAGACAAAAATTGAATGAGTTACACGGTATCATGTGATGTCACTACATGAAAATTACATTTCATAATGAAAAGTACAACACTAAAATAACATTAAAATATTGATGAAAGAGTTATTTTATGGTATATAAATTTTAGTTTGGGGTTCAGGCCTGTTACAAGCATCATCATCACCCCAAACACCAAGAGACGCTAAAGTCCTCCATGGGGTAGAGCTCGCTCAATCAAATCCTCCAGGTTCCCCCTCGACATTAATAAATTCATCAACCTAGCAATTCTCTGTTTATGCCTCCTTTCCTTCTCCAACTGAGAATCATATAGCATCTAAAGCCTTGAGCTATCATCACTTGCAAGCACTCGGGCACAGAATGGACTAAGCTGTGCTTGCCCTAGTTGTTCAAATATGGGCAGTAGCGAGCACCTACCCTCATTGAACGTAAGCACAGCCAGGTGAATAGCCACCTGCACCGAGGTGGGGGAACTAAAGTCAGCTTTGCTACAACGGGTGCATTGAAGGATTCATTTTAAGCTAGAAGGGCACGTTCACAAAACATGCCCCACTCGATTTTTACGATCGGTGCGAGATCAGGGGGTATGAGTGCTACTTTGTCAGGCATATTATCCAAATTGTCCTCAAGTACAGCACGATTATACGAACACCAGGTACCTGGGTCAGTAGGGCAGTAATCATGCTGTGGATGACCGTCATGTGAGCACGAGTGATAAAAAGAAGCCCAGCATGCACGCACCATCTCATCTAAATTGCCGACATTGTGCCTAATATTATTTCCATAATATTTCTGAAGCTTACATATCGACGCATCAGTAAGACACCCCCTAAGAGCAAGCAGATCTTTCAGCTTAGCTTCAGCAGAACGCAAAACACCCAATTTTGTATTGATATTCATGCTGCAACTCAGAGATTTCATCAGAGTCCTCAAGAGTACCCCTTGTTAGCGTCGCTGAACACCCCAGCCCTTTGGGAGCCCCTTCTAGAACTCCGACTACGTTTCCATGCAGCTAGCTTGCTTTTAGCTGTTGCAAGTTCTTCTTTGGCAGCTTTTATAGCTGTCCTGGCATCTTTCAGAAAGGGTGCAAATCGGGTCCTTAGCTTACGAATATGCGCATCTGAACATGTCCCACACACTCGTGTTTTACAATCTGGATTTCTCCATAAACCCTTTCAGCATTCAACGTCCTAACAGTTTTGGTGTCGCCATCACTGATGACCGTTTTATACCTAAGGCTGTACTTCGAAATACATGTAGACCTCGAAAAGAGTTTCTTAGCACAGGCAACCGCCATTGCTGGAGACGAACCTGCATGTGTAAGGGTGCAGTGAACCTTATGCCCCTCAGGTTCCAGCCGAGATGGAATTTTGGCTGCAGACAGGGCACGGTGAATAATGTCATTGAGTGAGGAGTGGCAGAAATGGCGGCCTTCACTGTGTCTGCAGCTAAGGCCATGAGTTGCAAGAGAATCCACATAGGAACCACAGTGATGACATATATGAGGTTTGCAGAGGGAGCATCCAAGCCTAAGTCCCACTGCCACCCTGATGGTGTTGTCATCCATGCGTAGCCCTAAAGACGAACAAGGGGGAGCATTCAACCACACACCTGACTCTTGAGTTGATGCAGACAAAAGACGAGCACGTGCTCTCCCATCTTGGGCATTCTCCAACAGCTTGTTTGCGGTTGCTGTCACTCGCGCTGAATCCAATGCCTTCTGGAGATGTTGGCCAGTGCCTTCAGGGGATGGTGTGTGTCGTGGCCAATGGACCACCATGCCTTGGCCTCTACCTAGTAAGGTGTGGGTGTGGAACTCTGAAGCTGTGGGGGGAGGATGTGAGAAACCAACTCAGAACAAGCAGCAGCTGATGCCAAAAAGGCAGACGGTGCAAGCTGCATTGCACTTCTAATTCCCAGGCCTCCATTCTTCACTGGTAGTGTTGCTTGAGTCCAGGCAGGGTCTTCTTCATTTCACGATCCTACTCAAAATAGACCTTAACAGGTTGTCGTCAGTGCCGAATTAACCCAAGGCACCGCCCCTAGGCTTCGAGCTTCTTTGGGCCCCTCGCACCCCCCCCCCCCCCCCCCCCCCCCCCTCCCCGCGCGATCTTCACGTGTTCATACCGCGGACTGCGAAGTCTGGCGCCAGTTTCACAAGTCATTTTTGACCAACTGAAAAATTAAGATTGGGGGGGGGGAGGGGGTTACCCCAAGGGCCCACCCGCCGGACCATCCCTGACTGTGCTTCACATAAATTGAATCACAATTTCCTTTTTTAATATAGTGTAACACTTAGCGGACATTGTCACGATTTCGTAAGCGTCTATAAGAATATTACCCACCGATAAACACATCCTAGGTCTCTGGGAATAGCGTTTACTTTTCAATTAACGGGTACCGGAAAAAAAGGTTGCGCATGGGCCCCTGTTTTTGGTGGGCCCCTACTCTTGGTGGGCTCTAGGCTTCAGCCTAGTCAGCCTTTTATGGATAATACGGCCCTGGTTGTCGTACTCCTGGAGCTTTGGTGATAGGAACCACCATGGTGAGGTCTGCAGGTTATACAATAGTTTTGGAATGGCAAAGGAGTGGCGGAGCAATAGGATTATGGGAGAAGTGGTATTTCAGTCTCTCTCCCATCATCCCCAACATCTCGATCTTTTCTTGTAGTATGGCAGAGATGCAGGAGATGTTACCTAATGAGGAGCCCAGTAGGGTTGCTTTCTCTGGGTCTCTCACACAAGCATTTGGCAGAGCACATAGCAATGTTCCTCTTATAGCATGGTCTGAGCAGATGATCTCCGACTTGTGATGGTTTAGATAGAGACCTAGTTCGGCAACCTCCCTCTCGATCAGGTCTAGGTCATGCAGCACATCCTCCACCTTGCCTCCAGTGTGCCATCATCCAGGTAGAACAGTAACAACTCAGACTTTAGGTGGCTACATAACTGGTGAATTGTAAGGCAGAATAGGAGTGGGCCCAATGGGTCACCTTGCTGCACACCCTTTGCAGATTGTATGGTCTCATCTTCCCAGAATAGCGTTGACGGTGAAGAATATGCCGCATGGACAAAAGGAAAAAGGGATGGGGCAAAACTCTGGACAGCCGCTAGCATCTTGTCCCTACGGATAGCATTGAAGGCATTCTGGAAGTCCAGCTTCAGGACACAGTTTGAACCAAGAGTTTGTATATATTTTGTAGCAGCATGCACTGCTGCCTCTGAGCCCCTCCTTACTCCATAACGCAGCTGGACCGGAGCAAGTAAGGTTCCCATCTCCTCCATCACCTTCATCCCAGCTACCTTAGCTATCAGGTGACGGAGGGTGCCACCTACTGCTATTGGGCGAACTCCACCCCCTTTCTTCTCCAGTGCAATTAAGGTGGCCCCAAAGAAGTACGGTCTAATGGTGTCGATGTTTATTTTAGTGATTTGCCATCACCTGAGCTTTTTGACCAAGGACTTGGCCGTTGGAAACAAAGTTATGTCTGCATGCCTGCTTCAGAAAGGCCCAGTACTTGTGCTACGGCCCTGAAAGAGTGTGATTAACTTTTGTTCCCCAATGTATATACGTTATTGAAGATTGCTTGCACCATTCCCGTCACTTCCTGTGAATATGAATGAAATGCTAGTACTGTACGCAGATTATGTAATTTTATGAGATGTAGAATGACCGAAGATCGATTGACAGCTCTCATATACATTACCAGCATCACATTGATCTAGATCAGGTTGTGGATCTTTTTTCCAGCTGCACCCAAGGCGGTTGCACTTGAGCAATGTATTTCTGGATTGATCACAGAACCTATTCCATGGTATATACTCTATATTGAGCCATTTTACCTGAAGCTCCTGTACCTGCATGAGCTTCTGCCTTTCATCCTGAACTTATGCTGATTGTCTTTCCAATGTTTTGCAATTGACAGTTTTTAATGCACATCATATGAACAGACTACATTATAATTGTTTACATGAATTTATTTGTATATTAACTTCTTTGTATATTAATATATATATAGAAGGAAGGAAGGGGGGGGGGGGGGGGGGGGGGGGGGGGGGGAAATATTATATATATATATAGTTGTGCCTGGCCATCATTTGTTTTGTTTGTTATAGTATTTCAATTTTAATTAACTTAATTCTAATTTAATGTTTGTGGCAGACTCCATCAAAACTTAATGAACTACTTTGTTGTATAAATCCATAGTGATATGTATATTTTTTGTTATTAAGTATATAATTTATAGTTTATCTTATTAATAAATAAAATAAAAAAAATATATATTTTGGATAATTTTTTTTATAATACTACATAATATCTAATATATAAGTAGGACCTCCGAGTTATGGACCCCTTGGTAAACTGGGTGTTCCGTAACCGAAACGTATGTTCTTTAGTATGCAATAGAGTTGGGGTCAGAAAACATAATGTAGCATATATACAAAATCCTGATACGAGGCAGCTATAGGCTATACTGTAAATTTACCAGGTAATTAGGTGAAGATTACAAAACACCAGTGATGGAACCCCCCTTTTCGGAAGTCTGGGTACAGGCCTGAGGAGGCTATAGAGTGGAGCCAGGATAGTGGATAGGCAAGGTAGTATATTATAACTTGCCATAAAAGTTGACAAGGCCTTAAAATGATCTTAATTGTGACATGTCACTTGTAATTGGTGCCTAAACTATACTGCTCAAACTTTCTCCATCATAGGGTGCAGGCCATTTGCTGTAATGCAATTTCCAAAGTAGCTACTCTGTAACAGGTATCAAAAATACACACTTGTGGTGTTTACCAGAATGCAGCCTTCTCCATCCTATATAGCCAGGAACTGCTTTAAGTTGTGCAGGTATTCTTGTGTAAATTTGAGTGCAACCAAAACATCTTCAAGATATACATACATGCCTGGCAAAGCTTGAAGGATATTGTCCCTTGCCCTTTGAAGATACATGATACTCCAAATGATAGATGGTTATTATGGAGTAGAAACCTTTCTGTGTGTTGATGGTCACCAGATCCTTGGAGTCATTGTCCAAGGGAAACTGCTGGCAGACATGTACCAGATTAAATTGCTTACCACCTGACAATGAAGCGAACAGGTCATCAATAATAGGTAGGGGTAACTCTCCTGCTTAGCTGCCTAGTTGACAGCAACCTAGTAGTCACCACAGATCCGGATTGAGCTATCTCTATTAACCACGAGACGATGAGCTGCCCTGTCTGAAAATTCCACTGGAAATAATTTTCTCCTCTTCTAGGCAATCCAATTCCTTCTCTACCATTTGTCTGAGGGCATGAGGTACTGGTCTGGGCTAGTAGAACTTGTACTGAGCCTGTGGTTTAACATGTTTCTTAACAGCTGCATCTCAATGTTAAAAACAGCTGCATGTTGGTGAAAAATTCCATGCAAAGTGGTGGATGTATTCATTTTGATCCAGTTTCTTCCTACTAGGCTGGTTCCATTTCGTGCAACAAACAGTAAAGTCAGGCAGGCTTCCTGGTCTTTATGGGTCACAACCACAGTTATTGAGCCACAAACTGGAATGCTATCCCCCTTGTAAGTTTTGAGTTTGATTGCAGTTGTTGAAGCAGTGGTGCTTGTATAAACATGTGTATGTCTCTTCAGGAGTGTTGGTAGTAGCTCCGTGTATATCTCCATCTCAGTGTCACCCTGGTTGAACCTTACTGTGGTCATCAGTGGCGCTTAGCTTCATCTTCTGTAGCATGGTACATAGCATAACTCTCGTCCACCACTGGAGTACTTGCCTCTGTGTCCTGGTGAGTATGTCTGCTCTGGAATGGCTTCTGTTTAGTTAAGTTATCTTTCTTGGCCTTACTGTAGCAAAATTTCTAGTAACTTGCCTATAGTTATGCTAGGATGTGAGCTCTGTAGATGATCTGGTGGTTCTTTTGTCCGCAGCTGAAGAAACCAGCTCAATGTGAGCATCAGTGAGGCCACAGTTGCACATTTCATTCAAGGATCGAAAGATATGTTCCTTCACTGTACTTTGCTGGCCCTCAATGTCTTTCTACAACAATATATAGGGACACTTTTAGTGAGCATATACGGTGCTTTAGAATTAAGTGCTAAAGGTTATGAAAGGCAAGTGTGGATATATTTATACACATCCAAACAAACTTCTTACACATGGTGGTAAATATACTAGCAATCAATGAATATGCTTCTAGTGAACTTCTAATTAAACAAAATCTGATGCACATAAATTATATAAGCTTGATTTTAGATTAACACATTTGAATGTACAGGTATCTAAGTTGGTTATTGGTTTGAACTTACTCTGAATCTTGAACAGTCCAACACTGGTCCAAATCGAATGTGGAAAAATGCAAATTGCTCTATTGGCACAAGAAACAAGACAAGGTGCATTTAGTTGATGTGGTAGTTTAGACACCTGGATTTACAGATAAATTTGCTAACTAAAATTAAAAAGGAAATGAACACCGTTTATTACTGTCAGAGAACAACAACTTAGTTAGCAACAGTGTCATTGTCTTAGTCATTGTTTTACAAGCAGTTTTTACCAGCCAACAAATTGTAGATAATTATAACTAGTAGCTTTTACTTCTACACTGCTGATGAGTTTCTTTGGGATTTTTTCTAGTTGTTTTGTATTACTAGAGAAAAGGAGAGATTAACAAAGAGAAAATTCTTGTCACAATCAGCATCTGCTACCACTCTGCAAGTGGTAGAAAATGTGAAGGAAAGAGAAAGCTGTGGACAAATGAGCAGATGTGGCAGGCAATGGAAGCCCTATCAGCAGGGTGGAGTGGAGTTAACCAAACTACACTTGACTACAGAGATGGCACGAACAACTCTGAAACATAAGTTTAGTGGCAGTAACGCAGAAATCCTGGCCTAAAATAGTGGTAAGGAAATAAGTGAAATGTTTAAGAGGTTATGAGAAAACTTGCAGAGATGTTATTGACATTGCTCAATGATGAAGTTTCGTGCACGATTTCTTTGTATAGCAGGAAGCATAGGCATTGAGAATTATGGCTCACTAGCAAAAATGATCATAGCTTGTTGAAACTCCATGGACAAATCATTCAGCAACTGGTGATATTTTATGCCAAGAACTTCAAAAATATCTAAGCTGTTAATGAAATAGAATCAGGTACAAAATATGGTTTAAGTCAGATAACAACTGAAGTTTTTGAAGTGTGTTTAACTGAACACTTTCTTAACCATAAAATTATGGTTTCTAGTAGACAGCTGCTACTTTTGTTTTGACAGTTGCTCATTATCATCCTGATGTTATTATAGGCTTGCTAGAGAAAATGATATAATAATGCTATGCTTAACCACACACACAACTCTTGAGCTCAACCATTGGAGTCTTGGGTAGCAACTTATGTCCTCACTTTATGCTGAAAATAACTTGAAGTTCCAATGCTTTACCATCAGAGTTTCTTGAATATGTTGTTGTTTCTACCACAGCAAACCAATCACTCTCTCAGTGCTAGATTACTTGCTACATATCACTCTGAACTAAAATAAAAGTACAAAACTAACAACAAGAATAGTAAAAGCAGAAGAGAAGAAGAAAGAAAGAGAGAAAAAGAAGGTGAATGAGAGGAAGGGAAAGAAGTATAAACTAAAAACACAGGAGAAGAAACTGTGTGAACAAGAGGCGAAAAAGTAACCTGAAGAAATGGAGTGGGTTGAAGGGAATGACAAGGGAAAGATGCCATCACAGTCAACTAAATGTGCATTCAGCATTTTAGCAGCAAATGGTCAAAGTCTAAAAACAAGGATATCCTACAGAAATATTTTGGAAGTACCAGCATATAATTATTATGAGAGGCAACATTGATCCTAACATTTGTTGCATGTGTTTCAGAAACTATAAAGCAGATCTCTAGAAAGAGAGGAGTAGGACTGCATTTCTTGTTTGTGTGGCAGGTGGTTTCCATGAGTACTATGCAGAAGATGGAGTACTGGATGACCAAAGAGCTATTTTATCCTTATCTATCATGTAATAGTATTCTTATCATACACTCTGTATGGTTGAATAGATTGGTTTATTATAACAATCTTGGCAGTGTATTTTCAACCCTAATAATAGGTCATTGAGAATAATGATGTGTTTGGTTAAACACATGAAACAATTAATAGCCTAAGGTTAGTAGATATGACAATATTACAGCCTCTCCTAGTTGCTTGCAAATGCCTATAATGAACAACTCAGCTATGCATAAAGAGAATTGAACTTTGAGAGAGCAGCTAGCCATCCAAACAGCAGCTAGAAGAGTTGTGGTAAATATTTCTTGCTTAGTGAAATTGTTATGGAAATAGTCCCCTTTCTTGTAGAACGTGTGTCTGCTAGACCTACTTCAATAACTACACTTTTTTTACTCATGAAGTGAAGTGTACCCAGAAAAAAGCAATATGAATTATTCTAAATTTCCCTTACAGTATAGTATTGGTGATGTTGATAATAGTAATAATAGCAATTGTAGTAGGAGTAATAATAGAAGTAGTAGTAGGAATTATTATAATAATGTCAACCATTATAACACCATAGAAATAACAATAACACCATAAAAAAAATAATACAGTATTTCCTTGGTTAGAATGCAATTGAAATTGAACCTTACATTCACTATCATGGCCTTGATTACACTCTGTACCAGCAAGAAGTATGAAATCTGCAGAGAAAATGCTGACTGGAGGGGAAAAAGAAATCTCGAATGCCTGTTGACACTAAGTAATAACCAAATCCTTCAAAAGTCACGCAACTATTTTGTGTTTGTCTGCTAGCACTAAAGCACACCTTCAAATAGAACATGCCCTCAAAGATTATGCACTGTTAGGCAGCTCATGAAATTAAAGGAAAGAATACATTCTATTTGAGAAGATAAGGTAATAATAACCAGATTCACTTCAGTACAATATATAATTTTAGCACAATGGCTATCACTCACTTTCCATTATCTCCAATCCCACAATATTCCACACCACATATTTGACTGATACCATATATCCTCAAATAGACAGCATGTGGTCTATTCATTTCAACAACCTGAACCTATGTGTAGTATTCAATGGTGTGGGCATATCAAGGCCATGCCCTATCGCACTGAATGGCAAATAGTGAAAAGGATCATCTTCAATTGGATTGCTTCAATCAGATTGAATGAAAGCCTGTGTGGGCAAACTTTCCCCCCTTCTGTTTGGAGCTGGTATGGACCTTAGCTTTGGCGTCACATATTCAGCAAGAGTTAACTCGCCTATTCAACTTTGTAGCAATACTAGGAAACCAAACAAAGATAGTTTGTTACCTGTGGCTTCATCCTGTCCTGTGTCCACTTCAAACTATACCTAATTTTTTTGGGCTAAATGATCATCATCAATATCTCTGTCTACCACAGGTTCAAATATTTCCACCATCTTTCTTTTACCTTCTCTTCCTTCGTCCGTTATTAATCTATAGATTATAATAGCTCACCAAATTCAGATGAAGCATTGTTAGTAAGTCCAGTGACACGAACTTGCATTCCTTCCCCATTGGCTGTAAGGGCAGCCAATTTTAGGAGGTATTTCGTCTGTGGAACTAAAGGCTGCACAATGATATTTGTTATATTGCCAGCAGTAATGGAGCTTCCTTCGTGCATGAATCTAATGAGATTTCCCATAGGACTTCTGCCTTCAACCATTGCTGAGTACTCCACCTACATCCAATACATACATAGAGGAATTTATATTTGGTTTTGTTGTTATTATCAATATTGGTGCTACTTCACACTGTAACCAATAACCGACAATAGACTACAATTTACCTTGTTTTTACAATAATTATCAAGGTAGGAGAATTTATATCAGATGATACCTATGCTTTTTCCCCAGTAACAAGGTAAAATTTATCCTGCTGATATCTACTACAACAACCATTCAATAATCTTTATCAATATAAAGCATGCATCATTACTGTCATAATAATAATCTTACCAAGTAGCCAGTTATGTATGCAGTGGGTGGTTGGTGGATCTCAGGAAACAGTGACACTAACATTAGAAGAAGAGGAGATATATAGCTACTGCAGTTGGAATTGGTAGACCTGTATGCAATGAGTAAAGTGAAGCAAAGTAATAAAGTGGGTATGTGCAATTGTAAATTTGCTATCTAAAATAAATCAACTGTTTGTAAAAAATTTCAGAGAGAAAAATATTGAAGGAATTTCATATATTCTCCTTATGTTATTTGGCAATATACTAACGTGGTTATATCTTTGAGTCACACGTCAATTAAAATTCATCGTTATTATGTTAAATCAAGTGCAGCATAGACGAACCAACAATGGTAAATTACCACATAACTGAGGTTATGTCAATGTCATTTAAACTAATTAGTAAAATAAAGCATGGTGAAATGCAAACCTATTCGTCATTAAAATAAAATAAACTTTTGTGAGGAAAGCAAAACATTTTACATCACATGCCTATATATTAGGTTGTCAAATAGTTGGGGGAGTTGAGCTGGCTTAAAAAATAAAAAATGCTAGATGAATATAATGCATATAAATACTGAGTAAGGCTGTATGCACCATTTTATACTGAAAAACACTCTGAATTCCTTCACTCTTTAGAATAGGGGCACTCATAGATCAATTCATTTGCTCTTAGTTTAATAGAGTGACATTGCAGCATGTGGCTTTTGTTGTCTTGCTCCATACTGATTTTTTACCAATCAAAATATTTACAGTTTAACAATATGAAATGATCATACCTTATACTGTTGTGATAATAAATAATTATCTGTGCACACAGAATACATAGAAGTTATCAAATTTGTCAATGCTAATTTTACCTTGTATATGGACAAAGATGACCGCATTTGGATTAAGAGCAGAAAATGCACTTTCTCTGTTGCTGGCACTGATGTTGTCGAACACAGTGACACTGACTTGGATGTGATATTCTACTCCTTCCTGGGGGAGGGTCACATTACCAGAGCTTGCAGGAGCCAAAAAGTCCTGAAAGGAAAAAGAGGAAATGAACCTGTTGTAAATGGAAAAGAGTAAACTGTCATCAACTGGAAATGTTTGGTTTGTACAGATTTATCAGTATCACAAACCATACTGAATAATATCAGCAGAGCAATACTCACTGAGTTAACTGTATTTACAGATGTAAAATACTACAAAGAGATTTCAATAAATTGTCAGCCTTCGTAATCGAAGTGAAATGTCGTTAGAAATATCATGGTGTTTACCCCCTTTGTTTAGTTTTTGTGACAGTATAATGTTAGGGCTACATATATACAATAAACATAATAAACCCCATTTGGTAATAACATGTCAGTGCTTACTAAATGATATTATAAAATAGTGCAGTACATTTATTTTTGTACCAAAATAATTTGCATGACTTATTTTGGACATTGGCATGGAGTGAAGAAAGAGCTAGTCTCGCTGTGTGAACTACCCCAAGAGGAAGCCCTCAATAATTACACACAGAACAGGCAAGATAACCTGTGCACAGATATAGATGAGGTCGGCTGATCACAGTATCATGAATTAGACTCTTAAACCATTAACCAATGTTCGAACATTATTATTACCTAGTAAGGGCATGATTGAAGCTCTCGCCTGGTAGATTAATTAAGGGAACCAAAAAAATTAGCTCCAGTCAGTCGATAAATGAGTGTTATTTTAAGCGCAACTATTGTGTTTGCTCAATAAGCTTTTAAACTTCTTCGATACTGTCAGGGTAGCTGCACTAGGCCATACATTCTACAACCCTGGTAGCGGTGGACGACATGACCCATTTGGGCCATCTTCCCTGCTGATGGTCCTGTAGGAGGATAGCACATTCTGGCCTTTGATAGATTACTGGAAACTGAATAAGGTCACAAAGCCTGACTCCCTCTTGATGCCACACAGAGGACATGATAGATGAGCTAGCCACTGCAGAATTCATTACCAATCTCAACCTGACTAAAGGATACTGGCAGTGCCAGTATACCCAAAATCCACAGAAATGACAGCCTTCATCACGGCCTTTGAGAAGTATGAGTTTACCTTTATGCCATTTTGATTGATGGGTGCACCCATCACCTTCCAACGTATGATGAGCGCCATGCTAGGAATTGTGTCTGACCAAGTAGCTGCATACCTTGATGATTTGTAATCTTCAGTAAAACATGGACCGAATGCCTTGACCACATCCAAGAAGCATTGGACAGAATGAGGGAAGCAGGACTAATGAAAATGAGCAATACCAGATGGCGATGAAAGAGTGCATCTAACTTGGACACCAGGTGGGTTGTGGTCAGGTGAAGCCCGATTCAGCCAAAATAGCACTAATCAAGAGCTTCAGACAGCCAAACAGGAAACAAGATGTCTGGTCATTCTTGGGACTGGCGGGCTACCACAGCTCTCTCCTGTTAGCCTAATTAAGGGAACCAAAATCGAGCTCTATAACTAAGTGCATTTTAAACTCTAACTATTGTGAGCTGAATAAGCTTTTAAACTTCTACGATACTGTCAGGGTAACTGAACTAGGCCTTGCATTCTACAATACTTGCAAGCCAGTATGAATGAGAAAGTTTCTGATGGAGAACTAAGATGGAGTTAATGATGGTCTCTCAAGCATACACAGCAACTGTATTTATTCCTTAAATCTACAAAACTATTTCAACATCCTTCATGCTAAAAATCTATGTTTAGCCAAACTGTTAGAGTAATTCTTGTGACAGGCATGCCATTGACACCATTTAGGAGCAGATGTACAATAGATGTGGAGCTTGAAATACAATAGTTGCACATAA
This sequence comes from Cladorhizidae sp. MBARI D1340-BT2, assembly GCA_028752905.1. NCBI lineage: Eukaryota > Metazoa > Porifera > Demospongiae > Poecilosclerida > Cladorhizidae > Cladorhizidae sp. MBARI D1340-BT2. The sequence goes on along the minus strand of JAQNBH010000007.1, from coordinate 16,974,003 downwards.
TAAAAAGTGTTTTTGATCTTTGGATGCCATAGACAAGCAGTTACATGTGTAGTAATTGCAGTCAAAAGACTTTCAAAGAATTAAATGTTTATGTGATGAATGCAAAATGCTGATCAGAAAACAATGAATAATTGTTCCTAACAAGAAGCGTCTTTCTAGAATTCTTGTTTCACTATCTAGTGAAATATTATGTGACTTGACAATGAAGGTACCAAAAGGATACCCAACAAAAAATGGTTTGTAATGATGAGAGGGACATAAAACTTCAAGAAGTTCATCATCCCGAGTTTATCGTAAAATGTAATATCAAAAATATTTAGCATTCATTTGTCTGGAAAAACATACCTATTGACAGACAACTTGTTCATTTTACTCTGTTTCACATAAGGTAAGGATTAATGTTATATAATAAGAGGTGGATTATTCGGGGATGAGGACTCTGTAGAATCTTCCACTGAATATCACATTATTCTGATAAAATAGCCTACTCTTACTGACTGATCCTTACCTTAGCCACAGTCTGAAGGGATTCTACCTGCCTCTTAGTTCTGGGAATAAAACTGTTCTTGCTGATAAATGGAGTGGCATAGACAGTGTAGTGGACAATTGTAGTGCCACTGGATACAAACGGTCTGTTTCATGTCAATTGGATAGTGTCTGGTGTGATGCTGGTCCTAGCATAGCTCAAACAAACACTGGAAGGCTGGTATTGAAAGGTGAACTTTCCCTGGATGTTGGAGTTGAAGGATGGGCAAGATGTGGCATGTTTGCTCTGCTGATAATATAATCAGAGGCCTAGCAAGGTCACCATGGCGAAGCAACATGGATCAGCTTGCCTCACATGACTCTAACAAGGCAGAGCTTACTGAAGCATGCGAGTGGAGTGCTGACTTTGATTTGGGGCGATGGAGCTGTGCTTGGGAGAGACTGCAGCTTATCTCTCACATTCTACCTAAATAGTCTCTTTTTTTATCCTTGTTTGTGTTTATGAAAACATTCCTTCCAAAATCATCATTGTAAATAGTGCACAAAAGTTACTTCTCTAATGAAATATTTCAAGAAAATTTGATTGACTATTATAATATGAGCATTCAGTCTTCAGTATAATTTGTAGAATATGTATGTCAAAAGTATTATGTACTGCTTGTTGCATGATACTGTATTGATTAATAGCTCTTTTACATGTAACAATATTATATCTAGTCCAGTTACCTCCTGAACCTGTAAACACAATAATGAATACAAGACAAAAAAACACAGACCACTACTCCACTGATGACATGCCGATATCCCTAAAAAAATCAAAAATCCTGGGGAGAAAAAACTATATATATTTATAGGTTTTGTGTGCACATAACTAAAATTGCTGACAATGCAATATTTATTTGTCAACACAGCTTCTATATCATATTTGCTCTGTTTTAAATGCTCAGGGTGGATGATAAATGGCATAAGGTGAACTATACTAGGAGAGCACTGCACTCGACCAAAAGAGAATTAGCAGTAGCACTAGCAATTGTGATAATCAAGTTGTTCAATGTAAATACAATGACTTTGTTGATAATCTATTTAAGTTTGCTCTTTAAATTTCGACTAGATATTCAAGCATTCATGTCAACTCTATACTATTTGAGAGTTGTTTATTCTACTTCATAAAACATAAAACCAAGGTGACACATTGCTAGCAAGTCTTAAAAAAGCCCGATGATGGAGAATGGAGAGTTAGCTGTTTAGTTACAATTGGGCTTCCATGCTCCTTCAAAATTAATGTCATAATGTCCATTTGCACATGAAGAGATGCAACCTCCAACATATTCTTTCCTCTGGGATAGTACATGTGAAATCACCACAATTAACCTGTTTACACATGAACCTCGGACATTTTCTTTCCTTGTGACTTGCAACATCCCTCATCCGTGTACATATATATTTAAAAAAAGTATCATTCAAAAATTGCTTCTCAGCTTTATGGCCAAGATTAAATAGGAAAAAAACTGTGATCTTTTTTAAGCTAATTTGGAAAGCAAAAAACCCAACCAAATAGTATGTGTTCAGGCTGTAGATGCCAATGTGATGATGAATAATTCAACAGTGGCTGCATCTGAACTTATTAAATAAATATGCACTTGTACATTTTTATGGTATTTTTACATCCTGAAGAGAAATCAAATAGATGAGATATTTTGTCATATTAAGGACTAGCTCTGAGATACCTACACTCTGTTGTCTTTTTGATAATAATATAGGTGCGGGAAAAAAATGGGGTGGGGGGGGGGGGGGGGTGAAGAAATAAGAGGGTGGAAGGGGAGGAAAGGTGACTAGTTATACCATAGATTAAATTGAGGACTTTGATACCAAGTGAACAGGGAAAGAGAAAGGGTGTAGGGGAGGGAAAGGGAATAATTGAATGATTTCACCGATTATTGAACTGGGGACCTTGAATACCAAAGCGACAGACAGATAGATGATAAACAAATCCCCTTTATGCAGTAAGTGGATCATATGTTTATACTCACATGTTTCTTCTGGATTGGTGGTTGCAGTGAGGTAAATGGTTCTAGGTCCATCTCCAAAAGTGTAGGCAAGGACACTCACCACATACCTCGTAGATGCCTCCAAACCTCCTATTATATACTCTGTGGTTCTGTTTCCAGGAAGGTCAATCACATTCTCATTGCCACTTGGGTGCAATACCATCAGCTTGTAGCCTCTTACTAGTCCATTCCTTCTGAAATAATCTGGAAGTTCCCACTCCGCTCTGATGGCTGAACAATTGACCACAGTGATATGAAATATTTGAGGAGGTCCAGTTGGAGCTGTTTTCACAAGAAAAATATATTTCAGTTAGAGTAATTAGTTAAATGATAAAACAACATATAAAAGCAGATACAACTTGGAATAATACCATATTTGATATTTTATCTTAGTATTTGTAAGCTCAAAGTCCAAGGTATATCCTGAAACCCCATTGAAGTGGTGCCAGGAGAGCCCTCTTAGACTGGTTTATAGCTCATTTCTTCCAGGCTTCTAGCATGTATCCAGTTGCTATGGGTTCACACACCCTTCTATTTAGGAAGTGAAGCCCCAAAAATGATGAGGTAAAAAGAAGCAGGTGTTTTCCCCATACAGCATACATGATATTGATGATAGCTGTGAAGGCTGCAAGAAGTAAGTGACCATTAGCAACTGGATTATATCCTTAAAATGTTGAGGATGTAATCATTTGATCCTCCTTCAGATCCACATGGAAAAAAGTGAATTGCCTTAGCCGCTGCTGCTGGTGGAATTCCAAAAGTGCAGCATCGTCATCTAAAATTGGAGATAGAGGAATGACTGAATTCAGATGAGGTAAGAAATCCGGATTCGTTCATTGAAATTGTCCAAAAGGGTCAACTGAGCTGGTGATATGGAGAGCCCCTCTAAAATTTCCGACCATCGAAAACCGCTTATCCAGAGACTGAAAGGGGTCAAGCTTAGGAGAAAGGAGACTGGAATGGAGGTTTTGAAAGATTAGTGTAGGTGAGAAATTGGAACCAGATTGGATTAATTAGTTGATGTGGGAGGCAAGGCTTCTGACACACTCACCTTTCAATGGGATGCTAAAACAACAAGGTAAAAAATTTAAAAACAATCGCACAACTCAGTATCATTATAGCGTTTCATCAAGACTAGTTGTTAACTTAGAGAGTGCAAAATCTCTGGAAGCATGTGACAATCATCTGAGAAATTTACCAGAACAATCTGGAGGGCCAAATATATGAGAACACAGTGAAGATGTCCCATTGCCGGTGGAAAAGTGAAACAACTAACTATCAGGTGTTGGAAACATGGGCACAGACAATCTAACTTTATTCAACTTTGACAAAGTTAATTAAACTTTGACAAAGTTTATTCAACATTCACAAACTGGATATATTGCACAAGACAAGGAAGTATATAGTGAGTCTAGTAGTATATTGACTGCCTCTGGATCTGACCTTCTGACTTCCCAGGTCATCAGGAGCACTGTCTAGAGAAACTATACAGCAACTAGAACAGCACATTCTACACACACGTCCATTTAAAAATTCTATTTTTTCGCTGGTTTTATTATTCCTTATACCCCCTTACCACATCCTATCACATGAATACATGTGTGCCAAAGGATGTGGAGGTTATGTAGCTCTATATGATCTCATGGGAACATTCGCCATATTTTTTATGAAGGCTAAAGTATCTAGCTGAAGCGTTGATTATTTAAGTGGATTGTTGAGCAAGTCATTATGGGATCTGAAATTGTTGTCCACTTTCAGGTTTCTTGATGTATCAGTTTATGGCACTCTAGCGAGTATGCCAGAAGTACACAAATACCTTCCTAGCAAACAGCACTTTAATCTGGCTATGCTTACCAGTTAAGGAGTCAATGTGGTCGTTCATTATTCAGTAATGGGCTAAGTAGTTTATGGCAATTCTAAAGAAAGAGCTCTAAGGATGAAGTCTGTCAATTTGTCACATGACCATATCACTTGTTGGCACTTGCTTCTCAATCTGAGCACACCTCCTTCAAGCCAATGTCAACAGTTTATGGAGAAGAACTTGCCCAAATGCAAATGAAGACACATGCAAAATTTTATTTCTACCCTAGAGCTAGCCAGTGCGTTTGACTTGTTCATCTTTGTGTTGAATGAAAATGCAGGATCTTGTCCTCGTCCCTATACCTAAGCAGCTAATTACCAATAATCACAAAGTTTTGGCCATGCAGAAATAACTGCAATGAAAATTTCTCATTAATTGGCAGAAGAGTTCCCAAATTTGGAATAGATTCTAAGCAGCACACAAGCATCTTTTGTATCCAAATGATCAAACTGACATTAGCTCTACTAATATAAATGCTACAATTGCTTTAACTGTTGTTAATCCTAATGCTCCACGAAACTTTCAAGTCATTGACTTTAATCTCCATTCAAGTTTACAAATAGATTAATATTCTATCCTTTTTTGTATGGTTTTGATCATAAATTACACATTTGGACATTAGTGCATTTTAATCACTGAACATTGAAAATAGTGTGCTTGTTGTGTAAGAATACCAATTATGGACTCGACAAACTATATTTGTAGGTATGTGTACCTAAAAGATTTTTTAGAATGGAATCAATACTAACACCTACACTACACTACAATATAAAATTACAGGTACTAAAGTTTGATCTGGCTAAAAAAAATAATAATAATAATTTAAATTCATCAATGGGCTAAGTAGTTTATGGCAAACTACTTAGCCCATTAACTTATCAAAAAAAATTAATTTTAAGAAAAGTAGACCAAAATCATTTGTAGGACCCTTACTGATCCCCAATATATTATTAGATAAATGGTCTTATAAATTGTTTCATTCCTTTTTTGACGTCAATCCAAAAATGTCATAATTTTTTAACCTATTAGAATTTACTCCATAAATAGACAATCACAATTACTATTTTTACTACAACCAAATATATCAACTATATTCATCGGTGACTGGACCATGACTAGTGTTAGGGCTTTTAAAATGACTAGGATTAGGGCTTGGACAATTACTAGGGTCAGGGCTTGGGCAATGACTTGAGTTAGGGCTTGGACCATGACTGGACCATGACTAGTGTTAGGGCTTTTAAAATGACTAGGATTAGGGCTTGGACAATTACTAGGGTCAGGGCTTGGGCAATGACTTAAGTTAGGGCTTGGACCATGACTGTACACCATGACTAGTGTTAGGGCTTTGAAAATGACTAGGATTAGGGCTTGGACAATTACTAGGGTTACGGCTTGGACAATTACTAGGGTCAGGGCTTGGGCAATAACTTGAGTTAGGTCTTGGACCATGACTGGACCATTACTAGGGTTAGGGCTTGGACAATGACTCTTATTAAGGCTTGGTCAATGACTAAGATTTGGGATTGGACAATGGCTAGGGTTCGGATTTGTACAATAACTAGGGTTATGGCTTGGATATAATGATAAAGTTAGGGCTTGGACAAGGACTAGCAATAGGGCTTCGACCATGACTTGGGTTAGGGCTTTGACAAGGAATAGCATTAGGGCTTTGTCCATGACTAGGGTTAGTGCTTGGACTATGACTAAGGGTTAGTGCTTGGACTATTACTAGTCTTAAGGCTTGGACAATGACTAGGGTTATGGTTTGGACAATGACAATGGTTAGGGCTTGAATAATAATTAGAATTAGGGTTTGGACAATGTATAGGGTTTTGGCTTGGACAATGACTAGGGTTAGGGCTTCGATAAGGACTAGCATTATGGCTTGGACAATGACGAGGGTCATGGCTTAGACAAGGACTAGGGTTAATTACAGCTACATATGCAGTCTCTCCCTCTGTGTGTGTGTGTAATATAAATATTACAGATTACAGCAAATGTTACATAGATACGTGGTGTGTATAGCTAATGTTTACATAGATATGTGGTGTGTGTAGCTAAAGGTTACATAGATAAGTGGTGTGTACAGCTAAAGGTTACATTGATATGTGGTGTGTGTAGCTAAAGGCTACATAGATATGTGTTGTAGGTAGCTAAAGGTTACATAGATATTTGTGTGTACAGCTAAGATAATCGTTGTCCAATGAGCGGCGATGGCATCTGTACAATCATATCAGGCCATTTTGTCCAGACCAAAACAAGGACATCACACTTGCCCTCTGCCTGACGAACCAAGGCCCACCAGTAGAGCTGGTACTCTTACACCACTCTCTCCAACTCTAGACACCTACGATACAAGTGTCCCACCACTGGCGAATAAGAGGCATATATGCAGCATCTGCAAACAAGCAGGACATAACAGCAGATCATGCCAAAAGAACAAATAAACTTGCATGCGTACATTTCACTTCATAACCATTTTTATAATTTTTATACACTGTTTGCTGTTTATTTCAGTACCATCAAACTTTATACACTAGATATAATATCAAGTCTAGCTAGCTAGGTAAATAAAGGTAAATAAAACTAGAAGCAAACAAGCTATAAACACACACAAACTATGAAACTTCCATGCTTACGAGTTTTGACGCACCCTGGGCTTTAGAATCTTCGTAGCTTATGAGTTTTGACGCACCCTGGGCTTTAGAATTTTCGTAGCTTACGAGTTTTGATGCACCATGGGCTTTAGAATCTTCTTTCTCTTTCGTCAAACATGGGCCTACTAGCTTCGTAACTTCCTTAATTCTTGCTCAAACTAGCAGAATAACTGTTTTTTTTCTATAGCGAAGTTGGATATATACCCCTTTTTTAGTCTCACGTGCAACTCTCTAACCACAATACAGAGTATACAGAATAGACCTGGTTGAAGTAAACTGTCATTAAAACAATGCTTGGGCATTTCTTCCTGGATGTGTTTAAACAGTCATATCCTGGCAATGGTAGCGCTATGAATCTGGCATCATTTTGAAGGTAATTGAATGCACTTTAATCTAGTATTATAAACCAAAATTTGATGATCTGCTCCAAGTGGGCTGTTTGCTCAGATCCTGTCACATATTATTCTAGAAATCCTTCAGCTCCATACATACTCTATCATGTTTGCATTTCAAATTTCAAGCTCTTCCAGCCTAAACACATTCTGGTTCAGTCTTAAACCACTGCAATATTTGGTTTAGGAATGGGCTAAACAATAGGTGCAGGACATCTCTTTCACAGGACTCTGCATTTGGAGAAGATGCCATTTCCACAGTTGCTGTTTGAAATAGCAGTTTGTGATTTAGTTGCTAGGACCAACATTTCCAGCCTTAGCAGCTGCAGTTCTATTTAGCTATGATGTTCAGTAGCCTTGGATAAACATTTGTAAGCTGATGCAGTTAATTGTAGAATTGACCTAATAGTCAAAATCCTAGAATTACAAACATCCTGAGCAACCGAAGAGCAAGTGAATGTCCAACGGTTACCACATAGATCTGTTTTAATACTTACTGTGCATGTTCACACCCAAGGAAACTGTATCTTATGTGACTGCTCCCTCCTTACCATGCTATTTTTATTCATCACAGCTTTAAGCTCTTGAAAGAAGGATAAGAGAGTTATGTTATCCATCAAGGAGAAGCTGAAAATTCTGAACAAAGTGAACCAGTCAGCCATACAGGGTGTTTGAAATTGGCAAAATAACAATGGTAGACATTAAAAAAGCCAAAGTGAAGACTTAAGTAGTGAAAAGTAAGAATTTCCAGGCTTATCTTGAAAAATGTAGCCAGTTTCATGTACCTGATGCTAAGATGGTAGAGTGGTTTACCATATACAAAGGTGAGACTGGTATGCAGGTGACTGATGAGGATAGCTATAATAGCCACTGTTCAAGCATCATCAGTAGTTGTTGAATATGGAAGGGAAAGGAGGATGACAAAGAAGAAACTGGTGCCACCATCACTAACTCTGAAGCTGAACAAGCTCTTAGCTCTCATTTGACATGTCTGGAACAGCAAAGTAAAGCTATATCGATAAACTTTGTACTTTTACGTGAATTGCTTTCTTTAACAGAGACAAAATTCCTTGTAACAAAACCTGATTTCTTTAAATCCTAGTTATAAAATAAAATGTTGGTGCATAGGGTACAGAAATAGTTGGTTAAGTATATATTTAATTACAAGAGATTAGAATTTTATACATGGAGAGGTGAAAGAGTCTTGTAATGGTGAAACAACTATACAATTTTGAAATATCTGCAGAATATTAGATATGCATAAAAATATGTAATCAAATACTCATGTCAGCATATGTTGTAGTCTTTTTACAGTATAAACACTCTTTTTCACCCGAGGGTTTCATAACTACTCTATGAGGTTTAGTAACATGAACACACCTTTCTAGCATATGCAGCTGGAGTTATATGGATAAGGTTTAGTAGCATGCAAATATTTCTAGCATATGCAGCTGCATTTATATGTATGACATTTAGTAGAGTGGACAAATATATACAGCTGCAGTTATTTTGGGTGAGCTTCTCAATGCCAACTTAAACATATTGTGACCATTCAATGATCTTACAATGCAATGTTGTTGTGGAACAAGGAGGCGAATGTAACTCTCCATATGTTGGCATTTGATGGTTGATCTTCCTTTTGGAATGGGCTAACAGTGTCTGTAGAGTTCCATGGTAAACTTCTCATGATCAATATAGCTCTCCTACCAACAACCATAGTCCTACAGTAGCAGATAACTATTTAAGGAAAGCAACAACAGAAGCATAAACCATGGTCTGCCAACTGGTAGTACTCTGTTCATGCATTGTTCACAAGTTCCAACACTAGAGCCACTTACGATCTAAGTTGTCATTTTTGTGTGGTATATCCTGGCCTTAAGCTTCTAACATATTTCTGCTCTAATTGTCTCAACAAGTCTGCAAAATCTGTAACTAATCGATCTCCAAAAAACCCAGTTATTTAGTAATACTTAAAGGAATTGTTGAATTGAAACAAGAAGTGGGTAGGTAGGGCTAGTTAGTTTATTCTTTCCTTCATTTGGCATGCTCATATCGAGTTTACATTTAACAAATGCAACTATAATTTGACTTCAACAAATCTGCACATAGCACAGTGTTCAAAACTACTGGTGAGGTTATTGTTATGGATGAGTGTGTCTAGGCCTTGTGAGAGACTACCATGCATTAAAGTTTATTCTTTTTGCAAATAAACGAGTTTGAGGTGAATTGGTGTGTGATAGTGAATGCAACTGTAGCAAGTGGTACACTAGTGTGGTGATAATGAACCACCTACTTATTTTTATGGTCCCTGCTTGTTTAAGACCAATTCATCATGTGTTACGAGGCCTTGGCAAATCAGTTTGAGATGTCCATCTTAATGCATGATGACTTGCATTCAATACTCGGAATTGTGAACTGATCCCATATATTATTATTATAGTAACAACAATAATAATAAATAGTTTAAAAATTAATTATAGAAATTAATCATCATCATCATCATCATTATCATCATCATTATCATCATCATCATCATCATTATTAATAATAGTGTACTAAAAAGTATTAAAACATTAACGAAGAACGATAAATAACTGAATACGGTGGTCATGGCACTTCAAGTTCAAGCTCTTGATAGTGGCTCCCTAGCAGCCAGGCAAGTCCATTCCACAGCCCTCGTTGAACCACGCACACACTGTGCAAAGCTGATGTGCAATGCCTCCTTCACTAGCAGTACCTTCATTTATGGTTATTCCCAAATATCTACTGCTCCTTACTCCGTCACCAAATTGACTGAAATTTGTGCAAGGATAGTAGTCTAACTGCATAACCCAGTAATAGTCACATCATAGAGGTGCCCATGCTTATTACTAGATAAGTAATGGAGTATTTTTTAAATCTTTCTATTATCTATTTTCATGTTCAGCTCCTCTCCCTTCCTTCCCCCCCCCCCCCCTCCCATCCCTTCAAAAAAGGGTTCATGGCATGTCATAGTATACTATTATAATAGGCAGTTATCATCACTCTTCCTAATTAAGGTATATGTCATTTATGTTTATGTGAGCCTGCACAAACTGGACAACTGCAGAAGTTATCAGTTACTTCCTAGTCAAAACAGGTTATAAAAACTCACAAATTTCATTGCTATGCCATATGCAAAAGATAACACTACGATAATCTCAAACAACCAGTATGCATGTATTCAGTGAAGATGTTCTTATTGGCCTCTCATAATTGTCATCTAATGATCACAAAGTTGCAGCAATAATAAACATCATTTAAGATCATAGTCCAAATTGACGGATTTTGTTCTTATTACAATCATTTGCAGATAGCTTATTGCCTATCCCAGACATACGCGTTGATAAAACCACTACTGTGAACATTGCTGTGATCATCTCATTGCCAGTAAGTTGAATTTCATTAGGGAATTAGTTTTACTAAAACAAAATGGATATATATATATTATAAATATGTTTAAAAAAACAAAAAACTAATGCTAATAAATGATAATAATAATGATAATTATTATTGTTGTTGTTTTTGCTGTTGTTGTTGTTATTATTATTTATATATAATCATCATCATCATCATTACTTTACAACTTTCAATGAACTCTCAGTTGTCATATTAAAATTACTATAACCTTCTCAATAATCAACTTGAAATTGTATTCTATCCGACATTTCAACTAGCCTTCATATGGAATAATGATAATACTCATGTGAACCTGCTACATACTGGTAGCTAGCTATCCACCATGTGCATACGATCAGCACATGAAACAGCACATGAAACAGCACATGCATCCAACACGTGACAGGCACACACACCAGATAAATAAATAAACAAATAAATAATTAAACAAACAAACAAACAAACAAACAAACAAACAAAAAAGGCACAGACAGACACAGACAAATAAATAAATAAATAATTAATTAATTAATTAACAATAAATAAACAAACAAAAGACGAACAAACAAAACTTAAATAAATAAATAATAAAAAAGATAATAAAAAGACAAAAAAGAAAAAGAAAAAGTAAATATATAAACAAATAAATAACTATAAGGAATAATGATGGCGGTTGTGACAGCTATTGAGTGTGACTCCCTAGCAGCCAGGCAAGTCAATTCCAAAGTCTCGATTGAACTGCTCACACTTTACTGACTAGGAATTACTGACTAGGAATTACTGACTAAAGAATCAAATGGCTACTTGAGTGGTTGTTACGATAGTTGCAGCTATGGGAGCATCACCCACACACTATAGCTACTGCATGTTCAATGTGAAGGACTTCATAGTCAATGCTGTATGGAGTTTTGCGTTTCTTGTTGTATTTGTTATTGTCAATGTGATCTTAATTTTTTTAAAATCACATTCAGACTAATTGGACTCTTTCCACTGGAATGTCAAGATTCCGTTTTTTTATCCAGTACAATGATACCACTGGCATAAGGTCAGGAAGACGATACATATTTCCTTCCAGAAATACTATTCAGAGAGAATACAAATGTGGCATCAATTATCTCAGTCTGGACACAGAGTATTCCATTGCCGTGAGGTTGGAAGTCGCATTTTCTGTGTGTACCTCTGGTTACCAATACCGTCATATGCCAGGCCACTATTCAAATCCGATAATTGTTAAGACTAATGACACAGGTCTGCAGATGCATTAAATTATTAATGTGGCACTAGAGTTGAGCATGTGATTGGTGTCAAAATAATGCAGCTAGTATTGACTGATAATGTAATGCAGTTATTTTTTAAAAAATTATGTTATAATGTATTATTTATGAAATGATGGATAAGAGCAGTAATTGTTACTCCTCTGTAGTTCAAAGATCTTTGTTTGGAGTCCGCCTAATTTCTCCGATTCATGGCTTGAATTTTCTTGGCCGTGTGGAGGTCAACTACAACAACACCTGGGGAACTGTGTGTGACTCATTTAATTATTCTGCTGCTAATGTCATCTGTAACCTGCTGAATTATAGGCTTGCAGCTTGCGTTTCATATAATGCACGAATGGGGAGAGGATCAGGTAACTCATGTTTTACTTTCAGGTATATATTAATAGTGCATTTAACCCACCACATATCACAAAATAAAATTGATAATATCCCTCTATCTGATTAAGAAACAATTCTAGCACCGATTAGATGCTGAGACCTACCCACGATTATGGCATACCTCTCTTGCCAGTAAACTTTTGCTGAAAGTTGTGATACAAAAATGTTGACTATCCTTGCTGGTCTGAATCATTGTTTATTATGCTCTTATGAGGTTATAGTGCTTGGCTACAACTCCCACATATATCACAAACACTTTACCTGGTGGAGAGTTCGTGGATCAGATTTGTTGTCTGCATTAGGACATTATGATCACTTGGGCTTCCATTATGCTATAGGATAGCTTTACTTTTCTATGGGTCTGACAAAATTCATAATGTAAAAATGTTGGTGTGCACTATGTATATTCTGCTTGTTAAACTGGGTGGTTATAAATAATGGAAGCTTAATACTGAGCAGCTGCTTAACAGCAAACATGTGCTTAACAGTGAGTTATAAGAAGCTCGGTTACTGTTCACTCAATTGCTCTTTTGCAAATGAATGCACAAGAGCTCGATGAGTCACCTCCTTATTACCATAAATTCTGGTGGAGCAGACTGTGAACAGTATAGTTTGAGGATTTCATATTAACAAGGAGATTTAGGTGACTGTAAGTCGAAGAGAAAATTAGCATGGACAGACCACTACATGATTTACTTGCAGTTAAACTGGTGAAAGTGGGATACCATTTTAGGCCATGTTTCCAGAAATTACATTCTTCATACTCGACTTGCTTATGCACATATATATATAATTATATGGATGGTTGCAGGCACCATTCTTCCCACTTTGTTGTGGGCTTAGGAAACATATGTTGAAACCAAAAGGTAAAGTTAGTGCTAGACCATGGCATAGTCTGGCAGCATAATTTTAGAATATAATATAAACCTAAAACATAGGACAACAAGCTGGCATATTAGTAATATTAATGAATATAATAGGGTAAAATTTCATAAACCATTAGTTTCCACATAATCATAAGGTATACTGATTGCCATCATAAATGACTATTTTTTTAATACACAACTCCTTATTATCCATCCAAATTCAATTTATCTTTTTGCGATGTGGTTATAAAACTCTGTACTCTAGTGCTGCAGAATGATCTATATAGTAGTACAATAAAATTATCGTCTATTGGTAGTGTTAAATAAATGATAGAGAACCATAGCAATGAATGCAAGAAACAAATACTTGTCTACACATTATATGCAAATTTTCAATTAATGAGTTTCTCAATATCACAAATGTGATCAAACTCAGTTGAAACTTATGAACATTGACGACATTTAGTAGTCCTCAAGATCACAGCATCCTGGCTCAGCTCTATATGGTAACACTCAGCATGAAACAAGCAGACCAGAAATTTGGTATATCCATAGATCCTACCATCATCACCAAGAAGGCAACACTCACAAATGATATTCATGTTAAACTTTGATATACATAAATCAAAATTCACCTTGCCCACACACAAAGTGCAAACATGAAATTATCCTGGCTATTTTTTTGTTTGTGTGAATGATGTCAAGGTGTGTGCCTGTAGGCACTTACGACGGCCATTCAGTTATAGAGGCTCTCCCACAAAGTTTGTCTAGTTAGTATAATATATATTTGCAAGAATCTAGGAACCTCAGTCTGATCTTGCCAGTAATATCACTCTATATTGGTGATGATTGCAGGATTAATTCCTCCCTAGATAATTATAGAAAAATTGGTTCTTGTAGTTTCTGCTTGGTCACCTAAGCTTCCACACCTGCTCCAACTAGAAGCTGAACTCCAAACAATGTGCTCTGAAGTGAATCCTTCTAAACAGTTTTAGGCAAATGACAAACTTTCTGAGTATACTAAAATTATGTTTATGGATTTGAATACTTTATGCATGTTATTACACTATCAACATCCTTTGGTAGAGCAGACACTTGTGTAATAGCATGGTTAACGATTTTCTTCTTGATAAATATCTTTCGTGGTTGTTATCAACCACAATAATATATATCACCAAATATTTATGAAAACAAATAATGAGTGATTAAAAAGAATTAGGAAAGAACACAAGCATGTTTCCATGTGTCCTGTGTAAACTAATTAGTTTCTGCTGTAGGAATGTCATCACTGTCACACCTAAGTCTCTGCACAAGTACTTTAAGTCTTACAACAGATTGACTGATCCCAAGTTGCCATTATTAAAGGCTCTATAGCAGTAGCATATTGACATGTTGAAGAACTACAAGGGGAACAGTTGCTCTCGACTGCTACTGCATATAATTTTCGTTCTCATTCCCATACTAGCTCTCTCCAATGGCTACCAAGCATATCCAGTAGTAGACATGATAGACATGAATACAGAAGATCCCTTCAAACAAGTCCATCTCTTAGGTTGCAATTCATCTGAAATGGTGTTATATTTTTCATGAGCAAGCAGACGAACAAAAATTTGTCATAATGTAATTTATGCTCACAAAATGTTTTCGAGCTATATTTCTCCAAACTATGCTACTTCGTTTAATGTGTCGCACAAAACTTTTAATATTTTCATTGGAAACATTGAATGCCTGCCAGCAATACCAATCTCCATGCCTTCTCTCCTGGCTGGTGACGTTCCTCATTTGTTATGGTGTCAGGTGTCAACAGTAGTAGGAGTTCATTTCTCAGCAAACTCATTGCTTTCACTTTCCACTCACCTATTACACAATAATTATGCCACTAAGCGAACACCCTCCCACCCCAACCTGTACCGCTCCCACCCAATCCATGTGTGGAATATGGAACAAAATTAGACATAGTCATTGCTATCCCATAAATACTGAGATAATTGTTAATCATCTGCTCTCTCTCAGAAGGAGATTAGTTTCATTCTTTACAGTTGTGAATTAAAACTTGTATTCCAAGATTTTGTTCTATCTCATCAGTGCATTCTTTTTCACTTATTTTGTTGGTAGAAAAGATCCACGGTATTAGTGTACATGTTCAAACAACTATATAATAATGTTGTAGGCACATTGATAAACAGATTTAGGAGGGAGTTCCAACCAGCAAGATAGCCCATGTGAAAGACACAGCTTACTCTAGATTAGAATGATTGGTGATATTTTTGAATAGAAACAGCAAGATCATTGTTCAGGTGCTTCATAACAACTGGATATAACAAAAAGTAGGCATCATTAAATGATAGTATAGCATCAGCATCAACATCAGGCTAGACTTAACTGAACCAGCTATTTTTATGTATATCTCCCATATTGTTCATTTCTAACATGTAACTTCTAGGAACTATCTGGCTGTACAGATTACGTTGTAAAGGAGCAGAAATAATTGATGAGTGCAACTATGCTTTTTGGAAACATTCTGCTCGAAGATGTAGTGGATCCCATCGAGATGATGTTGGAGTGGTTTGCAGACCAGGTCTGTTTGTCTGTCTGTATGCCTGTCCATCTGCATCTTCTATGTCATGTGTTGCTGCAATGAATATAGTTTCTCTGCATTTCTGTTATTTTTCTGCAATTTTGTTGTTGGCATAATCATTGCATTGTATTTCAAGTTGAATGTCGTAGTTTTACAAGTGATAGATTCGATTCTTCTGTAGCATATAAGATACAATCCAGAGCAAGAGTCACTGACAACAATCATATGGTTTCCAACTTAATCAAATCACATTCACAAATTAGTGAGAATGATACAACAGTGATTAAGAATTTTAGTAGTTAAAATCTAGTTGAAGAACAGATGGTGGCAACTACAGCTAGTTACAATAGTTTTACTCCTAGTTGATATAGTGTTAGCGCTGCTTATGAAGCTTGTTTAGTTCATTTTACTTACAGTTAATTTATTAATGTTTTCTTCGGGTATGGATTTATGTCTTTACTTCTGAAATTTATGTTGATATTTGCCAACTGTTAATTATTTTTGTATAATTGTTGGCATTGTTTTGTAGGGTGTATAGAGATGTCAATATTCTCAGAGTGTTTAATATTATGGTGACATTTTTTAGATCCAAAGGACTTTCTTCCTGCTCCACAAGAATTCAATGTTATCAATCATTTAAGGACACCTCCAACATTAACATGGAAGGTTAGTTGTTGACTAAGAAAGGTTGCCAGATGAATGATGTTGTACAATGAATACTATAAATAACGAATATTCTATTGCTTTTCCTCGTCCCATTTTTTTTAATTACAAATATTTATACAATGATTATTTTCTATTCTTGTATATATGTATATATATATATAGCACTACAATTTTCCAAGTTATCTTTCTTCAAAACGGTTGATGCTGCAGTACAGCAGAAGTGACTCTCCATACTCCTATAGTAGAACATTGCCATTTGATTCTACAATGTTTACATTTTCCACATTTCCTACGGGAGTAACTGTAAATATCACTATCAGGCCTCAAGGAAGGTTAACGGATTATTTTTGCTATTCTTATCTTGATGGAGCAAGTTCTGAACGTTTATCATTCACTGTTATGGAAGGATGTGAGTTTCTATGTAAATAGTAAATACTCATAATTAATAATATTTGTCTCATGCAGTCAAAATTGTGAGGCCTACATAAGCTAAAGTCCATTCATGTTCACTTGTCACCCAAATGTCAAGTATGGACCTTCCAGTCTGTAATTTATGCTATTCATGCCTTCTTTGCATAATAGAAGTTTGCAATTATTACAGTTACTTACATGCTATGCACTTACTTGAGTCTTTTCCTACAAGTTAGGTACAAATACTAGTAGACAACAAGATTATTCAGCCCGATTCAAATGATAGCATAAGTAATTTAACTAAGAAATATTACAGTCTAAAGATAGATCTAGAGAAGGTTCACATGTTCTTGTATCTTTAGTTAGGACTGCAATCCAGGCATTGTGGCACAAACCTACAACACTTCTTGACTTTTATCAGTTGGCTAATGGCAAATATATGAAATGGTTAGGATTATGGAACTATGGATGCAGTAATTAAAAATTGTGAGATATCTTTAAAATTATTGCATTTGGAAGATCTACATATGGCAGCACATTTGTCTTAGAAATTCTGAATGGGTGTAGATTTTTAGAAAAATACAAAAAGTAACAGGTGGAACATGAATGGATGAATGGATTACATTACATATTTATGTGTTATTATAGCTTTTTTTAAAATGCGTGATTCTGTGTCAAAATCAACTCTGTCCATCAATTTATAATTATTTCTAATGGCTTCATGTGTAGTCATTTCATGCCGAAATTCTATGTGCTATATATAACCATAGACATCCCTAGCACAATGTACTCAATGTTCTAATCAAGCTAAAGGCATTTACAAATACCAAGATAATTGATTGATATAATTTTAAGATAGCAAATTTACACTTGCACATACACTTTACTTGTAATGATCTGATCTCACTATCACTACTTCTAGATGAACCGTTAGCATGAGATTTTATTACTTTCTTCACTTCATTCATTGTGTACAGGTCTACCAATTCCCACTGCAGTATATATCTCCTCTTCTTCTAATGTTAGTGTCACTGTTTCCTGGGAACAACCAACCACCACTGCATACATAACTGGCTACTTGGTAAGATTATTATTATGAAAGTAATGATGCGTGCTTTGTATTCATACAAGAATAAAGACCAGTAGTTGTGGTTGTACGATAGCAAGATAAATTTAACCTTGTTATTGATTAATATAAGTATTGGCATCACATAATATAATTTAGAATGTGCTTGTCTAAGGTTCCTCCTTAGGATTACCTTCTCTCTTCAGTTAATAGGTGCTGACACCAGAGACTATCACCTTAGTTCAGGGTGTCTAGGTATAACTTATGAACTGACGAATACTATGGTAAAGACAAGACTAATCACAAATGGCTGACAGGACCTTTTATAAGTCCTGCCAGAAAGGATACAGAAGTAACCATAATTACATGCACACAGAGAGTCCACCTGACATTACATCACTAAACTAAAGTTCACAATTAACACAATGTTCACAATTAAGTAATGCATGCACTCAACACTTTAAGTAATGCATGCACTTAACACTTTAAGTAATGCATGCACTGAAATGACTGTTAGGTTCATCATCATTGATGGAGCGAAGATAATGGCCTGGCTGGCCATGTCGAGCAGCCCTCGACATCCCCCACGCCTTGAGTTGGACGCAGTCCCTCCCGAACGCTGCCTTCTTCTGTGGGCAGATCCTCGTCCCACGTCTGTCTGGATAATCCGTCTCGTTTGGATGGGTTGACCCTGGTCTGTACTCTACCTTGAAACTGTACGACTGCAGTGACAGTGCCCACTTGAATAAGCGCGCGTTCAGTCTTTGTGATGTGAAGAATGCTTGTAGCGCCTTGTGGTCTGTAATCACGGTGAATGGTCGACCTAACAAATGGATAGCAAAATGATCCACACTCCTGTAGATGGCCAAGCACTCTATTTCAGTGGCGGAATAACGTTTCTCTGTCTCAGTGAGTGCCTTGGAGAAGTATCCTACCGGTCGCTCTACACCATTCCCGACTGCTGACAACACCCCGCCAACTCCTTTGTATGGCGTCTGTGTGAAGCGTAAAGTGGTCGTCATCTCGTGAAAGACACAGCACTCGGTCGGAACATAGAACAGAAATAAAATGTTCAAAATTAGATAACATTTTGTAATGGTCTCTTAAAGTTAGTAAGAGCTTTCACTCGTGCCTCAGGCACTTCTACTTTCCCGAGCCCAATTTGGTGGCCTAAGTATTCCAAAGTCCTAGCCCCCCAGACACACTTTTCCTGTTTAGCAGTCGATCCAGCCTCTCTTCTGAGTGCATTTAGTGCCTCATCAATGTGATCTAGATGTTCCTCAAAGGTGTTCGAAAATATTATAACATCATCAATATATGTAGAAAATGCATTCTGTTATATATGTACTTGTTATTGTATTAACTTATAGATGGAGTTCTCTGCAATGGTTGAAGGCAGAAGTCCTATGGGAAATCTCATTAGATTCATGCATGAAGGAAGCTCCATTACTGCTGGCAATATAACAAATGCCATTGTGCAGCCTTTAATTCCACAGACAAAATACCTGCTCAAATTGGCTGCTCTTACAGTCAATGGGGAAGGAATGCAAGTTCGTGTCACTGGACTTACTAGCAATGCTTCGTCAGATTATGGTGAGCTATTGTAATCTGGCATGCTCCATTGATAATGCACAAAGAAATTATTGAAAAAGTGAAGAGAAGATGGTGGATGTGGATATGGAAATATTTTGTGTTAGGTTGCATACGTGTGGTGCATGTGCATATAATTAGCTAGAACAATCAAGCAACTAGCATTAGGAAACAAAATATTGGCTAGATTTTGTAAACATAGTTGAAGAGTTTAGCGGAAAAGTCTGGATATAAAGCAATACATTGTAGCTTTCAGATAACTAGCTAGAAAATACTTAATTTTGAAACTCATTAGCACCTTTGTTGCTAAACATGCTCTGCATTCATTTATCTACTAAAGTATAAATCGCCAACCACCAATCATTTTTCTCAAATATTATGTTAGTTCTCAACCAACTCTCAGTGGAGGGACAAGGGCTTGAAACAAAGGTTTACCATTTAAAGTACTATATCTTTTCACACATTTAGGCTATGGTCCTGATTTATATAGCCAATGCAGTATGCTTCCTGGCAGTCGTTTTTATTTTGCTGTGCATGTTTATCTTTTGGAACTACAAGTTGGAATGTGAATTATAATCACTCTCCTAACTCATTCAAGTAATAAATTACCAGCATCAAGTTTTGAATGGCTATAGCTATATTTTAATATGTAAACTTGATAATTATATAGCTCAAATGATAGATCTCTCTGTGTGCTGATATTAAAATATATAACTATGCATGCAGCCAAAGTGGATGTCCTTAAAATATGTGTGCCTGAACTATTTGTAGTTGTGATTCCTGATTGGAAAGTGCTAGCCAGTTGAAATTGTTATCTCTGGCTAGAAGAAGCACTACTCTACAGAATGAGTATTTTCATTAGTCACTAAAACATGACTATGGGTAGTGATTAATACAAAAATTAAATGTAATTTTTTTGCTTCCTAATTTTTTCTCTCATTTTTGGACTTTTCTTTTCCTCTTCCTTCTCCTTCTTTTCCTCTTCCTTCTCCTTCTTTTCTTGGTTTTTTTCTCTTTCCCAATTCTTTTGGCTTCTTTCCTTCTTTTAATCGAGAATTATTAAAAACACAAACAAACTAGCACTGAAGAAGAGATTGTATTTGCATTGCAATGGTAGAAACATCAGCACAGTCTATGAAATTTGATAGTGTAGCATTGGAAATAGAAGATGAAAACAGAAACAGATTTAGGTGTTGAAATGGGGCAGAGGTTACCATCTGAGAAGTTGGATGGAGTTCAGAAACTTCTAATTCCACCTTTGAAGCTTTTACTATTGCCCCATCAGGACCTTACAAAACTTAATTTTGAAGAGTAAAGGCCAGTTCATAAAACGATGCTCACCAATTGTATCATATTTTATTGTATTGTCTCATCATCTTGGAAAATGGCATCGGTAGGATCATACAACAAAATGGAATGAGATCTACTTCTGTTCCAACATCAAGAACCAAGTACTAGTCTAATCAAAATACTTGAATTAAGCATGTGATGAACTGCAGCAGCATCTGTTTAACTTCAAGTAAACATTATGGTATATGTGGATGTAAATGAGCTCATTGGAGTCATGGCTTGTGGCAGGTATTTGTTAAAACATATGAGGCGAAGAACAATGCCTGGAAGCCGGTGGTAAGTCAAGTTGAAAGTGTTACATATCTGGCTGGTTTTCTAGCTGATATAGCCAGCTAGTGACACTGCAACCAATTATAACTATAATACTTGGGAAACTAGTAGTTTGATAACTTTTGGTGTTAGCTTGTAGCACTTTAATAAGCTAGCTAGCTAGTGATCAACGATGTAGTTGATTTAGTGGTGATAGCTTGCTAGCTGATGTAGCTCTATACTTAACTACATAGAATAGAATAACATCTCGTCATAGGCACCATAATACATATGGTTAAAGTTTGAGATTACGATAAGAAGGAAAATAAGATGTGATACAATGGCTGAATGTCAAATTTATTATGAACATGCCCTAAAACAATGATATGATAGGATGATACCATACGATACTTTTTGATGGACTCGCGTTATATGCTGAACCAGCTTAACAAAAGAGAGGTTATCCGACTGAGAAAAAAAACGGTTTCTTGATTTGAAGGGAAAAAGTAGATATTGATCGGTTTCACAGTGAAATATCCAGCCATATAATATAATAACTGGATCGTTAAAAGATATTATACCCATCTTTGGAACAATTATCTAATACCAAGCAGCAGTTAAATACCTGGAACTGGATCTTTGCCATATTCGCCTGAAACATACCCTTCACCACCCAAAAAATTGTCATCTAGCTCTAATACCAAGCAGCAGTTACTAACACCTGGAAAACTGGATCTTTGCCATATTCGCTTGAAACATACCCTTCACCACCAAACAAATTGTCATCTAGCTTATCACTAGCAATTTTTTTTCTAGTTACCTATATCATATACTTAACAATAAATAATATTACTAGCCCTCAATGAACCCCACAGGTTGAATATGATATTTGCTGGTGCAAAAGCTTGTAGCCATACTTTTGAGAATACAGAACCGAAGCTAAATTTGTTTGTACATTTCCTGCATTTAAAAAATATAGTGAGGACATTCAGTAATCCCATACCACACTTCAATGGTTTGGTCTCATAGCATTATTACATCATTTTCTCTGGCAAGAACTTTAATGACATTAGGCTTACAGTGGGTGCAACTACTGCAAGCAAAAGTGGCAGCAACCTACAAGAAACCAAATGTTCAAGAAAGTCTTCAATTCAAAAAGTTCAGTTATTATCTAACCCTTAATTAAACCATATTTAGCAGATAATATTTCATCATGAAACCAATATTGCTGAGGATCATCAGATGAATTATTTGTGCAGTAGAATTTCCACAAGCTATATTCATTACTTGTCCTTTTTGCTATTTAGATCCATGACTAAGCTATCAATCTTCATGCTATACAAATAAATGATGCTGTAATGTTCATAGTATCTCTTCTAGTTTTCTCATATGATAACCTCTTGAACAATCTGCCAGTTCACTTTTTTCCTGAACGCTAAAAAACTATTTTAAGCCAGGATTTCTATTTTACTGTAACAACCACTATACTTGTCTTTCAGAGTTGTCATGGCATTCTGTAGTTGAGTGTAGTTTAACTCCACCATGCAGACAGGGCTTTCAAGGCCTACCACAACTGCTTATTTGTCCATAGCTTTCTCTTACCTTCATCTTTTCTAAAACTTGGCCCAGTAGGAGCATAATTATGCTGATTGTGAGAAACATTGTCTCTTTGTGAACCTCTTTGTTTCTGGCAAGTCATCACTACCACCAACAAAATATCATGTCTTAGTCATAGCTTCTGAATAATTATGAATTGTTATATATAAAATTTACTACATATAGAAATTGCTTGTGAAACAATGACTAAGACAATATATGTTTCAACTAGTTTATTCTCATATGACAATAGTAGATACATGTATTAGTAAATTCTTGTATTTTGTTTGTAATTTTAGTTAGCAAATTTATCTGTAAATGGTGTTGGTAATTGGAAATGATCGATAATCAATTGTCTATTCTACCACGCATTTTGTTTCTTGTGCCAATAGAACAGTTTGTATTTTTCCACATTCGATTTGGACCAGTGTTGGATTGTTCAAGATTCAGAGTAAGTTCAATCCCAACAGCCAACTTAAGTACTCATTTATGTTTATAAAAAATCAAGCTTAAATCATTTATGTGCATCGGTTTTGTTTTATTTAAAAGTGCAGCAGAAGCATATTCAGCTAGTTTATTTACCACTACTGCTAAGCATATGTTTAATGTGTATAAATATAAAGTCTATCACACATGCCTTTCATAACCTTTAGCATTCTAACTCAAAAGTGCTATACTCTCATAAAGTGTCCCTATATAATCATGTAGAAGGATATTGAAGGCCAGAAAAGCTTTGTGAAGGAACAGATCTTTCGATCCTTGAATGAAATGTGCAACTGTGGTCTCACTGATGCTCACATTATGACTGGTTTCTTCAGCTGTGGACAAAAGAACCACCAGATCATCTACAGAGCTCACATCCTAGGCACCAGAAACTACAGTGCCATGGACCTAGTGGACTTACTTCAGTCTTGGGTCATGAGGGGCAGTGCTTACATCACGATCAACTCTTTGAGAATGCAACTAGACCCAACTTGCCCCTCCCAGTTGGACACACTCGATGATCCTGAATGTGCAATCAATGTTGTCACCACATCATTCAAGCCAAAGACAACGGAATCTCCTGCAAAGACAGATAAACCATCACAAAGGCCTATATTTGGAGATAAGCTTCGTCGTATAACTGCATATGATATTGGTGGAATTATTGTCGGTGTGGTCATAGCTGTTCTTCTTCTTGTTGTTTTTGTCATCATAATTGGAATCTTCATTTATCGTTGGAAGGGCATATTTCCAACTCCTCTAAGGTACTAAATTTTTTAATATATTTTTTAAATATTTTAGATCATCGGTAGAGTGGAGAAATGGGACTATTTTATGGACAAATGTTGAGCAAATCTTCTTCATAAATATTAATGTGTATTCATGTTTTATGGACGACACTTCATTGGGGCTGATAGTTTAGCAATAGTTATAATTATAGTCATCGACATAATTTAAATGACTTGTAAAATTCAAGTAAAATAACTTTC
Organism: Cladorhizidae sp. MBARI D1340-BT2; assembly: GCA_028752905.1. Lineage (NCBI taxonomy): Eukaryota > Metazoa > Porifera > Demospongiae > Poecilosclerida > Cladorhizidae > Cladorhizidae sp. MBARI D1340-BT2. The sequence goes on along the minus strand of JAQNBH010000007.1, from coordinate 16,949,643 downwards.
ATATAGCACGAGACTTGAATATAATAATTGTTGTTGACGTATATTTTTATTGTCTCTTTTTTCTTTTTTCAGCAAAATTGGTGGAGTGAAGAAGATGATGTTACACCTTTTGCAGACCTTGATCAAAAGTATGGAAATGTTATTAAATATACTGTAGGAGCTAATTGTTAATAAGGTAGGATGTAACCATTTTTTTCTTCAATATACAAAAAAATTTTTTTTTGCCATCTATATATACTTTTGTCTATCTAGTAGTCATATTTCAAGTTTCAGAGCATTTCAATGCTCCACAATGAAGTTATGCACCTTTATGTGCATGCTCTTCCATGCAATTGAATGCAATCAAGCTACACGGGGGGCTACCAAAAGAAGAAGGGGCCTCAACCGTGAGTGGCGAACGCTAACGCTAGGTACTAGAAGCTCGAATAAGGTACCAAATTGAAGCTCATTGTAAGCTCTCTATAGCCATAGTAACTGCGCGGTAGGGTCGAGGAATGGATAGAAGAGCAGAAAAAGCAGTACAAGAACTAACATAATTGACATTCTCAACTTTGAAGGCTCTTATCTGAAATCATGTACTCGAGTCACTAAATTACATGTAACTGCCTTATTTTACCCACTTTCAAGATATCATTAGAAAGCTCTTTTTCTGCTCTATACAACAGAGGAATTTTTGTTAAAGTCAACTTTGGTGGGTATATGAGTCAGAATGTTGAAAAATTCATTGATTTTGTTTTAAAAATTATTAAAAATCATATGTACATGATATGACCAAATCTTCTGCTGCAATCAAGCCACTGTGGTTGCTACAGGTGCTGTCTAAGTGGGAAGTAGTTAGGACTAATTGATCTTGAGTTGTGTGTAATTTAGTGACACCCATATTAGGTCACAGCTGGATCCATAACTTCACCTAGGGAGTATACATCAAGATTATATCAATAGAAAGCACATACAATTGTCTACATTTTGATATCAAAATCAGCTGCATAGTGTTAAAACTTAAAAAGTTATGAGGTAATACATTTTTACATCTTCTGTGGTTACATCCTCCCTTTTAAGCTGTTTCTGCACCCATATATTTTCAAGGATCTACCTCACTGATACTTTTAGTATAGTTCAGTTAGTACTTTCCAGAGAATCCATAAATTAAAATTACTCACCCACATATGGAAGTGTTTAGTTTGCTGTTGTTTTAGGATAAGCTACTATGTAGCACTTGAGTGAGAAGGCAATATAGCTTCTGTTGGTGTAGTGCTTATGGTAATCACTGGGTGGCTATAAGTAACCAATTTTGCTACAAAGCTGGAGAGGTGGCAAACAGGAAATCAGATTTTTGGCAACTCTTCCCCATAATTCGTCCAAGCAATGTGTGATAACTCCTTTAAGCGTATATCTTCTAAGTTGTAATCCCACAAACTCTAGATAAAGAACTCACACAAATATTGTACTTTTCCTATTGCTTTTGGTAACGGATCACCACAGATCATGCTGGTGAGATTGGAGTGGAACTTCTTCTGGCATGGACATGGTCACGTATACTCATCCAGAAGCAGCTGCAAGTTAACCAATTTTCTGCAAATCTAAGGAATAGCCAAACAGGAGCCCTTTATGTTTACCAATAAATTGTTAAGTTTCACATATGACTGTCTTGTTCTAGAAAGACAGTATTACCTACATTACTGCAAACTAGATAAATGTTTTGTTGGAATGTGAACGTATGACAGTCGTTTCCTCTGCGAACATTTGACCATTTGACCATCCTATTTTCTAACTGAGCCAAACCATATATTGTACTATATAATCTGTAACTGTAAGAAATTGGTTTCTTCTGCACTTGGCATTTCTTCTTATTAAGCGATGCTTGTTATTAAATGCTTTTCCCCCCATTCGTGCCAATGCTGTAGGTGCTCTGATTAACAATCAGCTTGTACAATAATTATATTTACGTACAATCATTTATGTGCTAGCAATTGTTGTGGATGGTTTTACACTTTCAAGGAGGTATCGCACAGGTTTAGTTTACTTGAATGGAATTCATCAAGTTGTAATCCCACAAACTCTAGATAAAGAACTCACACAAATATTGTACTTTTCCTATTGCTTTTGGGAACGGATCACCACAGATCATGCTGGTGAGATTAGAGTGCTTCTGGCATGGACATAGTCACTTATACTCATCCAGAAGCAGCTGCAACTTAACCAATTTTCTGCATATCTAAGGAATAGCCAAACAGGAGCCCTTATGTTCACCAATATTGATTAGCAAGATTATACAAATGTCGCTTAATTTTAAGCAACTACTTTTCAAGTTACAATTGACAGTGTGATCATGCGATAGCTCCTTTATCAGACATAACTGGCACATATGCTTGTTGTATGGTACCTCTTGTTTACCTATTTATACATAATTCTTTGTGGTCTGTTATTTTATAAAAATTTAGAGTGTGTCAATTAATTTTTTATCATGTAATAGTGTATTCCATTAATGCCATTTTCCATGCAGCACTGTGTTTGAAGAGAAGCTCAAATGAAGTCCGATGGAGTACTGAAACTTTTATAACATGAACCATGTTTGTTAATTCTTTAATCTTGACTTTATGTACTCAGATATTTTAAACTTAGATTGGTTTAGTTTTGTATTTACCACAGATATCACACACACACACACATACACACACACTTAATTTGGACTTTATAATTATACTAAACTTAGATTAGTTTTTTGTATTGGGATATCTCTGGCACAGATGCAACACATCGCACACACACTTAATCTGGAATTTATGTGCTACAAATATTTTTACTTGGATTGATCCTGTGTTGAAAAAATCTTGTGGTATTAATCTCTGCCACTTATATACACACACATGCATGCACACAGACACATGCATTATTATTGTTATTATTATTGTTGTTGTTGTTGTTAAAATAATAATAATAATAATTATTATTATTATTATTTTACTTTTTATTAAACATTATTTATATATATATTATTTACTGATTTTTATATTTTAATTTTGGGGGATAATATCTTTTTTTAATTTTTGTCTTTATTTTTCCAAATGCGATTCATATGCAATTCACAAGCATCTGAGACATGACTAATATTGAAACATTAATTGCACACACACCAGCCTGTAGAACTAGTGTTGATTGGGTATGAATATGATTAGCAAACCCATTATGTAAGAGGTCTGGCAGATGGAGTTGTGCATTGCTCAGTCATGGGAGTTCATTATGACCTCATTATTGCGTTACCGTTACTAGCTAGCATAAGTTACAGTGTTGCACAGGCAGTCACTGTGACAATTGGTGACAGTGGTGGGATACCTGCCAAGTTTGACCAGTGCTACTCAGGGTAGTGTTTGAGCTAGAGTTTGTTATCAGGAAAAGCAAACAAACTTCTTGTTGTCATTACAATTGAGAATGTCGGTGTATACTTCAGAGGGAATACTCAGCATCAGGGAGATCAGACTGCGGAAAGAGGAACTTCACTAGAGACCTCAGAGACACTAACACAGCAGATAACAGCCCATGGAATTGTCTATGGATTGCCTGAAGGAAGCCAATGCCACTCCCCGGTATGCAGACCATGCCAGATAAGTCAACCACGATGGTCATGATGATACAATTCATGCAGGCTACCAAGAGGAATGTCGAGACAAGAAAGAGAAGAAGCCAGAAAACAAGAAGCTGCAAGGGAACAACGATGGGAAAAGCTACTTGCTAGAACAATAGATGACCACACTGAGGCTGCATCGCCATGAACAGTCACCATCTCAACAGACAGGATAATCAGATTCAGCTAACTGAGAAAAGGAGAGGATGTGGAAGCTTACTTTTCAGCTTTTGAAGCTGACATGGAATGTTATTCCCTACCAAGACCACAGTGGAACCATCACTTGCTATCAGTTCTAACACCATATGCAACATGATGTTGGATCCAGACAACAGACAGGACTATGACGTTCTTAAGACAGCCCTGTTTTCTCACTACAAGATAACTCGATCAACTTACAGACAGAGAATGGACCAACTCAAAAGAAAATCAGAAGAAACCCGGAGTACCTGAGGCAGGAGACTCCTCAACCTTACCTTGAAGTGGAGTGAAGGCTGTACCACAGAAAAAGTAATAGCTGAGATATTTTCCACTGAAGCATTGTTGAAGTTAACACCCAGGTAGATGGCCACTTATGTAGAGACAGAAATACCCAAGACCTTGGAGGAAGCAACTGGTTTGGCAGATGACTTTGTGGTAAACTGAGGATGGAGGTATGAGCTGACTACCAAGATAGATTGGATTACCAACTAAGGAAAGCAGCACAAAAAGGATGGCAGACCTTGTCATTCAGCACAACAGACGTCAAGCCCAAAGCAAATCAATGGAAAGAAGACACAACCACCACAGGATTGCACATGGACCTGGACGGAGGGTAGACCAGAGCTGGAAGAGTCTACCCAAATTTGATAAACAGAACCGAACCAGTTGTTTCAAATGAAGCAATATGGTCATTTTGCAGCAGAGTACCATGGAGAGATCTCCAAGCCAAGCCTTGAAACCATCAACATGACAAATCTACTGACACCCAGACAGGAGGTCGACTTAGTGACCACAGAGGTGAAGCGTTGGACACTGGTTGCAGGAACTGTGAATGACCAGCCTGTGGATAGAGTGTTATTCGACACAGGAGGAGAGAGAACCCTGGTTAACAGCAAATTGATTCAGAATGAAGACGGGATGGGAGAAGTGATTTTGTAAAAGCATTCAATGTCACAATATCAGCATTGCCATTGGTAAAGGTCAAAATAGAAGTAGGGGACTGTAAAGATGAACTAACCGTGGCTGCACAGAAAGATCTAGGTTATGATGCTTTACTAGGAACCGATTTCCCAGACTTGTGAGGAATTGGAAAACATCTACTATATGATGAGATTGTAAATGTAGTCCATATCCAATCACAAGCAAACAAGACAGAGCATACTTCACTTCCAGACAGTTTCAAAGACATCAACTCCAGTGACACCGACACTGAGTCAGAAAAAGAAGAGTATGATAAAAGAGATGACCAACCATGGGAAGACTAAGCCAGTGAAGATCAGATAACCTTCCACACAGATTAAGAACAGTCGGATGCAGATACAGAATGGTCAGATGCAGAACAGTCAGAAGAAATAACAACTCACAACAGCAAAGCCAGTTGGAGGAAGGCTAGAGCTCTTTTCATGACTAACAAAGAAAGATACCCTTTAGACGACAACGGAAAGCAATTCCAAAAAGAGCAGAAACAAAACAAGGTGTTAAGAAATGCTGGAAGAAGTCTGAGAAGGAGGAAACCGAGTTTGTTGTTTAGAACAACCTTCTCTGGAGATGGTCAAAGGACAGACTAGGAGAAGAAATGCTACAGTTTTGTGTGTGCCGAGAAAATGCCAGATTTTGGTGCTGTTGGTACATAGGCCTGGCCACCTGGGGCAAGATCTGATCACTCAGAGGATTCTACTATTGGCCAAGAATGCATACAGATGTAAAGAAACTGTGCCTCGCATGCCCAGAATGCCAGAAGTCAGCTTACCAGTCCAAGCAGAGAGCTCCTCTCCAACCCCTCCCAGTCATTGACACCACATTCTCGAAGATAAGAATGGACCTCCCTTCCTAGAACTGTAGTTATTGATTACACTACTAGATGGCCGGAAGCTTTTCCATTACAGAAGACAGACAGCCAGACTATAGCAGATAACTTGAGGGTTTTTTTAACCCAATTTGGAGTAAAGATGAGATCCTCACAGACTGTAAAACAAACTTTGTGAGTTGTTTTATGCAAGAGCTCTACTTGTTGATGGGAATAAAGGGTATCAAGACAACTCTATACTACCCACAGATGGATTGAATGGTGGAATGCTTCAACCTCCATTGACTTAAACCTACTCTTCTTTGTCACCTGTGGTCAATTTGATAAGTTTAAGGGAATATTTGAAATGCTTGATGGTTGTCTTCACTAACAGACTGATGCAACCACCAATCAGGCCTCCAACTAGCTAACTTGATCTTCTCTTCAAAATGTTGAAGTGACTTCTCGAAACTATGTGCATTTTCCAGATTGGTTTTACCTGCAAAGCCCATAAGGAGGTAGGTGCTGTGCTGCAGCAGCCTATGTCTGTGCGGCAATAGCTTCAGTTTTGTCACTCAATAGCATAGTCATAGTAATCCTGAGGCAAGACACAGATCATTTCAACCAGGAGATCTTGTGCTGCTCAGAACACTCTCACTAGGACCCAAGTTATTAGCAGAATGGGATGACCATATGCAGTGGTTGCCAGAATGGATGAGACCACCTAAGAACTGAGTATGCCAGACTACCCTAGAAGATTAGTGACATATCAATCTTCTTAAGGAGTTCAACTCTCCAACAGCTGCTTGTTTTGCCACAATAGAGCTGACAGAGGATGACCTCACAGCCTCACCAGAGAAAGAAGGGGATGTCATGCTGATCATCAGTAAGAGAGTGTAAGCAACACAGAAAGAGTTACTGCAGGAACTGTTGAGCAGACACAGTAAGTTATTTGGGTAAGGCCGAGCCAAAGATGCAGAGACAAGGCTGGAAACAGGAGATGCCTATCGTATTAGCAGACCACCTTATAGGCTGGACCACAAGAAACTACAGATGATGGATGGCGAGATTAGGAAACTACTAGTAGTTAAGCCGCCATCCAAGAACCCCTGGGAATCACCGGCAATGAAGAGTATGGCGGTGTATAGACTATAGACACCTGAACTTAATCACAAAGTCCGACCCCTTTCTCCTGACCAGTAAGAAGAATTGATCGACAAACTGGGTCGAACAACCCATATTTCAACATTGGATGGAAAGAGGATACTACCAAGTCATAGTTCAAAAGGACTCGGTCAGCAAAACAGTGTTTATCAACCCACAAATGGAAAATGGGAATATATGAGAATATCTTTTGGTTTGAAGAATTCCCCATCTGTATTTCAGCGGTTGATGAACAGTATGTTGGCTGACATGGTCGCCTTTGCAGCTGCTTACATGAAGACAATTGTAGTGTTCAGCATGGATTTTGAGAAGTATCTAAGTCATCTAGAAGCCGTATTTACCTGACTAGAGGAGACAGGATTGATTGAGAAACCAAAGAAATGTAACCTAGCTGAAACAAACTGCCAGTATCTTGGAGACATGGTTGGAGCAGGAGAAGTACGATCATAGAAGGCAGATTGAAACACTCACTCAGTATCCCAAACCAATTAAAAAGAAGGATATGAGAACGTTCCTGGGTCTTTCGAACTACTAGAGATGCTTTGCCCCAGGATACGGTTCAGAAGCAGTACCACAGACAGAGGCAACTAGGAAAATGCCCAGACAAAATAGAGTGGACAACTGAGAGTGGGCATAGTTTCAACAGCTCATGACTAGCCTCACTAAGGATCCAGTAGTAATCAGTCCAGATGAAGAGAAACCATTTATACTCTACATGGATGCCTCTGGAATAGGCATAGGTGCCGTCCTCAGTCAAGCAGGAGTTGATAGAACTGACCAACCTGTTGCATACTACTCTTGCAAGCTAAAGCCAGCTAAGAGCAGATACACATGGAACAAGAGTGTATAGCAGTAGTGGAGGCAGTGAAGGATAATTATTTGAGTCTACTTGTTGGCAGCATTACTAATCAAGACAGCATCATTTACAGGTTTGCACAGGCAGCCCCTGTGACAATGTGTGTGTTAGGGTGTGGTTTATATCACATGCTAAATAGCAATTCTTAGCATGTCATTATTCCTGAGGAAGACTAGAGTATCTAGTTGAAACATCAATTCTAGTTGGTTATAGAGAAAGTCATTGTAATTTTATTATGTCAACTGAGAGTTCACTGATAATATAATATAATATTAATATTAATAATATTATAGTCACCTTCTCAATAATCAACTTCAAATTGTATTCACTTGATGTGAAGGAGGCATTGCACATCAGCCTAGCACAAAGTGTGAGCGGTTCAATCGAGAATGTTGAATGACTTGCTGCATGGCTTCTGGGGAGCTAATCTAAAGAGCCTTAACTTGAAGCCACGACCACAATAATTACTCTAATTTATATTTTTATCTTATTAATTATTTATTTGTTTAATAATTATTATTGTTGTTGTTGTTGTTGTTATTGTGTATTTATTTTATAATATTTTTAAATTTATTATTCTATTTTATTTATTTTTAATTCATTTATTTTTTTATTTAATGTTTATTTTGGTTATTTATTATTGTTGTTTTATTTGTTTTGTTTTATTTGTTAGTTTGTTTATTATTTACATATATTTTTATTTGTTTATTTTATTATTATTATTTTAAGTCATTTATATTTATCGATCTTTGATTAATGTGTTGATATATATTAGCATTAGGTAAAATTAATTAAACTGGCTATAGCATGGTTTTTTCCCCCTTGTTTCATTTCTTAATACTTTGTCTTACTGTTATTATATTTTTGTTGTCATTTATTATATATAATATTTTATAAACTAACTTATTTGTTGTTGTTATAAACATTATTATTAATTCTACTATTATTATTTTAGCCACATTTGTTTCAAGTGCTGAACGTGTATGTCAGTGGTTTGCATCATGTGATGGATAAATAGCTACTGGTGTATAAAGCCTCACATGAGTCTTGGCATTGCTGATGACTCTAGCTAAGATATCAAGGGAGTAAATTTATGAGAAAGTCATTGTGTTATGTCAACTGAGAGAATATAACATCTTTCATTCTTATAAAATTAAATAAAGCATATTTACATCATTTTAGTCAGCATATAACTTTTTTCATAGGAGCTATTCAAATAATATATTGGAAGATACGATTTTTTTATGAGCTTTACAATGATGTATAATAATAAGGTGGTGGGTACACTATTGGGTGAATGACATGCTAAATAATTAAAATTTTCTGTGAAGCTCTCTCCAAGATCAAAAGGTTCAAACTTTTTTGTTGGTCTCGCTACAAAAAACTCAAACTGAAGTGGTACCTATAAATGGCATTATTTAATTCTATTGTGTCGACTATGACCCTTTTAAAAGATTACTCTCTTCAAAGTCACCGGTAATTTGCTGTATTAAAAAGTTTAGAGTTTTATTTTATTGAGAAAAGAAAGGGCCAATTGACAAGAATCATCTTCACATGGAAAAAATACAACAGAGAAGCAATATCTCATTCAATCTAGGCGTGCCCCCATTCGAAATGGTTAAAGGGTTCAGAGTGTTTCACAGTAGAAATGTGCTTACAGTATTTCTTAGCAAAAAAGGTAATAATTATTATGACAGAGTTTGAAAATATTATATATGCTAAATGTTACTAATTGACAGTGATATGGCATCAGCAAGATTCAAAATAACAATGAGGCTTTTATTGACATGTAAACTCAAAAATATGCCAATATTTACAAATGATAATATCAAATTTGATGCTTTGGTGGCCCATCATTCTAAAGAATTAATTTTATCTCTAAAAATATTGCAGTAAGATATGTGTTGATGGATAAAAGCAGTTTTAAGATACCAAATTTACACTTGCATATTCCCACTTTACTTTAGAAATCTGATCTCATTCTCACTACTACAGTTAGCATGAAATTTATTACTTTGCTTGACTTCCCTGTGTGTACAGGTCTACCAATTCCCACTGCAGTATAATATATGTCTCCTCTTCTTCTAATGTTAGTGTCACTGTTTCCTGGGATCCACCAACCACCACTGCACACATAACTGGCTACTTGGTAAGATTATTATTATAATGGAGATGAAGCATGCTTGGTATTCATACAATTATAAAAATGAGTGGTCCTGGTGGTAGGATTATTAGCAGGATAAATTTAACCATGTTACCTGGTAATATAAGCATTTGTATCAATTGTGAAGGTGCTTATTGAAAGTTAATGTAAAAATAAGGTAAATTGTAGTGTTTGTAGAGCTGCCAGTTGCAGTGTGTAGTAGCACCAATAATAAACAAAATCATAACAACAACAAAACCAAATATAAATTATATATGTATTTTTTTAAAATTTGTTTTAGGTTGAGTACTCTGCAATGGTTGAAGGCAGAAGTCCTTTGGGAAATCTCATAAGATTTATGCACGATGGAAGCTCCATTACTGCTGGCAATATAACAAATGGCCTTTAGTTCCACAGAAGAAATACCTGCTCAAATTGGTTGCCCTCACAACTAATGGGGAAGGAATGCAAGTTCGAGTTACTGGACTGACTAACAATGCTTCGTCGGACTTTGGTGAGCTATTGTAACACGTACATGTTCCATTAGTACTGTACAAAGAAATCATTGAATGGAGAAAAGATGGTGGTGTGAAAAAGAGGTAAAAAAAGCTGAAGAAATGCAGTGGACTGGATGGATTGTCAGCGTTTCAGTAGCAAAAGAATAATGTTTTAAAACAAGGGAGTCTAATGCTACAGGAATACTTCAGAAGTACAACTAAAAAAGGGCAGAATTACATAATTATTATGACAGCAACATCGTTCCTAACATTTGTTGTATGTATTTCAGAAGTTAGAGGACTGACTTCTTGAAATAGGAGAGTAGAACTGCATTTCTTCTATGTATGTCAAGTCGTTGTATTAGGATTGTGCAGAAGATGGAGCACTGGAATTATCACGGGAAAGCCCTATGTATCATGTAATAATTATGTAGTTGTTTTTTCATAAAGGAATAATTATGATATTTGATCTATTTCACAATATTGCTGCATGTGCTTTCAATCCTAGTGCAGTATCTCATGTGGAAATGAGAAATTATCTTACTTAATATAAGATAGGTAGTTGTTAATTTCGTACTAGGTGTTATACAGGTGTTGATTTTTTTATACCGCATTTAGCAACTCTTTTTTTATTTTAATGACAGCAGACTTTTCCACCAATAACTTAAAACTATGGTTACAAAATCTTTATGGTATTTGGTGTCCTACTTTAGCTTTCACATCATTTAACCCATTCACCATCAGGTTTAGGCAGCATATTTTTTTAAATTGGACTCGTGTGCAAATCAAATAAAAATCAATATTAAATCAGGAATGCACTAAAGTCCCTAGCAACCATGGTTGATGGGATAGCATTGGTGTCGACAAACCGTGTGGTCAACTTTAGGTTGCTAAGCAACGACCGCAAATGATGAATATCATTATGTAATTACCGCCTAATGAAAGCTCTTACTTCTGACTATGCTAGATAATGCAACATGTGATTATATATATATAATATATAAGCACACACTCATTGTATTCACAAAACTTGCATAACATAATTATATTTTTCATTTTTTAATATTTATTTTCTGATGAAGATATTGATGTTGGTGTTGTATGAACAATTATTTATTACATCTTCATCTTCCCATAACAGGATAACAATAGCAACAAAAAACATGCATATACAAAATAACATCCATCTAGCACACACATAGAACACAGAGAAAAATGGAAATACCATAGAAAGTAAAATTTAAAAAAAGTGAAGCAAAAAATAGGAAACTACTTTGTGAAGTCTACCATGGTGTGGTACTTGAAAAAACAGTCCCTCTTTGTGACACACAGTGGTACTTTGCAGTGACGGCAAATAAGTGGTCTCATGGTGGTTTGAGATTCCAGACATGTTTCCAACTGCTATACAGACAATACACCACTGCTGTTTTTCAGTTAGCTTACCAATGCCCAAGCGTGGTGTTCAGCCAGTCTAGACGCTCGTTATGAACTGAGCGAGGGCGGCCAGCATGCTGACCACAGAATGCATGCCTCAACCATATACGCAAACACCCTCTTCTGGAGAATTAGAGGAGGGACTATCAAAGGTACTAGCTGAGGACATAGTAGAAGAAGCAAGAGACGGAGCTAAAGAAAAGCTGTTAGATGAAGTTCCAGAAAGAAAGAGAGGACTAGCTAAAGGCAGAGCAGAACTTGAAGCACTAGAAGCTATTTCACTACCACTACTCTGACAAATTCGAGCATGACGAACACTCCTAGTGCCATGACTAAGCTGAACAACTGGTCATGAAGGAGTGCATACTTCACTAGAAGAGAACACAGAGTGCGAGGTTAAAAATAAAGGAGGGCATAATGATGGAACAGACAATGATGATGATGGAACAGACAATGATGATGATGGAAATAGTATAGGAATGACTACAGACGTCACATAAGTCATAGAACCTGATGCAGAGGTTACACAACGTACAGTTGCAGATACTGGTAGGAACAATGGAGAAGGTGATGAAGCAGCCATCACAGCAATAGGAGGGCTAGCAACGATAGATTGTGTCAGAGTTGATGAAGCTCTGTCAGCTGCCCAATCCATCGCTTCGTGCATCAAACCTGTCGGGGATAAAAAATTTGGCATCAAATTATTTTACCGCGGGGTAACGCATTGTAGTTCCATGCTCTGCTTTGCTAACAACAAAACTAGCTATAGCTAAACTGTAGCTAAACTGACTGTAAATACCATCTTCATCGCTGGTATTCTCTGCTGGATCATGTAAAGAGTAAGACTCCCGAGTCGTGCGCGCCAATTATTTTTCGCGGTATATATATTTTTAATCTGAACGCTCGCGCTATGTACAGAGTGAGATGGCTTCAACAACGATCAGGTCGATTGCTCCTGCTGTATTTGGGGAAAACAAGGAAGTCATTGCCTATTTTAGGATAGGAGCAAATCTCTTTTGGCAAGTACTGTTACTTGTGGAATGTAAGAGAGAAAATATATAAAAAGCAATAATAATAGGATGATTATTGATAATAATATTATGATGAACATGTTTGGTGTTGTTACTTGGTGTACAGTTGCAATGTAACTATGGTTAGATGCAAGAAGTCCACCCTGAAAGATGGGTTTGCATGGGGGTGTCCTGCGTGTTAAATTGTAAAGTAGATTCGTCATGGTTTGTATGTCTATGTCGATATTTTTAGATTTATTGAAGGGAGCTTCTTCGTGAAGTCAATGCTTAGTCTGCTCCTTTTGCAGAGAGTACCCAGTTACTGCTGCTGCAAGTGAAGAAGGTGCAGTCGACCAACTGCAATTAATGTGTACCAGTGGTTGCAGGAAGTTTGCTCAACAGCACTTTGTAGCTGTCCAATAATCTTAGGTGGGCTTGGAGTCATCATGAGTCCCAATTCAGTGTGTTGTGAATTGTCACATCAACAGTACATTCTTGTGGCCATAGCATCATTATCAGAATAGCATCATTATAGCCATCATTATTATAATTATTGTGGATACAGCACTCATAGGGACCCGGCCTCCATCCGGGTATTTGGATTGGTGGACACCAGTCATACTCCTGTACTGGGTATGCTGTAAACAATCACAATTCCACTCCATTCTATGTAGTTGTTCAACACAAATTTTCAGATTACATGCAAACAGTTCTCCGGAAAGACGCTGCAACATTACTCCCTATCATACATAGAGGATAGTGCGTTACCCATTTGATCATTGGATCAGCAAGGATATAAAGTAGCTTTCAATGAATAGCAATGCATGGACAAGTGACAGATGTGTGTGTGCGCATGTGTTAGGTAAGGGTACGAAAAACGGGCAAGGGGTCGTACGTAATAATGTTAATACGCATAGATGTTTGTGTATACTTCACTACCTCCCCCCAAGTAGGCTGGAGGGCTACTGATTTAGGATTGTTAGTACCCGTACCGGTCCACCAGTTTCCGTCCTCGTAGGCTGCAGCGGGGTAGTGGTGGGGTTGGTGGTAGTTTGGACTGGGCCACGGGAGGGGTATTCTTTGGTGTGGGCAGGAGTGGGCTCCTTAATGGCAGCTTGATCTGTGGGAGGCGCGATGCTCGGGATGGTGTCTTGGCCACGGACGCATATGTTTTCGGCGTTGTCGGTAGTGGGCTGTGTGTCGCTGACTGGGGAGGGATCTTGATCTGTGCAGGAGCCGTGTGGATGTCTGGGCATCGTGGTGATGGAGCTGGGTTGTTGGGGGGTGCCGGTGTGGGCTGGGAGCTCTGGTTCACAGTCGGTGCCGGTGTGGGTGGTCTGTTGGGCGGGGGGTTTGGTGTGGTCGTCGGTGGAGCTGGGGCGATCGTGGCTGGGCCGGTGGCAGGTGGCGTATATGCAGGTTGGGGCGTGATGGTGTGGAGTTTTTGGGATGTCAGGAGAATGGGTCGTACTTCCGAACGAAACAACGATTCCGTGTGGTCAGCCGCCCAGAGCCCTGGTGGTACTGTAGTACCTCTACCACCATGCCAGATTTATCCCACTTCGTCGGGTGGCGGCCAGTCTGATTTTGTATCATGACCGCGTCGCCGCAACAAAGTGGAGACAGGCCTTGGGAATGCTCGTCCCATCTGGCACAGCCAGTGACTCTGCACTTGGAGAGGGAGCGCTCCCGGAGGTCCAGGCGGTCTGACCAGTCCTGATGTGGGTTGTACTTGCTGGGGATGCCAGGTATGAGGTCTTTAGTGGATCTTCCGAACAGGCAATTCGCAGGGGACATGCCTGTTTCGGGGTTGGGGCCATTGCGATACTGCAGTAACACGCGGTGGAACTTGTCGGAGAGTTCTCCACCGATGCCAGTGTTGCCAGATATCAAGCGCTTCATCGTTTTCACCGCGATCTCCGCACGGCAGTTGCTGTGTGGGTTGTATGCGGCGGAGATGCGGTGGTGTATGCTCCAGGACAGGAGGAAGTCTCGGGTGGAGTGGGCAGCAAACTCGGGGCCTCCGTCAGAAGTGAGGCTATCGGGGATGCCGTATGTGGAGAAGGTTTCGCGTAAGGTGCGGATGAGTCCATTGGCCCCGTTCTTGGATGTGGTGACAATTGGCCAGTTGGAGTACCGGTCGACCAGCACAAGATACGCCAATCCACTGTGGTGGAAAAAGTCGGCGCATGTGTGCTGGAAGGGGTACTCCGGGTCAGCTGGCGTCGTGGATGGCATGGGTGGCTGTGATGGCGCGTTGCCGTTACAGATGGCGCACTGGGTTCTGGTGAGCCTGATATCCTTGGTCATGCCGGGCCAGAAGATGGATGCTTGGGCCCGGGCGGTCATCCCGCTGGTGCCTTGATGTGCGGCGTGGAGTGCTTGGAGGCAGGTGGGGCGAAGGGCAGTGGGGATCACTATCCTTTCGCCTCGGCATATGACGCCATCCACGGTAGAGAGGGAGTCGAGGTAGGGGTGGTATTCTCGGATGGCTGCTGGCATGTGGTGTCTGGCCTCTGGTGGTCCTCCCTCGATCAAGTCTGAGAGTTACTGGAGGCTGGTGTCGGCCGCTGTGGCGACCTGGATGTCCTCCCAGGTGATCGGGGCGTCGCGGATGGCCGCAGTTAGTGCTGTGGCCAGTCCTTCGGGGTCATTGGCAATGCAGGCGATCCTGTTTGTTGGAATGCACGTGTTGATGGTTGTGTGAGTGTCGTCCTGCAGGTGGAGTCGGGCGGGTGAACGATCGCCGGATAGGTGGCGGGATAGGGCGTCGCTGGTGTGATTGCGGTCTCCGGGGATGGATGCCATCCGGAATCTGAATTGGAGTGTCTTCTCCTTCAGATTCCGGAGGCGGGTGTTGTAGATGTCCTCGAGCGAGCGATCTCCAAATACTTTGAGCAGTGGGCTTGTGGTCCACTGCGATCTGGAGGTCACTGCACCCAAGGACAAAGTGGCAGGCTTTCTCTAGGGCATCCACGATGGCGAGGGCCTCCGCCTCGATAGGGGCGTAGCGTGACTCGGCAGAGTGGGTAAAACAAGACCCGACAAGGACGACCTTCCATCCCTCCTGGCAACAGAGGATTTCCCAGGAAGGGCACTGGCAATGTTTTTGGACCAGCCAGAACATTATCCCGTCCTTGCTCCAGTCTGTCGCCAGGGAGGTGGGTCGGTCCTTGTCGTATATCCGTACGCCTTCTTCGATGCTTAGGCAGATGTCCAGCTTCGACACGTCGAAGGCTTGCTGTAGGCTGTCCGTCCAGGTGAATGGTTGTGACGGGCTGAGGAAGGCTCTGAAGGGTTTCATCACCAGGGCCATGGAGAAGGCATACGCGACCTGGTTTACGAGTCTGAACCAGGCGCGTACGTCTGTTATGCTGAGTGGTTGTGGGAAGTCTCTGATGGTGGCGAGGTACTTCTTGCTTGGTCGGACATCTGTCAGGGTGATATCGAACCCGGCAAACTCCACTTCATCCTATGCGAAGCGGAATTTGCGTGGGTTCAAGGTGATGCCGTTCCGTGAGCAGAGGTCGAGCCATTGGATGGCCTGATGGTATGCTGTTTCCAGGTCCGGGGACCATAGCAGGGCGTCATTGATGCACTTTGTTTTGCAAGTGATATGCGAGCAATGGCATCATAACGTGCTGTGTATGCATCCCCAGATGCGATGTACCCCTGTGCGGCGGAACGGTAGCGATACCTGCCCCAAGGAGTGATAAAGGTGGTGTAGTGGCAGTCCGACTCTGTCAGGGCGACAGAGTGGTAGCCGTTCCAGGCATCGAAGATTGTCTTTTTGGTGTTACCTGGAATGGCCCGCGCCTGGTGGAAGGGTGACTGGCAGTGATGGGTCTCCCTGGTGGCGTGCTGGTTCAGTTGCTGGAAGTTGATGGTCCTCCTCAGGGACCCGTTCTTCTTGGTGCAGATGACTATTCTATGGCACCAAGTGTTTGTGGTACCCAAGGGGACCTGTTCCAGCACGCCGGGGCGAACGTCCCTATCCAGGCTGCCTTTACCTCATCTTGCCAGTTGATGGAGATGCTGATGGGCGTGTGTCAAGGTTTGGGAATGGCGTCAGGGTCGATACCGAGGGACAGGGGTGGTCCAGCCATCATTGGCAGGGGCTGGTGCTTGCACACATTGAACGCACTTGCTGCATATGTCCGCAGCAAGTGGCGTTCAAGCAGCCTCCGCTTGGCCTCTGTGGCCGGGTATGGTAAGCTGGTAGGTCTGGGTGGTGGAGCGGCTCTCTTGGGGCACGAGCAGGGGTGGGCAGGTGTGGGTGCTGGGTTTTGCTGGGGTATGCTTATGGGGGTTCTCACTGGGGCATTCACTGGTTGAGGTTGGGGGATGCTCACTGGTGTGTGTGATACTCTGGTGTGTGTGGCACTCGCTGGTACACTCACTGGTTGAGATGGGGGTGGGTTTCCGTGGGTCATCCATACTGGGTCCCTGGTCTGGCCGCATTCCATGGGGGGTGGTGGTGGGCTTGGTTGGGGTCCGGGGCGGGGTGTGTATGCCTGGTTTTGTGTGTCTGCGACTGTTTCCGACCTTGTCTGGTGTGCCTGTGGTTTGGTAGGCGAGCTGAGGGGGAATTCCAGGGGGATCATGTCGAGGTCTGCCACATGTGGCCAGACTTAGATAGAGCTTCGTGGCTGATGGACTGAAATACACCATCTGGCGGGTCTCTGCACCTGATGGAATGCGGATTCGGATCAGGGCGGCTCCTTGAATGGGGAGGTTGGTTCTGAGGCTGATTTCATCAGGAGGTTGACTGGGATGAGGTCATCAGGCGTGAGGTGGAGTCGATCCATCAGAGTGGGGCCGGCCAGGAAACTCTGGCACCCAGTGTCTGCCATGGCTATGGTTTGGACATTGAGGGTCTCCTGGGGGAGGGTGTGGCTGTGTGCTCGGAAGTCCTCATATCTGGCAGATATCGTGACTGGGATGTTAGGTTGGGGTGGGGAGCGTCTCTGCGTCCACGTTTTGGAGGTTCTGTTCCAGGTTTGGTGCTGTAGGGTGCCTTCGTGCATCCCCAGGACTTGCTCGGAGATGCTCGATTCGTTTTCCGCTTGCTGCCAGCACATGTGTGGGAGGTGGTGTTGTCTGCCGCATGCCGAGCATGTTGTGCCAAAGGTGGGGCAATGGATGCGTCGGTGGGCCGTTCTCTCTTGCTCTCCGTGTTCCTGCTGCCCACAGTAGGCACATATGCCTCGGTTGGTTGGGGGTCTGCTCTGTGGGGTGTTGCCTCTGGGTCGAATGTTTCTCGGTGCCGGGGTTGTGTTGGTTGACCTCTGTTGAGATGGGATGTGGCAGTGTCGAGGGGGGTGCCTCTAGGCGGTTGAGAGTTTGGGTGGCGTTGCAGCTTCTTGTATGAGCTGGCAACGGCTGATGTGTCCTCATCTTCGTAGTGGGAGATGGCGCTGGAGGAGGTCGGAGTTGAGATGGACAGGGCCGAATGCTTTCCTGCAGCCTGCACCTCGATGAATTTGATGGTGTCCTCCACCGAGAGGTCCTGGTCCGGATGCTTAAGGAGATCCTCTTGGATCTCCGCATCCGCCAGGCCTATGCAGAGCTGGTCGGCCACTCGCTCCTCCCCCTGGTTTGTCATGCCGTCGCAGTTTGGGCACTTCTTAAGGAACCGGCAGACTTCGGCCTGTCCTCTGAGGCGTGCTGCGAAGGCACGGATGGGCCACTGTATGGTCCTGGGTCATTCGGGAGAGGGCTACCCTGGCCACCTTCGGTTTCTCTGATCTGACATATACCGCGAAAAATAATTGACACGCAGTGTTTTTTTGACGTTTAAAAAAATTTGATAAACAACTTTTTGCGTATATATACGCTTGTGACAGTGAGTGAGTTAATATGTCACTTTAAGTTCCTGGCTTGTCATACACATAATTATATACCACACGTAGGCAACCATATACACATAATACTGTTCACATAAACACACACATAAACTATACACAACACAGACACACACGTACACCACACATATATACTCTATAATCACACTAACACCCACACAAACCACACACCACACTTCTCATGCACATATACACTACTTGTACGCAACCATACACATATATACTTACAGTAACTACATGGTCATACATACAAACACATACACACTACATACACACACACACACACTAAACCCACACACACAAATCAGTTGGGACATGCTGGCACACTATTTGGACATCATATATGTAGAAGCTTAATGTGTACACTGGGCAAAAATTTCCTACAAAATAAATATGAACTATCATGAGGTATTTTCAACATGGAAGACAGTTCATATATTAAGTAATGGAAATTTGAACTGTACATGTGTTCTCCATCTTTCCTACAACAAAAACATGAAGGGATATTTTGAACTGCCTTCCAAATCTTATATATATTAGCTTTAGTATCTTAGTATGGTTGAGTAATATTATAATTATTATAAGAATTCTTTATGTCACAGTAAATAATTATAATGCACAGCATATTTTAATTATGTTATTATAAATTGTTCTATTCATCTATTTCCTTACAGATGCTTGGGCCAATCACCACAAATTTTCAGGGGGGCATCATGGCCCAACTGGGGATGTAACGGCACTCTTGTATTTTCTCAAAATTGCCTTTTGGGACATTTAAGGGGGACATAAAGGTCAAAAACACTTTTTTTCCCCACCACCCCCAATGGGGCCGGCGAGAAGTCGAGACCATTTAAACTTGATGGGAAGAATTTGGTACACTTTGAACAACCTAGGTGAGCACTGTGCCCTAAAAACCACAAAGCTTTCTTCCACTGGAAGGTCACATGAACAGCAAATTATGGCACAGCGTACTATCTTTCTCTCACCATGAATACTAAGTTCCACTCCTTCCCAAAACTTTAAAAGATCTTATATTAGAGGGTCAATTTATGAATTGACAGTGAGCTTAGGTTCATGAGGCCCTGGAAGAATTCCAAGTAGGCAAATGTTTTCTAGCTTAGAGCGTAGTTTTCTAGGAAGATTGAAAAAAGACAAGTATATTGCACCCACTGAGTAAGTGAGGTGCTTGTGTCAGGAAGCCCCTCCTCCTGATTCTACAGGACTCCCTGACAGGCAGAGACAGTTCATGACCATATTAGGTCACAGTACTATGACCCTTAGACTATTAATTAACTGTGGTTTTTTAGTAACTAGACAGTTCAGTAGAGAAGAGTGTGTCTCAGTTGTTGAGTATTTAATCAGAATCTTTATTTAATGATACTACCAATTCCAAGCAGTGGGGTCTGGGTAGTTTAGGCTTGCCAAGCATAAGGCAAGTTCAGTCAGGACAGACAGGTTAGAGGGTCCCTCCAGCAGGGCACTCCCTAACATTTGGTGGCAGCGGTTACCGAACTTAGCCAGAACAATTAGCTAGAAACGACTAGTTGATCGCTATTTGAACAGAGAGAAAGTCAAATCCGAATCCAGTCGGTCAGTCAGCAGTTGCTAGTAGCTCAGTATTTGTTAGCTAGTACGATTCAGTCTGTAAGTAGCTAGAAGTAGCTAGAAGAACAGTGACAAGTCAGAACAGTGACAAGTCGAATTCGTTGGCGGTTGTCTACTCCAACTGAGCAAAAACAGTACGAACGGACAGCGTTTACAAGGGCAGAGGTATAAGTGAAAGTGACGACCCGAAAGTGCGAACCGAGTCAGTGCACAAGTGAATTGGTGTATAAGTGTGGAAGTGAAAGTGACGATCCAAAAAACAAAAAACACACAAAAACAACAACAACCAAAAAAACTCGAACACAACACGAAGTACGCAGCGTGGAGACACACACCAGAGAGATCAGTAGGACGCAGACGACGGCCTACAACCTAAGGAGGAAGGGGACATCCTGCAATACAACCGGAAGCAGAATGTCGAGACAGAAGTCAAAGAAAGACGGTGAGAGACAAAGCTCACCAGAAACAGAACAGGACATGGAGACAGCAAGTCAGTTGAGCTCTCAGACTCTGATGAGCCAGACCACAATGATGGAATTCTTTGAAAGAATGGAACATCGCCGAGATGAACAAGAGAGGCGCAGGGAAGAAGAACGTCGCCGGGAAAAGGAAGAAGAGATGAAACGCTGGGAGAAGCTGCTACTCATACGAACAGAACCAGCAGAGAGCCAACCAACTTCAATGCGGAGCCCACCAATGCTGATAACTCAACATGTGCCGCAATTTTGCAAACAGGTTGAGGAAGAGTCGGACATAGCAACCTTTCTCCTCTCATTCCAGACACACATGGAGAACTTTGGAGTTCCAGCAGAAAGGTGGACATCACACCTGGTTCCAATATTGAACAATGAGGCCAAGCGGGCACATGCCCTCTTTGACACATCAGTGAAGGCTGACTTCACAAGTACAAAGGAAGCACTCCTATGCCATTTCCACGTTGGCAAGAGAACATATCGGAGGAAGATGGTGGAGACAAGGAAACTAGCAGAGGAATCCTGGGTCATGCACTGGAGGAGACACAAACAGTGGAGCCGGCGCTGGACCGAAGAGTGCGAGACACCAGAGCAGAGCAGTGACATGTATGATGCCGAGATGGTATATGACTGGATGCCGCACTGGCTTGCAACCTGGGTCAGGGATAAGGACCCAAACACACCCCTGGAAGCAATGCAGCTGGCTGACGATCATCTGGACAATCAGAGGGGGAAACAGGACCAGAGGGGAAGACTGGAACCGCATCAGCGATCCCTAAACCTCAAGTCAGATCTGCACCGCAGAAATGAAGCAGAGCACAGAGAGAAACACCAGCAGGAGAGACGCGACCAAGACTCTAGACAGTTCCGAAAGAAGGATGGAAGCAGAGAGGCTAAGCCATGGAACAAGCCTAAGTTCGACCCTGAGAAAGGACCTCGCTGTTTTAAGTGTAATTGCTATGGTCATATTGCAAGGGACTGTGAGGAGGTGGTCCACACAGCCAACTTCGCTAAGGAAGACAACCTAGCAGCCGTTCATGTGGGATTCATTGAAGGACAAGAATGCCAGAGAATGTTGGTAGACACTGGGTGCAGCAAGACACTCATCCATGAAAAGTGGATTCCGCAGAAGACACTGACTGGGAAGATTAGGCTGACGACCGCGTATAATGGAAATGTGGAACCACTACGCACAGCAAGGGTTAAAGTTGAAGTAGACAAATGGAGCAAGGAAGTCGAAGTAACAGTAAAGAAGGACTTAGCATATGACGCCCTGCTTGGGAGAGACCTACCGTTCCTCTGGAATTTGGGCAGGCACCTGATGGAACCAGATGAAGTGAATGCTGTTCAGACAAGGAGTCAGAGGAAACGAGAAACAGAGACCTACCAAGCAGACATTGAGGCTGATGAATGGTCAACCAGTGAGCCGACCAACACAGATACTGAATGGGAGATGCGCGAGCCTCCATCAACCACAGTGACAGTTGAGCAGCCGGAAGATGACGGACTACCAAATTTTGAGGACGACATGTTCTTGCCAACATGAACCCCCAAGAAGCATTTCACCCGAGCCGAGAAAAGACAGGAACGACAGAAATTCCACACATTGGAAGGCACTCAACACCCACTAGATGGAGGAGCACCTGCACTAAGAAAAGCGATAGCAGAGGACAAATCACTGGAGGCCATCAGAAAGAGTGCAAGGGAGGGAGACCCCAGCTATCAGGAAGAAGCAGGCCTCCTTTACCGAGTGGCACCCGAGTCGAACGGACAGGGAGTGTTTCGACAATTAGTTCTGCCAACCTCGTACCGAAACATTACATTGAAGACGGCTCATGCCATTCCCATGGCAGGACATCTCGGGCGGAAGAAAACCCAACAGCGTCTTCTTGACCGATTCTTCTGGCCAGGGATCTATGAGGAGGTAGCCACACTGTGTAGGACGTGCCCCGAGTGCCAGAAGGTGGCAAAACACCGTAAACAGAAGGCACCACTGATGCCTTTGCCACCAATGGATGAACCCTTTCAGCGTGTAGGGATTGACCTCGTCGGGCCATTACCCCGAACAAAAGCTGGACACCGTTTTATCCTCACAATGGTGGACTTCGGCACGCGGTACCCAGAAGCGGTGCCACTTAAACGAACCGACAGTCGGACAATAGCTGATGAGCTATTAAAGATATTTGCCAGAGTAGGCATTCCAAAAGAGATCCTATCAGATTGTGGGGCAAATTTGACGAGTTCCCTGATGGAGGAGTTGTATCGGATGTTGGGGGTGAAACCGATCAGAACATCACCCTATCACCCGCAAACGAACGGAATGACCGAAAGATTCCATGCCACGATGAAGAGCATGCTGCGGAAGGTGCTGGGAAAGTTTGACCAGCAATGGGACAAAGCACTCCCGTACATCATGTTTGCATATCGGGAAGTTCCGAACGAGACCACAGGATTCAGCCCATTTGAACTAATGTACGGACGAAAAGTCAGGGGACCACTCGACATCCTGAGGGAAGAGTGGGAAGAGACTCCGACGATGCCCACCAGTGTGATTGCATATGTCCAAGGGGTGCGGGACAGGATGGAACAGGTCCACCGTATGGCATGGAGAAAGAGCGAGGATCGAAGGAGGAGACCAAGAAATGGTATGATCGAACCGCACGGCTCCGAACGTTTCAACCAGGTGACCAAGTCCTTGTCCTGTTACCCTCTGAAACAAACAAACTGTTGGCGAGCTGGCAGGGTCCCTACGAAATAACGAAGAAGTTGACAGATGTTACTTATGCAGTCCTGATGAGCAACAAGAGGAAAAGAAACCGTGTCTTCCACGTCAACGCCCTAGCCAAATGGGAGTCACTAGTAATAGCTTGCCTGGCTACGGAAGGTGCAGAGGGGGTGGAAGATAGTGAAATGGAGATTATCACCTGGGAAGCTGAACAACCTGGGACGACACCGGTTGTGAACCCAGACCTAACTACTGAACAGAAGCAGGCACTACAGAAGCTGCTTGAACGCTATGATGAGGTGTTCAAGGATGAACCAGGACGAACACAACGGGCTGAGTTACGAATCGAAACAGGAGATGCCACACCTTGCCATTTGGCAGCATACCGACTGTCACACACCAAACAGGAGTGGGTACAACGTGAGATCACCCAACTCCTTAAGGCAGGGCTTATCCGACCGTCAACCAGCCCCTGGGCATCCCCGATCCATTTGGCGAAAAAGGGAGAGTCCTACAGATTGTGTGTGGACTATCGTAGATTGAATAAAGAGACAAAAAATGATCCTTACCCAATGAGACGTGTAGACGACCTCCTTGACAGACTAGGAAGTGCGGCATACATTACAACATTGGATTTGTCAAAGGGGTATTGACAGATACCAGTACACAAAGAGAGCATCCCCAAAACAGCCTTTATGACACATCTAGGCAAGTACGAGTTTTGCGTGATGCCCTTCGGACTGAAAGGAGCGCCGGCAGTATTTCAACGGATGATGAATGAGTTGATTGCAGATATTCCTCAATACGCCGCTGCTTATCTGGACGACATTGCCATTTTCAGTGCAACCTGGCAAGAGCATTTACAACACCTGGAAGTTGTGCTGGATAAACTGGAGAAGGCGGGGCTGACAGCAAAACGGTCCAAGTGCCAACTTGGACAGACAGAGTGTGATTATCTCAGACACCGAGTAGGCCAAGGAAGGGTGCGTCCCAGAGAAGCTAAGATCGTCAGTGTAAGGAACTTCAAGACGCCCAAAACAAAGAAGAATGTACGCTCCTTCCTTGGCTTGGCAGGGTATTACAGGCGGTTTATACCCAACTTTGCAGAAAGAGCATTCCCACTAACAGAGTTAACTAAGAAGGAAGCACCAGACAAGGTAGTGTGGTCAGACCACACGGAACAGTCATTTCGATGGCTCCAAGAGCAGTTAATGACAGAACCAGTACTAAACAGTCCCAACATCAACCGACCATTCGTATTGTTCACAGATGCCTCCGGAGTGGGTGTAGGTGCAGTTCTCAGTCAGGTGGATGCAGACGGACACGACCGGGCAATAGCTTATTATTCACGGAAGTTGCTGCCTCGAGAACGCCGATACTCAGCCGTCGAGCTGGAATGCCTGGCTGTAGTAAACGCAGTGAAACACTTCAGAGTATATCTTGATGGCACCCCATTTAAGATTGTGACAGACCACCGATGCCTTCAGTACCTACATAGGTTCAGGGAGGACAATGGCCGTTTAACACGCTGGGCTCTCAGTCTACAACCTTTTGACTATACAATCCAACACCGGCCTGGAAACACGAACGGAAATGCAGATGGGCTCAGCCGGCAAGAATGGACTGAAGACGACCCACCGGCAGCGACCCAGAATAAGGGGGGGAGATGTCAGGGAGCCCCTCCTCCTGATTCTACAGGACTCCCTGACAGGCAGAGACAGTTCATGACCATATTAGGTCACAGTACTATGACCCTTAGACTATTAATTAACTGTGGTTTTTTAGTAACTAGACAGTTCAGTAGAGAAGAGTGTGTCTCAGTTGTTGAGTATTTAATCAGAATCTTTATTTAATGATACTACCAATTCCAAGCAGTGGGGTCTGGGTAGTTTAGGCTTGCCAAGCATAAGGCAAGTTCAGTCAGGACAGACAGGTTAGAGGGTCCCTCCAGCAGGGCACTCCCTAACAGCTTGTACGGTTGAAACCAATCGAGAGTGACCATGAAAGCATATGAATTATCTTCAGACAAAAATGGCTTCCCACCATAATTTAAAAAAAGTTTCCACACACGACCATCATACACATCTCCCAGAAAACAATCAGGCATGTTTCGTGATTTCCAGTGCACATTTTCTTGTAAACTCGGCACTTGAAAGAACATGTTCTAAAGATGTTTGTCATTAGTGGATAAAATATTCTACGATTAGTAGCCAGTTCGACTGTTTTAATTAAATAACACTCCATTGCATCTTTGCCTATTATGGCCATGTCGAAATTTGGGTATGTATGAACAGCGTTTAGCCTTTGATGTGCACCGTGTTATTCAAGACAATTACTATACTTCCAAACTGTGCCACAATGTTTACAAACTGGAAATCTCAGAAAGACCTTCTTCTGTAACTTGGTGTACAGTTTTTGTGCCATATAAAATGATATTGGAATTGGAAGCTCAGCTCCAATAAAAGCACATGGAGCGCATGCAGTTTCCCAAGGACCACAAAGAACATTTTTAAGAAATGGAATATATATTATATCTAACAGTCGATCTGATAAGTGAAAGTGAGCCTGAAGTGAAAGGAATAATGCTAGTAACAGTCGAACGAATGGTTTCAATGATGTATCCACGTGTTCCGTAGTTGGAGATCTTGGTGGCTCATGATTTTCTTCGGAGTTAGAGTCTGCCTCATTATAATCGGTCCACACTTCAACACATGAGGCCCCACCTGAAATAATTATAATGATATATTTATAGAGTAGAGCAAAGTGCATGTCCCCACCCCTAAACTAATCATTAATTTTTGGTGCTACTTGTCAATGTACAGTAACTTCAAACACTGACCCGACCCAATAAAGCATGCATGCAATTAACACACTAGTTCACATTGCATTTGTGGTTCCTATAACGTACAGGATATTGCAGAATGTTTGCACAGAATGTTTGCACTTAGAATGGTTGCACTTAACTAAAATTAAATAAACTCCTCTCTAGTATATAGCTATTTGTATATGTTATGTCCAAATTATAGGAAAGCAATGAACTTCCTGTTGCAAACATTCTGTATTAAGCAACTAGACGTGGAAATATTACGTTTGTTGCTGTTGTTGCTGTTGTTAAATTAGCTAAAATAGAAAATTGCTACAATTGCAATACTGTAGCACAGACAAACAGTGTAGCTAGCTAGCCATAATCACATTTTCTTACCAAGACTCTGATCTGAACTGTCCTAATCAGGTAGAGCAGGATCGCTATGTGGAGGACTATCTTCTCCAGAACATTCATGAGGATCTGCACATTCATTCAAAGAAGGTGGTTCACCGCCGGGAACCTCAACATTGTCTTCAGTGGCTGAGCCTGAGGCCTCTGTGTCCTGGAGAAGCCACGTGCCAATTTCACTATTGTAGTAAACTCTTAAGAGTTCTGTAGGGTTTATATGACATGACTCGGTCACAATGCGGGA
The DNA here is from genome assembly GCA_028752905.1 of Cladorhizidae sp. MBARI D1340-BT2. NCBI lineage: Eukaryota > Metazoa > Porifera > Demospongiae > Poecilosclerida > Cladorhizidae > Cladorhizidae sp. MBARI D1340-BT2. The sequence goes on along the minus strand of JAQNBH010000007.1, from coordinate 16,922,805 downwards.
AAATCCTCTGATCTAGTCGAAGTCTAGGTCTTCGTCTCTGGGAGGGTGGCGAATCCATTTTATATTAATCCATCATGTGATATCACGGACCCACTTTTTGGGGGTTAGAAGTTGAGTGAGCTTTAGAACTGGCGGTCAGTGGCAGCTATATGGCAGAAAGTGTTGAGCGATGTTTTTCTAGTGAGGAGGAATACGATGTGGAAGGGCTCTTCCTCTTAGCTTCGAACTGGGGTGGAGGGTTCGTTAGTGCAGCTCACTTCTCCACTGATGGTCTAGATTGCTCTTCAGTGCCTGAAAGTGCGGTTTCTGTTAGCGAAACCGATAACCGATGACGAAACGATCGCTGAACAGTTGCCTACAAAGTCAGTCCCAACTTGCTTGTCAAAGTTTGTAAAGAATAAACGGACCTCGAGTACATTATCACAACACCAAAGTCCCGCTTGAGAGTGAGTAGTACATAAAGTGCCATGCCCCTCTTATTATGAATCTCAAAACTCCATTGCAGTGTCGTCCACCAATGGTCTGTCTAAGTCAGCTGGTTGCACTCCTCTGCCAAAGCGATTGAATACGGATAATTCAGGCCCGCTGGAAGTAGCACTGACCCTACAACTACTTCTGTTTTGGGGGAGATATCTAATACTCTTGGAGTAGTACTTAAATTAAGAGGCTGCATGCTAGGGAACGCAAATTGGAGAGAACGTCCTCAGGATCATCTTCTGACGTTAAGAAAAGTGTGCCACTAATAGTGAGAGTAAGTTTCATTTAGTGAATGGACCTGAATGGACCTGAATGTGGAGAATCACCTGTTGATCATGGATTTTCCACGATCATTAATAGATTCGAAACAACTGTCAGTTGTCTTGGTTTATCAAAAAGCTTGATTTAGGAATTATTTCTCCCTTTTGAAATAAATTATGCTCTCTTCTTCCAATAAATGCACCTACGATTAGCAACCATGTTGTTGTTTTTATAGAAAGAGACAAGGATGACATATAAGGCTCTTCTTGATCATTGCAGGGTTTGATACATCTCCAATGTACTGGTATGATTAATCAGAGATACCTATATGCTTTTAATTCAACAAAATATAACTCTAAAAAGACCTTATGCATAGCAATTTGTATTTTTCTTGTTCTTTGTGTACAGAACAACTTTCAAAGATCGAGATATAATCAAGCTATTGTTACCTTGTTGATTAAGTAAGTGTTTGGGTGCAATCCCACCTTTTCAGCTGTTGATACGTGGTAAGTAAACTCGACCATATTGATAGCAATAAAACTCACTCCTGGTAGCTGAATTGAACTGGATCTTTTTACATTTACCTTATATACCAGATCCTCTGGTGAACGATAATGATTCGCTCTAGATCTGGTTGGTAGGTATACTATTGGCCATGGGTTACTTATCATTGTACAAGAATTACTACCACTCCTCAAAGCTTTGAATCATGTTTAAACCTGACCCTAGTTGGACGCTGCAAAGAGCCCATATATATGTAGAGGTTTTAATAAAGATCTATATGAATGCTCTACAGGTAATCCATTGAGTAAAGCTGTAGATTGGAAAAAGAAATGTAAACTTCATTCGTTGTTTTTTAACCTATCATTTATAGCTACATCCAATGGTTGCACCTAATACCAGTTCAATTTAACTAACAAATGCTAATTTTCTGAGGCATCTACACAAAATGTACTTAGTCAAATGTCAATGGTGGCCATAATGAATTAACAGGATGATTTTTTCAGTGATTGTGTCAAAGGTTTACTCTAAATTTGAAATAATAGATTTAAAAAAAGTGTTTACTAATACAATATACACTTGTTTATAATTTTACACTTGCAGCTGCTGCCTATACTTATTAGAAGAGTTTATGTCAAGAACAAACTCTAAAGAGAAAGGGAACACATGAACAGAGGAAGAAGCATAGACGTCGTCGAGAGAGGGTTGTTAGGGTGAGTGACACATGTGTTGTATGTTAAACAGTCTTACTCTGTGCTGTACCTTCTATGCCTGTCACTGTACATATGTTTGTCACTTATCTGTTTGTGTCACTATTATATGTGACTGTGTGTGTGTGGGGGCCAGGTTGGGCGTGGGCTAGGGCGTGGTCCCTTTGTGTCTGTGAACAGCACTGTGCGTGTGAGTGTGCTTTGTGTCTGTGAACATCACTGTGTGTGTGTATGCCTTTGTGTCTGTGTGTGTGTGCCTTTGTGTCTGTGTGTGTGCACGCCTTTGTGTCTGTGAACATCTGTGTGTGTGTCTGTTAACATCACTGTGTGTGTGTGTGTCTTTTTGTCTGTGAACATCTGTGTGTGTGCCTTAGGTCTGTGAATATCTGTATGTGTGTCTGTTAACATCACTGTGTATGTGTGAGCCTTTGTGTCTGTGTGTGTGTGTGCCTTTCTGTGAACATCTGTGTGTGTGTGTGCCTTTGTGTCTGTGAACATCTGTGTGTGTGTGTGCCTTTGTGTCTGTGAACATCTGTGTGTGTATGTGCCTTTGTGTCTGTGAACATCTGTGTCTGTGAACATCTGTGTGTGTGTGTGTGCCTTGGTGTCTGTGAACATCTGTGTGTGTGTGCCTTTGTGTCTGTGAACATCTGTGTGTGTGTGTGTGCCTTTGTGTCTGTGAACATCAGTGTGTGTGTCTGTTAACATCACTGTGTGTGTGAACATCTGTGTGTGTGTCTGTTAACATCACTGTGTGTGTGTGTGAACATCTGTGTGTGTGCCTTTGTGTCTGTGAACATCAGTGTGTGTGTCTGTTAACATCACTGTGTGTGTGAACATCTGTGTGTGTGTGTGTGCCTTTGTGTCTGTGAACATCTGTGTGTGTGTCTGTTAACATCACTGTGTGTGTGTGTGAACATCAGTGTGTGTGTCTGTTAACATCACTGTGTGTGTGTGAACATCTGTGTGTGTGTGTACCTTTGTGTGTGTGAACATCTGTGTGTGTGTGTGTGTGTGTCTGTGAACATCACTGTGCGTGTGTATTTTGCGCATGTGAACAACTCTCTCTCTCTGTGCGTGCATGCATAAGTGCCTCAGAGAGTTTGTGAACATATCTTTCTGTGTGCATGTGTGTGTGCGTGCTTGAGTGTGGTGCCTGTGAAATTCTCTTTCACCCTCCCTCTCTCTATGTGCATGCACATGCCTTTGTGTCTGTGAACATGGGTGTTTGTGGATTTTAATGTATTTTTTTAAACTTTATAGAGACTTGCTGAAAGGGAATCTGAATTCAAGAGGATGTCGTATGTTGAATCAGACCGAGCTAAGTGGAAGAAGGTGTTAGTGACAGGACTGATTTCAAGTGACGACAGTGAAGATCAGCAAGATGGCAATAGTGTCCTAATTGTACACGTGAACTTCCCTGGAGAAGTGACAAAATTTTATGAGGAGTTAGATGCTGCACATGAAGCTCGCAGATCAGAACAAGCAGTCCGTCAAACAAAGGCTCGCATTCGGAAGGGCTTCCTATCAAGGAGGACAACGGTATCTAACCTTCCAACTGGGGCAATTACAAGCCAAAGATAACTCCTTACTCAGATTTGACTTTTTTGGATAAAAATACTAACTGATTTTAATCTATAATTGATATAGATTTCGTTATTGTTAATCTTAATTTGTTGTTAATCTTAATTTGTGTGATATCTTAATTTGTGTGATTATCCTTATGAATGAACATTTTATATTTCAATAATATTTCATTAGCTGATAGTTGATATTTCTATAAACTTTCGGAAATCGCCAAGACATTTCACATGGTCCTCGCCTATACATTGACTAGGATATTTCATGTGTTCCTAATCTATCCATTTGCCCAAGACATTTCATGTGGTCTTCACCTATCCATTGACCAGACATTTCACATGTTCCCACTACCCGGCATTTAGCCCTATCCATCACAGGACACATTACAAGAAATTGCAACTATTCTTGGGTACATGACATTCAAGACACATGAAATCCCATATACCAATCTAACACCAATCCAATGGTTGGACATGCCCCAGTGGTATCACACTGTTTACACTACGAATTAATTCTTAGCAAATATTAGTGCTAAGTAGCTCGTCATTAAAATTTTGATTAGTTTTGGCACAAGCACTTTAAATAGCTAGTTATCAGTCGCTATATATTGTTTGGCAGTGATCACTTGCTTAGCTGGTATACCTGCATAATTATTATCTATGTTAGCGACATAGTTATAGCCAAATAACTTCTCGTTCATAACCACAACAATGTACACGCCAGCTGGATCAGCAGTCACTGTTGTCCATTGGTGGTGATAGTTTATGATACAATGGCTGGTATCATATATATTATGAACTGGTCTTATACAATAGAATGGTAAGATACCATACTGTACGATGGACAAGCGTCATATTGTGTACAATTAAACGAAAGAGAGATTATCAGGCTGCAGTTCATTGATTGGCTAATAATAATAATAATAATAATAATAATAATAATAATAATAATAATAATAATAATAATAATAATAATAATAATAATAATAATAATAATAATAATAATAATAATAATAATAATAATAATAATAATAATAATAATAATAAATAAATAATAATAATAATAATAATAATAATAATAATAATAATAATAATAATAATAATAATAATAATAATAATAATAATAATAATAATAATAATAATAAAAACAATAATAATAATAACAACAATAATAATAATAATAATAATAATAATAATAATAATAATAATAATAATAATAATAATAATAATAATAATAATAATAATAATAATAATTAATAATAATAGTAATAGTAATAGTAACAATAATAGTAACAATAATAGTAATAATAATAGTAATAATAATAGTAATAATAATAGTAATAATAATAGTAATAATAATAGTAATAATAATAATAATAATAATAATAATAATAATAATAGTAATAGTAGTAATAATAATAGTAGTGTATTAATAATAGTAGTAATAGTAGTAGAAGTAGTAATAATAATAATAATAGTAATAATAATAACAATAACCAACAAAAACATCAACAAAAGCAACAGCAGCAATTGCAGCAACAGCCAAAACAGCAGCAACAACAACAAAATAGTAATAATAACAACAATTATAATAATAATTATTATTGTTACTATTATGTTATTATTACTATTATGTAATTTTATTTTATTTTTTACACAAAGTGCACAAAAATACTAAATTAATAACTACCGAAAGAAGCTCTATTTTTCTCCAATTAGAATATATTTATATTTTTGGTGTTTAATTATTATCCTGATTTTGTTTTCCCACATCCGCTTCACATGCTGGATGCATGTTGTATGCAAAAGTAGGGGGACCACAGACCATCCTAGCCCACTCAGGAATTACACTCCTGCAACTTTACTGATCACTATTCCACATTGTCATCAGTTCAAAATAATATTAAATGTGAGAGTATATAGCAAGCCCCACTGTAGTTTTACAAGTAGCTAGATTTCCCATTCTACACATTTTATTATCTGTGTTACATTTTTAGGTTTGCATTATTGACTGAGACAGAAAATAAGAGTACTCTTCTCAACAAACTCTCAGTTAACATGATGAAGATGAAATTACTTTCCCAATAATCAGCTTGATGATTACAGCTGAGGGTGAGAAAATTCAAGTTGATCATTTGTTTTGGAAATGGCCATAAGCTCAAACAATTATGGATTGCCCTCTAAAGATGGTCAGTATCTATAGTTACTTAGATTTTATTTGGTTTAGTACTTTAAATTTAACTGCTTTTTTGGCATTTGGTTATCAAAGTCAAGCAGTACATCTTTACTGAAGCTCTGATCAGTTTGAGGTGGATCTGCAGAACTTCCTTCACAAAAAATTTACTCCCTTTGAAATCTTCTCACTTCAAGATTGGGTGATAGTGGTTCTATGCAAAGGAAGTTTTTTTGTCTGCATGTTTCCATGTGTTTTTTTACTCTCAACTGCAAACTCCCAATGTATAGACTTTCCCATGGAATGTGTTCTAATTGTGCAAGATGAACACTTCTGTTGCTTGTGGAGGAGCATGTTTTCATGGTACTGGATCAAATGCCAATCAGTTTCATGGATTTGGCAATTCTCAACCAACACAGGGAGGAAGCAACAGTTAGAGGAAGAGAAGAGTCAACACAGGGAGGAAGCTGCATTTGGAGGAAGAGAGGAGTCAACACATGGAGGAAGCTGCATTTATAAGAAGAGATGAGTCAACACCTAGAGTAAGCTGCAGTTAGAGGAAGAGAGTCAGCACAGGACGGAAGCTACAAAGGTGAGTCGTGTCAAGACCAATGCTTGCAAGTTTGGAGGAAAATCACAGTGCTTAGCAGCAAATCTGCACTGACACCAACAGAGAGAAAAGAACTGAAGGTTTGTGAAACTTTTTTTCCACTTTACCTATTTAGGCTCATTGCAAACATGCAAAGTTAATTCCAACCTGGGTAAGAGTGACAGCCAGGTTCCATATACTACTTCAAAAATGTTTCCAACCGAATAGTTATTGCAAATAAACGATGTTTCTGTACAACTTTGAGGAGCAGAGAAGTTCAAAGAATACCGACCACACCATGTTGCTCCTGAAGCAGTATAATAATAATAATAATAATAATAATAATAATAATAACAATAACAATAATAATAATAATAATAATAATAATAATAATAATAATAATAATAATAATAATAATAACAATAACAATAATAATAATAATAATAATAATAATAATAATAATAATAATAATAATAATAATAATAATAATAATAATAATAATAATAATAATAATAATAATAATAATAATAATAATAATAATAATAATAATAATAATAATAATAATAATAATAATAATAATAATAATAAAAAATAATAAAAAAATAAAAAAAAATTTAAAAAAATAAATAAAATAAAAATAATAATAATAATAATAATAATAATAATAATAATAATAATAATAATAATAATAATAATAATAATAATAATAATAATAATAATAATAATAATAATAATAATAATAATAATAATAATAATAATAATAATAATAATAATAATAATAATAATAATAATAATAATTAAAAAGTAGTAATAGTAATAACATTAATAATAATAACCACAGTAATAATAATAATAATAATAAAATAAAAAAGACTTTAAAACATCAAAAAAATTACTGAATTTATGGTGTCCATGGTCCAAGTCTTGCTCTTCAGAATGGCTCCCCAGCAGCGAGGCAAGATTATTTAAACATCAAAAAAACAACTGAATTCAGAAAAATTATGGTGTTCATGGTCCAACTCAGGCTCTTCAGAGTGGTCCCCCAGCAGCGAGGCAAGTCCATTCCACAATGTCAATTGAACCTCTCACAGTTTGGTGCTAGGCTGATGTACAATTATCCTTTACTAGCAGTTCCTTCAGTCTTCTGGCCTGGCCTAAGATGGTGGCTTCCTCCCCCCACAGAATAGGATGTCCCATTATCCCATGCATGTTCAACAATTAGCACACTTTTTATAAGAATCTTTATATGCTTTTACTCTAGTCTCCAGTCTTCTGTTGAACTTTCCTATGCTGTACTTCACACAGCTGCAAGGGATACAGCACACAATGCTTGAGTAGTGATAAAGAAGGAGGATCAATGAAAGGAGGAGAATCATTTGAATAGGGTTTTATAGTGTTCATCAACCTTTCATCTGTAAATATATCATAATAATATCTAAACACAGAAAGGAAGATAAGTACACCGATATAGGCAATCAGGGTATGAAAAGAAGGATTCTATGCTAGTAATTCCTATGTAGCAGGGATGAGTAAAGACATCGGGAGGGTTTGCAGGAAGTTCAACATCAGAGTTGTTTTCAGATCGGGAAGAACTGTGAGGACACAACTGAGCAGAGTGACAGATGAATTACCAGTTAGTATGCACTCATTGCACATCAGCCTAGCACCAAAGTGTGAGTGGTTCAATCCAGATTGTTGTCTGGCTACTGTGGGGCCTCTCTCAAGATCCTAAACTTGAAGCCATGACCAGTATTTTTTTCTGTATTCAGTTATTTATCATTCTTTGTTGAAGTTTCAAGCATGTTTAAAATATATATATATGCTTGATAGATATTAACATCAACAAAGATAAATAACTGAATACAGAAAAAAATACTGGTCATGGCTCCAAGTTTAGGCTCTCGAGAGTGGCACCACAGCAGCCAGACAATTTAATTTCTTATCATTATTACTGTTGATGTCTTTGTTGTTATTGTTATCATTATCATTGTTCTTGCTATTATTATTGCTGTTATTATTATTATTGTTGTTGTTATTATTGTTGTTATTATTGTTGTTATTATTATTGTTATTATTGTTGTTATTATTATTGTTATTATTATTGTTATTATTATTGTTATTATTATTGTTATTATTATTGTTATTATTATTGTTATTATTTTTGATTATTTTTACTGTTGTTATTATTGTTGTTATTATTGTTGTTATTATTGTTGTTGTTGTTATTATTATTATTATTATTATTATTATTATTATTATTATTATTATTATTATTATTATTATTATTATTATTATTATTATTATTATTATTATTATTATTATTATTATTATTATTATTATTATTATTATTATTATTATTATTATTATTATTATTATTATTATTATTATTATTATTATTATTATTATTATTATTATTATTATTATTATTATTATTATTATTATTATTATTATTATTATTATTATTATTATTATTATTATTATTATTATTATTATTATTATTATTATTATTATTATTATTATTATTATTATTATTATTATTATTATTATTATTATTATTATTATTATTATTATTATTATTATTATTATTATTATTATTATTATTATTATTATTATTATTATTATTATTATTATTATTATTATTATTATTATTATTATTATTATTATTATTATTATTATTATTATTATTATTATTATTATTATTATTATTATTATTATTATTATTATTATTATTATTATTATTATTATTATTATTATTATTATTATTATTATTATTATTATTATTATTATTATTATTATTATTATTATTATTATTATTATTATTATTATTATTATTATTATTATTATTATTATTATTATTATTATTATTATTATTATTAATATTATTATTATTATTATTATTATTATTATTATTATTATTATTATTATTATTATTATTATTAAATTTTTAATTTTTTTATATATATATTTTTAATTTTTTTTAATCAAACAACAACAAAACAATAACAACAACAACACTAATAATTACACAAGACTGTCCATGCCCGAGCCTCCCATTGCCCTCATGACTGCAAGAGCATTGCCTCTCTGTACCGCCACAGACAATTGTTGTATCAAAAATTGGTATGAATTCTCTTCCCCAGTGTGTTGTTTATTTTCCTTCCGAGTTCCTTTAGGAAGGCCAATGACTTTGGACCAATGGCACCTAGGGTCTCAACCGCAACTGGCACAAAAAAATAATTCCTGGTAAGGCAGTGGTACTTGTCCTCCTTTTTCTCTTCAGCCATGGCAGCTACCGCACCTGAGCTCCTGGTAGCTTGAGCACAATAGGACTGTGCCAGAGTGTTGGGGCAGGTCACATCCCAGATCAGGGGCTTGCCACATTTCCATGGCACCATGGTGATTCCATCTGGACGCTTGCCGTCCATATGATTGAGTCCAGACGGTTCCAGCCTTGAAGGCACCTGAGCAGAAGACATAGCCCTATGAATAATGTTATTCATTGAAGAATATCGGTAGTGACGACCCTCACTCTTCTTGCAGCTCAAACTGTGCAGACCAAAATGGTCCACCTCTGCATCACAGTGCTGGCATAAGTGGGGATGGCAAAGAGGGGACCCCAAACGAAGGCCAACAGCAATCCTGATAGTTGCGTCGTCCATCCTCAAACCCAAGTTGGAGATTGGGGGTGCACGAAGCCATGCTCCAGATTCCCTAGCAGAGACAGCCAAAAGCCTAGCTCTTGTCAGGCTATCTGAGGCATTGCTTAGCAAGGACTCCACATCTTTGGAAACTTGATAGGCATCCCACGACTTCTGGAGGCATGCTGCTGAACCAAGAGGTGTAGGAAAATAATGATCTTTTTCTTTTGACCACAGCAATAAAGCCTCTTCACGATTTTGGAGTGGGAGAGACTGCAGGTGTGTAGGGAGGATACGTTGGACCAGGTCGCAACAGGCAGCAGCCGAGTCCATGAAGGCAGATGGGGCAATCTGCACAGCACGCCTAATACCAAGACCACCTACTCTGATTGGAAGAGACTGGCTTGAGACCAAGCTGTGTCATCATCACCAAATTGAATATTGATGATGCTGCTCACAATAGTCTTGAGGGCATCGTCATAGGTAGCTAGGACAGGAGACAGGAAGCAAGGGGAGGTCCTGAGGATGTACTGCAGCTTTGGGATGGAAAATGAGCTACGCAGTAAAATCAAAGCCTCATGGGCCGAGATGTAGCTTAGCCTTTCCCCCATCACCTCAAGGGATTTCACCTTCTCCAAAAGGGAAGCAGAGATCGATTCTACGCTACCAAGCGGTGCACCAAGAAGACATGCTTCATCAGGATCTGTCACACATGCACCTGGAAGTGAGCATAATATAGTCCCTCTTGTGACTGGGTCATGGCAGATGATCTCCGACTTTCCATTATTTAGTGACAGACCCAACTCTGAAGCTAATTGTATGCAGGAGAGATCCTTGACAATGTCCTCAGTAGTACCGCCTAGAGTGATGTCATCCAGGTACATTATACACAACTCAGATGACATTTGGGCACAGTGTTGATGGAGGGACAAACAAAATAGCAAGGGACCAAGTGGGTCACCCTGTTGGACACCTTCAGCAGACTGCAGAGTCTGATCCTCCCAGAAAAGGTTGGATGGAGAAGAGTACACCGAGTGTACAAAGGGGTATATTTGTGGGGCTAAAACCTGAACAACACTAAGCATTTTGTCTCTATGCACGGAATTAAAGGCATTCTTGAAATCAAGCTTTAGCACAGCATGATTTGGTTGCAGATGTCTGATGTATTGCCTGGTAGCATGGACAGCAGCCTCAGCACCACCCCGTACTCCATAACCCAACTGTGTAGGGGCAAGCAAAGACGCCATTTCATGCATGACCTGGTTCCCAGCAATTTTGGCTACAAGGCGTCTGAGCGTACATCCAACTGCGATGGACCTAATCCCCCCATCCTTCTTCTCGAGTGCAGTCAGATTAGCGCCAAAGAAAAAGGGACGGACAGAGAGAGGTGTCCTACCCTCCAAAACCAAAGTCGTAAAAGCTCTAAGGGCAGAAAGGAGGAAAGATGAATCACTGCTGGCTGACTTCATCATGTCCTTTAAGTGTTGTGGTCTCAAACCATCCACACCCCTAGCTGAGCCACATGGAAACGACTTGATGGCACGAGCTACATCAGCCTCTGACACTGGGGTGGGATGGGGAGCCACAACAGGAGGCAATGGAATTGATGAGTCAGGGTGGGAAGAGGGATGCTTATCTCTCAATGATTTGAAAGTGACCTCATCCTTCTCTGCTATGGAATCCTCTGAGCATGCCAAACGCACTGCCCCCTTAAAAAACCCTTCCTCTAGCTTAGCGGATACACTTCGGCCGAAGGATTCTAGTGAGTCGCTAGCCTTCGCTCTCTTCTTGTTGGGATGGATCCCATTTTCAGGTGGGTCTAATTCCTCTCTCAGCAGCTTATTAACTTGAGTAGCAAGAGACCAACGCCTGCCACACCTTGGAAGCACATGCAGGCATCTAGTAGGGAACCTCAATAACCTTTCCCAAGCAACTGGACTGTTGCAGCACACAATCCTGTCCAGAATCATAGTCAGCTTAGCTGATGCCTGGTCTCTAGAGGCCCTTGGTATCCTCTTCAGAATCATAGTTCGGGATGGCTGAAAGGTAAAGGGATATGATGCCTCACCATTGTCTGAAGAGTCCGCGTCTGATGGTGTGGTAATGGCGGAAGAAGCTGGAGTTGATTGAGCACGTGGTTCTTGAGGAGGGACAGCAGGTGGCTTTCTAGAACCAGGGCAGCGACTGTTGACGGGGCCATGAGGTCTAATAAGGCCAGAAACAGATGCAGAAATGTTCCTCAAGCAGACAGCACACCCAGAATGACTCGCGACAGCAGCTGACGGAACGACCATTTTTCCAATTATTATTATTATTATTATTATTATTATTATTATTATTATTATTATTATTATTATTATTATTATTATTATTATTATTATTATTATTATTATTATTATTATTATTATTATTATTATTATTATTATTATTATTATTATTATTATTATTATTATTATTATTATTATTATTATTATTATTATTATTATTATTATTATTATTATTATTATTATTATTATTATTATTATTATTATTATTATTATTATTATTATTATTATTATTATTATTATTATTATTATTATTATTATTATTATTATTATTATTATTATTATTATTATTATTATTATTATTATTATTATTATTATTATTATTATTATTATTATTATTATTATTATTATTATTATTATTATTATTATTATTATTATTATTATTATTATTATTATTATTATTATTATTATTATTATTATTATTATTATTATTATTATTATTATTATTATTATTATTATTATTATTATTATTATTATTATTATTATTATTATTATTATTATTATTATTATTATTATTATTATTATTATTATTATTATTATTATTATTATTATTATTATTATTATTATTATTATTATTATTATTATTATTATTATTATTATTATTATTATTATTATTATTATTATTATTATTATTATTATTATTATTATTATTATTATTATTATTATTATTATTATTATTATTATTATTATTATTATTATTATTATTATTATTATTATTATTATTATTATTATTATTATTATTATTATTATTATTATTATTATTATTATTATTATTATTATTATTATTATTATTATTATTATTATTATTATTATTATTATTATTATTATTATTATTATTATTATTATTATTATTATTATTATTATTATTATTATTATTATTATTATTATTATTATTATTATTATTATTATTATTATTATTATTATTATTATTATTATTATTATTATTATTATTATTATTATTATTATTATTATTATTATTATTATTATTATTATTATTATTATTATTATTATTATTATTATTATTATTATTATTATTATTATTATTATTATTATTATTATTATTATTATTATTATTATTATTATTATTATTATTATTATTATTATTATTATTATTATTATTATTATTATTATTATTATTATTATTATTATTATTATTATTATTATTATTATTATTATTATTATTATTATTATTATTATTATTATTATTATTATTATTATTATTATTATTATTATTATTATTATTATTATTATTATTATTATTATTATTATTATTATTATTATTATTATTATTATTATTATTATTATTATTATTATTATTATTATTATTATTATTATTATTATTATTATTATTATTATTATTATTATTATTATTATTATTATTATTATTATTATTATTATTATTATTATTATTATTATTATTATTATTATTATTATTATTATTATTATTATTATTATTATTATTATTATTATTATTATTATTATTATTATTATTATTATTATTATTATTATTATTATTATTATTATTATTATTATTATTATTATTATTATTATTATTATTATTATTATTATTATTATTATTATTATTATTATTATTATTATTATTATTATTATTATTATTATTATTATTATTATTATTATTATTATTATTATTATTATTATTATTATTATTATTATTATTATTATTATTATTATTATTATTATTATTATTATTATTATTATTATTATTATTATTATTATTATTATTATTATTATTATTATTATTATTATTATTATTATTATTATTATTATTATTATTATTATTATTATTATTATTATTATTATTATTATTATTATTATTATTATTATTATTATTATTATTATTATTATTATTATTATTATTATTATTATTATTATTATTATTATTATTATTATTATTATTATTATTATTATTATTATTATTATTATTATTATTATTATTATTATTATTATTATTATTATTATTAATTATAATTATAATAATAATTATAATTATAATAATAATAATTATTATTACGACTATTGCTACTACTACTACTACTACTATTACTACTACTGTTGTTTTTGTTCTTGTTATTATTTTTTAATCTATATTTTCTGGTTTTTATTAATATTATTGTTATTATCACATTATTTTGGTGTTCATCATTCATTATTACTATCTTTATTGTATTTTTGCACATCAGTTCATGTGCAGTTCATGTGCTGGACACATGCAAATATTTTTTAATGAATAGAGCAGTCTACGACATGACAATAAGAAGAATGGGTGTGTAATTCGATTTTCATACAAAAATTTCCTGATGATGTTTGGTTTGCACCATATAGCACTTATGGCATTTAATTTTGGTAAGACGTGTGTGAATGCCTTGAAGTAATTGTTGGCATTGATTCTGTCCATTGGGTAAAAGTGACACCTAAAAGATGCAGTGATGGTAGTGTGTGATGATACCATTGGCAATAGGGTGATTTTCAATAGTATCCATCCATTTTGATTTAGTTTGTCCCATAAGATTATACTACAGTGCACATTCGAACAAATATTGATCTCTAGTAATGATTGATGATATCTTAGACCTAGGTATCCAAAACTTGAGCCTCAGTCTATGCATTTTATCAGCCAATTAGTTCAACTGAATATTGGTGAGGTTTTGTAACATCGTGTAACATTTTTAGAGCAGAGTCGATTGAATCGAACTGACATCAAGGTTTCACATGTTGAAAGAGGGATGCTATTACTTGGTGGATGAATGCAGTCTTCTCTTAATACCAATGTTAATGCCACAATCCTAAGCTGTAATGGTGCAGTGAGCTTCATGCATACTATGATGAGAAAATGAGTGTAGGTAATTAAGCACCACTTGGCAGAAACCAGCAGGGACAAACCTACATTGTACACCAGTAGTAGTGTAACAGAAAATTCTGCTATCTACTACTGTGATATTATTTCTTGAAGCTTGAGAGAGGATTCTTAGAGCTAAAATAGAAGTTGAGAGAGTCTGCATCTGTCTGCTGAGCCAAGGCTCTTTCCTGAAAGTTAACAAGGAGTGTATTGGCTTTAATCCTGGAGAGTGCATCAGTACCTGCATTGTCTACATCTTTGATATGCCAGTGTCAAGTTGTAAACTGAGCTATGAAGCCAAGATGATGACTTGTCTTTGGGTGCGTTGGCCAGGACATGTGGACAGAATATATACAAGCACTTATGATCTGTGTACGTGGGTGGGAAAACTGAACCCTTACACACGAAGTGATTTTGGGATAAACACAGCAATAAATTATCAATCAAAATTACTGCACCATGTTTCAGCTGGTTAGGAGAAGTATAAGATTAGACCCCATTGAACATCAATGTGCTGTTGAATGACTCCAACATATAATATCCAAGCATCGTCATGATGTGGGTCAGGGTTTCCAGCTCAGGATGCGTTACAAGTGCCACATTTGTCATTGATACATCTGTGTGATGTGGCTTCTATGTCACCCCAGTGTGTTGACCTGGAACATCCAGTGCTGCATTAAGTGGCAGTAGATCTCACTTTAGCACAGTTACAAAAAAAAAATTATAGTCAATGTGTACAAGACCAAGAAACTTGCGAAACTTTCCCTGCATATTGAGTTGTGTGAAGTTGTGGAGGAAACTTTGTCCCCTAGGCGTGAGGCTTTTCATTTTCAAAAATGTGCCTCTCTGGATTTATGAAGCTAGCAAGGGTATTCAAGATTTAACCTATACTCTGGGATGGAGCCCTCGTAGGATCAGTTCCACGACACTGAAATCTCTGAAAGCTCTGAAATATTTGCACGAATTCAAAGAGCCGATGGTTAGTTGGTATGTTGTTAGGAATGTCAGAATGTTCAACAGGTATTTAGTAGTTTCCTTGAACCAGAAAACTGTATTATGAGGATGTTAGTTAACACTCAACAGAGAGGCAGGTTGGTAAGTTTGAAGAAGTCGACTCACAAACTCGAAGGAAATTTCTTTGAGAAAATCAATGAACGTAAACCGCTGCTCGTCATATCAAGGTGCATTTTTATGCAAGAGATGGACAAGTTTAATCAGTTATTAACAATAATACTCAGAAACCGATAAACATTTCTTGAATTCAAGATCGGATATAGCAAGAACAGAGAGAAATTTCTCTAAATATACAGAAGATTGCACTCTGGTAAACCATATTCCCTCGATGGAACGTGTTGCTTATCATTTCATGAGCTGCCTAGCTGTGCATACTATTACAGGGCACATGCTATGCAAGGGTGAGCTCTATTATTTGAACATGACTAATAGGAAAGAGCACAATTGTTTCACGGGTTCATTGGGTCTCAAACAGAGCTTTGTCCTCTATTCTATTTTCCTCTTATTCATATCAGTTTCATTCCTTGTGAAGGTCACTCTTTCTCTCACCTTTTCTGTGGAGTTTGGCCATTTCACTGGTTATGCTTGCTGCAGTACTTTTTTCTACCTGCCCAAGCTTTAGACAATCAATGCTGTCACCATGTGACCAGTCTCAACTGACCGCAACTTTTGAAGTATCAATTAAATGTTCACAGATTGCCAAGCTTTCTTCCCAACTGTAGATACTATTTTATCTTAATGTTTCATCCTACTGGGTGTGTGATTTAGTGATGGTGGATAATCTATCATTCAAGATAATAAATGGCACATGGTCTAATCTTTCTTTGAGAAATTTAATCTAGGGCACATTCTAATCAAGGATATAATTATGTATAAACTGCTGAAAAATCAATGGAATACAGAAAATATGTAGATAAAGAAGGAATCAAAATTTCATTTTCTTCTTTTTCTAAATGAGGAAGACCGAGGAAATAGTGCTTAATTCTTATTTTAATCTTTGGTGGAACCTTTGATGTTTAATACAGTGCTGACATTTAATTGCCTACTGTCAGAGCTTCCATGAGCCTGTGAATTATTTTATATTTGACTCATATTCAGTGGCATCATTTGAACCCAGGCTTTGGGGATTTAGCTTAGGTCAAAACTGGAGCATTGGTAATTTTTTTTTAAAGTATGGCATTCCAAACCCTAAGTAATCCATACACGTACTACTTCGGTAACTAAGGTAGCCGTGACGTCAAACTTGAAGTAAAAATGGATTCCAAGTTCACCGTATGCAACATTTTGTAAATGTGCTACAACAGCGATTTTGGTCTCTCTGAGAATGAATCCAGTTGCAACAAAGGAGAAGAGGCCCATGCGTACCGTGGAGAAAAGTTGTAGTTCCTGAGGAAGAATTAAACATTCTGACATCAGGAACAGGCTAACTATGCGCCAGTAAAGGCCTGTTTTCACAAGAGCGAGAAGTCACCATTAGAAATCCCTTATGCAATCATTGATTAGCTGTAGTGACGAATTTAATTGTGCTTATTCGCCTATTTGAATTCCAATTTTCCTCTCCAAGCAACAGCCGAGCATCAGTTGCAACGTGATGAGAGATTATTCTGGTGATAACATTTCAAAGGTGAGGACATGAAATTTTATTTTAGCTTTGGAAAGTTTAACCAAAACCAGTGTTTTTGAAATAATTATCAATATATTTTACAGTGGACCTATTATACCAAAACTAAAACTCATGCAGTGTTTGAGTGTGTGCTACAACTGTGTATTATGCAGATATGTACGGTTATGCTATATACTGCTCCTCACTCCTTATCATAGTTGACAGGTGTTTGTACAGAATACTGAGGTCTAACTGCCTAGCTCATAATGGTCACACCCTAGCGATGCCCATGCTCATATTACATTTATCTCAGAAAGTAATCAAGTAATTTTAATGGTATTGGTCTTATGTTCAGATTGTCTCTTTCTACCCCACCCCACAAAAAGAAGTGTTCAGGGCATTTCATGTCATAGTAGACTATAAATATGGGAAGTTATAACTCTTCCTAATTGAGGTATACATTATTTTATTGCATACAAGACACACCTTTTTGTCCAAAAAAGTCACCCTGCATCTTATAAGTGGAGTAAAACACTGCACTATTATTGTCGACTGCATCAGTGTTTTGTCTCCCTGCTATTATTGCTAGCTTCTTCAGTGGTGAGTCACTGCACTATTATTGCCAACTGCATCTGTGTTGAGTCTCAAGTATTATTGCTAGTTGCTTCAGTCTTGAGTCTTCTTACCCTCAATATTATGGCTACAGATGGAAAAAGATCAAGCTATACTACCAGTTAGAAACTGAAGGTTATAAACTAAGGAGCATGATAGCAGAGCAATAGAACTGTAAAAAATGGGGCAAGCCGAGTACCAAAGGCATTGTATGCTTAATACACTTAATGTTTTTTCCCTATATAATATGAGCTGAAATAGGTGTGAATATTGTCATTTATGTTTATGGTCCTGCACAAACTGAACAACTGCAGCAAAAAATATTAGCAACTTCCTAGTCAATAGGTTACCAGAACTTGTAAATCTTACTGCTATGCCATATACAAAATATAGTGTGTGTGTTAATTGCATACAGTGCAGTGTGCATGTGTTCTGTGAAGATGTTCTTGTTGGGCTCTTATAATTTTCAATCTCAAAATTGCAGCAATAATTTTAATATGTCCAATTGATCCACCAAGTTATGTTCTTGTTGCACTCATTTGCAGAGAGCTTATTGCCCATACCAGAAATATGTGTTGAAAACACCACCTCTATGAGCATTGCTGTAATCATCACATTGCCAGTAAGTCGAATCATAATGATACCATTTTCATTATTTTATTTTATTTCCAATATAAATATTATTAGTTTTTAAATATGCACATAAAAAAAATTATAATAATAACAATAACAGCAAAAATAATAATGAGATTAATAGTAGTGCATACTGCACAATACTTCTGCTTCCCCCTGTTTCAAAATTCCTGGTTATGTGAAGCAGTTGTTACATGTTACTAAACATGATTTGGTCAAGAAATGAGTGCAGTGTCAGCTGTTTCAAATTTATACGTCCCTAACAGCTGCAAGAGTGAAGATAGCTCACAGAAGGAAGGTTATGAGTCTTGATCTTTTTGAAAAGAATCAAATAAAACTTTCTGTTAAACCTGATATATTTAGCTAACTGCTACAATGTTGTATAATTGCTTTCAGATATCAGCTTGTGTGACAGTTGCAATGTTGTATTATGCGGTTAAGATATGTATTAGCTGATTGGTGCAAGGCCAGGTGCTTACATAAAGTATCATGTACCAATTATGTAGTAGTGGGATTTATTTAATTAATGAAACTGAGAAGAAAAGCTGGATAACTGTAAGGTCTTCTGTACATCAAAAGTCTTATAGATCTATTTACTTGCATATGTTAGTTATCCAGTGGACTATTGTGTTTAGTACTAAATCTAGGTGGTACTCTTGATTGATTCTACTCTCTGTTATCTGATAGAATGATTATGCTATATATGATAAAAAATAAACCTTTTAATGCACCAAGCTGTCTGTGACCCTACTTACCCTACTTATACCAATGCCATTTCAAAGCTAGAAAGAGTGGAGTTAAAAAAAAAAAAGTTACAAAAAATATACTGCTAACCTTGCCTAAGGTCTCATTTGGCCGCTATTAAGCAAGTTGGAGAGCATATCAATAAGTGTGCCATTGCAGATTATACATGTTTATGAATTAACCAGTAACAATCACATAGACATGGTTAATTTCAAATTTGATGTCAACATTACTATGGAGTGGGTGTCATCAAGCAACCAGCTTAGAACATATCTTAAACCAAGTACATATCATGTCTAGAAAGCATCATCACCAAAAATATTCTTACAAATAAATGGTATGCGAGCACACACCAACACACTATAGCTACTGCATGTTCAATGTGAATGACTTCATAGTCAATGCTGTATTGAGTTTTGCATTTTTTGTTGCTTATAATTATCGCCAATGTGATCTTCATTTTTGTTTCATTTTTCAGACTAATTGGACTCTTTCCACTGGAATGTCAAGATACCATTTTGTTATCCAGTATAATACTACCACTGGCATAAGGTCAAGAAGTCGATATATATTTCCTTCAGGAAATACCATTCAGAGAGAATACAAAGGTTACATTGATTATCTCAGTCGTGACACAGAGTATTCCATTGCCGTGAGGTTGGAAGTCGGCTTTTCTACTTGTTCCTTTGGTTATGGATACCATCAAATGCTAGGCTACTATTCAATTCCAATAACTGCTAAGACTAATGAAACAGGTATGCCATTTAACTGTAGCGGTATGGAGGAGCACATTAATGGTATATAATAAGGTATTTCTTGTTTTTATTCATTTTTTAGAATGGATATGAATTATAGCAATAATTATTCCTTCTCTGCAGCTCAAATATCTATGTTTGGTGTGCGTCTGATTTCTCCGATTAGTGGCTTGAATTTTCTCGGCCATGTCGAGGTCAACTACAACAACACCTGGGGAACTGTGTGTGACACATTTGGTTATGGGGCTGCTAATGTCATCTGTGGAATGCTAAATTACAGGAGTGCAGGTTGCATATCATATAATGCACGAATGGGGAGAGGATCAGGTAACTTAAGTTTAATTTGCGGGTAAATATTTACTACTATTGTTAAAATTTGGTCCAGCATACCCACCACCACATCCCAAAATAATATAGGACGAGATCATATTCCTCAATCTGATCAAGAGGCAATTCTGGAATCACTTTTCTTTGTTGTTAGCCATTCACAAGAATTCTCAAATCAACCTGTGATTATGGTATTTCTGTTCTGCTGGCTAACTCCTGCCAAAGTTATAGCACAAATGTTGACTATCCATTATCCATGCTGGTTACTTGTACTTTTTTTATAACTTTGCTGTTGTGCCATTATGAGGTTGTCATGCCTAGCTACAACAACCACATATAACACAAAGCACTTTACCTGGTGGGGAGTTCAAGGATCAGATTTCTTTTCTGCATTAGGTAATTTTCCTGAACCATGAACACTTGGACTTCCATATGGAATTGAATAGCCTTAATTTCCTTTGGAAGTTCTAAAAAACCACTTAAAAAAATATAGGCATAAAGTATGTAGATATATAAATCCTGCTTGTTTAACTGGGTGCTAATAGATTCAGTACAAGGAAATGGGACATTAATACTTAGCAGCCACAGAAAACATGTTATTATATCAGCCTGATCATTGGTTGTTCATATTGCGAGTGAATGCATGAGAGCTCGATGGATTGCCTCCCAACCATAAGGAATTTTGGTGGAGGACACTCTGAATAGTGTAGTTCAAGGTCATCATATTTGCGATGAGATTTGGGCGACTGCATGATGGTGAGAAACTGAGCATGGAAAGAACATTGTGTGGTAGACATAGAATTAAACTGGTGAAAATTGATGTTATTAAGCCATGCTACCAGAGAGTTTATTCTTCATGCTCTGTGCTTGTGCACATGGATGCTTGTCGTGTCCCATTCTTCCCACTTTGCACCTTGAAGGCTGATCAAGTGTAAGTTCATTGAAATAACAATTCATTAATTTCCACACTATCACTAAGGTTTAGTGCTCCTGAGCGTAACTGACCAATTGAAAAAATTCACAACTCTCTTATTATTATCCAATTTCCCCCAATTTTTCTTTTACCATGTGGTTGTTAACTCTGTGCTGCACTGCCATAAAATGTTCAATACAATTTGCAAGTTTTGTATTGTATTCTATGTGCCAGGGCCAGTAAAAACACATCAATGGATTGAAGCATTCATTGTTTTGAGTTGTAGTTTGCTGTTTATTTGCTATTTTGAGTTGGAATTTGCTGTTTGAAATTCTATTTTTAGCTGTTTAGTTGCTGTTGCAGTTTGCTATTTTTAGCTGTTCAGTTGCTATTTTCTGTAGAAGGTTGCTTTAGGTATGTTTTGATATCTTTTGAAGATAGCAGAGTTTACACATCCAAGATAGAAGAGGAGAACCAAGGCTGAATACATGTTAGAGATTAGTGATTGAAAGTAACAAGAAGATGATTCTAGCTATGATGATCAGGAACACGAGCCTGTGACACTGGACAGTGACTCTCAAGTTTCTTTAGCTGATCTTGAAGATCCACTGTTCCTAGGTTCTAGTGATGACAATCTCTAAAGGCCTTCTCAAGATGATCTTGTTGAAAGAGATCTAGAAGCAAATCCTGATGGGAAGAGTAGAAGAGAGTATAATGATCTGCAGTAAGTGTTTGCTGATGGGATACTTAGACTAACACTATGGAAAAAAGTTGCATAACGCTTTTTCCTGGATTGAGGACTTTTATCCTGAATCCAGTATAGCATGTGTGAGGCAAGTTAAATTATACACATGAAGTGCATGTATGGCATTGGAACAATTCGAGTACTGTGTAGTGACCTCATGTGCTGGTTATGGGGGTGGTTATGTAAAGACAATTTTCTATTCTACTCCTTGTGTCTGTTTTTAGCACCTTCCACATATGTGTTCGGGAGATAAATTTTTTATTTTAATCTGAACAAAATTCTAGTCATTTGATTGCTAAGTAAAGACAATTACATTGGTAGCAGATTAAAGTTACGGCTGAATGTCATGTTAGTTTATCATCATTTGCAACCTCAGATGTAAACAAGCAGCTTACATGGTTTTAGATCCATAGTAGCACAAATGAATGGAATGACAAGAGGAAAGCTGTCAAACTTCCTATGAAATTGTAAGGAGTGGTACTGACATTAAGAAGAGCAGAAGGACTACAAGGTCACCAAATAGTGAACATGAAAGGACTAGCATTCGTCTCTCTCAATGAATTATGCCAATGGGGAAAAAAGCCTGGAGAAGCATGTCTCTCTTCATTCATAACTTGAAAAAGTTATTAGAGCATGCAATGCCAAATCATGATGCTGGGGCAAAGGAACAGTTGCCATTACTTTGTCAGGTTTACTACTGACAGTATACTGGCAATTACAATCAACATGCATGGCTAAGACTCTTGGATCAGCAATGGAATGTGCCCAATTGTGATGGTCATCAGTGACCAAGAACAGGCTGCCATCGTACAAATGCAGACCAGTTAGGTACAAAAGTAAAAGCAACAAATTACAGCAATAACAGAACAGGTGGCTGCCCTCACAATATCTCAACAGCTGCAGCGAACAAGAGTAATTCACTGTTTCGAGTGTGGCCAACTGGGACAGTAGAGTAAGAGATGGTCGTCGATGTACAGTGGGGTACCAGTCCAGTACAACTGTCATTCCATTCAACATTAAACACATGAAGAGTAATAATAGGTGCTATGGGAGTGAAAACAGCTGTAATAATGGGGGAAGTGGGAGGTAAACCCATCAAGATGCTACTGGATGGGTCATTAATGTCACTGTTGCATAGAGAAGTGGAGGTGCAACTCAAGCAGAGTGTAAAGATACAAACTGCAAGTTACAAGTATAGCTGGTCACAGTATCTGGTGAATCAATGCAGATTTCAGATCACATCCAGACCCCAATACATCTTGCTGAGTTGCAAATGTACCATGATTTTGTCGAACTGAATAGCCTGATAGTCCCAGGACTAATTTCCTGTAGTGACATAACCTAGTACCTGACTATACTAGAACAGCAGTACAGGTTTGAGCAGTACAGAACAAAACAGATATTCAGCTGGAATATGACACTGCCAAAATATAAATGTTACAGCCCATATTTGGAGCAACACACAACAATAGAACAAAGCTTTATAGAAGAACAATGTACCATACAACGTTTCATAAATTCAATTTCCCAGAGTGCCCACTTCCAAGCCTTGATACTGTTATTCAGGACTACAAAGGTGTGTTTTAAATTATCCCATGTGTGACTCATGCTGCCTTCCACTATATTCCTACTCATAGGGATCCCAGTATGGGTGCAACCAACACATATTCAAGCTCACTACAGAGAAGAAGTACAAAAGCAGATGGAGGATATTTTGGACAAGGAAATTGTCGAGGAGCAGTGTTTGTAAAGAAGAAATCCGGAGAGATTTGGTTGTATTAACTGTTGCAAACTAACAACCAAAGTTACCTACCACTTTCCCTATCTGACGAAGTTCAAGGTAGGCTTTCTGGCTCCACTCCCCTTTTTAACCGAAAGAAGCACTATTTTTCCAATTGGGACATTTTTGAGCGTATTGAGCAAAAACTCTCTGAAATCGCTCATTCTTGTCAAAATGACCATCGACCTCCAAAGTGAGTTATTGGCAGATTCCAGTAACCCAGAAGACTACAAAAATGCATTCTGCCCAGGCCCAGGAATAGGCCTCTTTCAGTTCAGGTGAATTCATTTGGACCAACTAGCACCCCAAGTACATTCCAAAAACTCGTGGAAAAGATTTCTGGAGACTACAATTTTTCACAACATATCACGATGACATCCATTCTGCTAATGCAGTTGAGCGCAAAGGTCACTTGCAACAGATTTTGGAATGAGTATGGGAGGCTAGCCTAGCACTTTGAGTGGAAATAATCAGATTGGTATGTCCCAGGTATTGTGCTTGGGTCATATATTTACAGGGAGTGGAATGAGGCCTGACAAATGCAAGGTGCAGACTGTACAAGATTGGCTGGTGCTAACTGTTGTCATGATGGCCCTTCTTGGGCCTTGCTTCCGATTACCACCCAGAACGGAGTACCATTTTCCTCGACACAGTGTCAACAATCCTTATTGTCCTAGAAGGATAAACTAGTGTGAGCCCCAGTCCTAGCTTACCCAAAATAAACAGCCAAGCAGAATTATTCACATTGCAAACAAATACCAGTAATATTGTTTTAGGTGCAATCCTGGAACAAGATGCTGATATTATTGTTTATGCTTGCCATTCTTTAACAAAGTCTGAAAAAAACTACAGTATTTTCCAGAAATAATATCTAGGTGTTATCTACGGGGTGAAATAATTTCAATATTATAGACTCCCATGACTTCACACTTTTGACAGTCACAAAAGCCTGCAATGGTTATCTGCCACAAAATTAAGGAGCATGGTTCTCACTCCAAAAGGCTAAGAGTATGAATTCAAGATCGTATATCGCCTGGATCCCAGAACATGAATGCTGATGCTCTATGATGTGAAATGGCAACCTCTCCCTGTGCACTCACTCTTATTATGCCTGATATCTCTCTGGACAAGTTCCATACCACTCAGCAAAATGATTACTCCAAGAAATTGACAAGACATTGAAGTTTAAAGTACAACTACTTGTTTCAACATAGAATCGTTCACCACTTCATCGTTATCGACAGCTTTGGTCACAACTCAAACTTGTTGATAACATCAATACACTCTTGCTCCAGTATTCCCCACCAGCCTTTAAATCAGGCTTTAATCCAATTAGAATTACTCTGTCAAGAGGCACACTTGGTTAATATGGCTGGATCGTCATTGTTGTGAATGTTTTTCTTGTCAGAAAGCAAGAGTTCCTTCTCCAATTTGGGACCCGTTAACAAAAGTCCCGATTTGTCTGCCATGGTAGCTGGTTGCAGTTGATGTATTATCGGATCCTCTGTCTTCTGCCTATAATCGTTACTTATTGGTTGTACTAGACTATTTTACAAAATTGGCTGAGGCCATTTAAATGCCAGATCAGAGAGCAAAGCGCATAACTCACGAGCTTGTTAAGTTGTTTACCATGTTTGGTCTCCCTGATGTTTTAAACTAAGAACAAGGCATAAACTTGGAAAGTCCTACTTTCAGCCTAACTCTCACTGCATTTGGTGTCAAGAAGGCTTGTACAACAGCATACCATCCCCAGAGTGATGGGAAGGTTGACTGATTCCACCATTCCTTGTTGCAGCTGCTTTGTAATTGTGTTGACAAAAAGGAACAGTTTGAACACTACTTACAATTCAAGCTATAAGCCCATAGAACTGCTATGCACTCATCTACAGGAGAGTTTCCTTTTCTCCTTATGTATGCGCTCCAACCAAAGATAACCTTTGCATCTTGTTCTGCCATTATTACTAGAATGCCCAAATTGTGCAAAGCTCCAGAGCATAGCAGTGATTAACATGTGGTTTGAAATTGGTAAAAGGTCATAATCCAAATACATGCTTATATAAGTGCACACTGGGTGCAACTGAGATGAGTCAACAAGCAGCTGCATGTTTTCACTAGATAAATGTGATCAATCAGAACGCTACACTTGTTAGAATGATTAGCAGCACAGATCTTCAACATAATCATGTGATCCATGTTCATGGTCCAAGCCCTAACTCAAGTCATTGCCCAAGGCCTGACCCTAGTAATTGTCCAAGCCCTAAACCTAGTCATTTTCCAAACCCTAACACTAGTCGTGGTCCAATCCCTAATAATAAATAACATATATAATATATATAACAATAATAAAAATAAATAAATAAAACATAAATATCAATAAAAGATATTTAAAAACATTACTATTATTGTTCTACAACTGTTGGAAGCTACCTACAACTTTCTCTTTCACTGTATGCGAATTAACTTATAATTATTAGATGATCTACAATTGTAGGAAGCTACCTATAGCTTTCACTGTATAAAAACTAATTATATATTGTCCCTCTGGTTTTATGAAAAACATTTAGCTATGGATGTATCTAGTGGAATATTCTGCCTACTACTATTATATATGTTATTTGTAGATATACCATCTCTGCCTATAGAGATCTATACAAGGAAAAGGACTAAGCATGTTTTAGCTTGTTATATACACCACATATCAATGTAACCTTTAGCTGAACACAACACATATCTATGTAACCTTTAGCTGTACACACCACATATCTATGTATCCTTTAGCATACACATGACATATCTATGTAACCTTTAGCTGTACACACCATATATCTATGTAACCTTTAGCTTACACACACATATCTAGATGTAACCTTTAGCTGTACACATATATCTATGTAACCTTTAGCATACACACCACATATACCACATATGTATGTACCCTTTAGCTATACACACAACATATTTTAGGAAGCACATCAAAGCCGGTTGACAACTGATTCTTCAAAATCACAAGGTTTGCAGAATTGCTTTCAGAATGTTCCTTCATAGCTATCAAAATATTCCAGGAACCTTTTTGATGTAAGTGGGGAAAAAGTCAGTCCAATCAAACGTTGGCACAATAATTGTCTCATCCTCAGATGAAACAAGTTGAGCAACATTACACACAGCCGAGTCATTAACAACTTGTGCGATATCTTTCAAGCTGCCAATCTTAGTCCTTCTGTAGTGTCAATTGAGGAGGCCAAAACACCAATTTGGCGCAAATTTAATATGTCCAACTACGAGGAATGACAGAGTTACCTTTCAGTGCCTTCCAGTCAATCATTGCCACATCAAATACTGCATAACACAGCTGTTTTTGTTTTGACCAATACAGTTGTCACAATGGAGGAAAACTTTATATTCGCCAAGACCATGGTGTTCGAAAAAATAATGGAGCTGGCTCACCACTGCATTCGCTCCTTTTCCACAGTCCCCAGGCCTCATCAGGGAGAGCTTCGCAGTTAACTCCAAATAGTTGGAGTCCAAAAAAAAAATCGGGCCGGGCTGCAGAAGATCAGATAGGTAGTGAACTTGCTGTGCATAATCGAATGAGTAGTGCACAGCAAGATTGTTCGAGTTGGAAGGAACCTTAGAGTGAGGTGGTGGGGGTGTAAATGTGCCACATGCCAAGAAAAAACTAATCACTTGTCACCTACAGTTGTCACACACAGTTTTGTAGAAACCTCTCTAGCTGTACAACTCTGAGATGCTCTTCAGCTTCTTGTATGGTGTATGGTAGCAGATTTTTCAACATCCGAACAGTTGGCAGCTCAAAGGATCGCTGTACTATTTTACTGACAAGTCCGACACAAATCAGACATAGGCTTCATTATTATAACTGCTGGAAGGAGTGACTGCCATAGCCTACAGAAAGTGGAGTATGCAGCAGCATGAATGCAATGTGCAGACTCAGCAGATTCATGATACACCGTCCAAATTCCTCGCTTTTATACGCTAGATGGCCAAAAAAATTATATCTCTGATCTGCTATATACAGCCTGGAATGTGACCAGGTAGAAGAAGAGCATTCTGGTCAGCATAGTTTAGCAGAAAACGGAGCACAGAAGAAAGCAAAAGTGCATGTTTCGCCCTGCTCCAAGTGGGCTGTTTTCTCAGATACCTTCACATATGTGTTCAAAGATTTATTTGTGTGTATTTGTACAGACTTTTAGTAGGTAATTTTATTATAAATTTTCTTCGTTGGTAGATTTTGTGGGATGTACTCTACACCAGAAGCAGCTGCTAAACAATTTAACTTTCTTTAGGGAAGCAAACTGGCACTTTACATGCTTGATAATTGTTAATGAAATGGAAACGTCAAAGTATTAAGATGAATGCTTCCTCAGATGAACATGAGGAGAGGGGGGCATTCCACCCGCCTGGGTTACTGTATCCTCTGACTGGGGATCATTGAGAACTAGGATAGGTGATCCCCAGGGCGCGAGGTCACCAGACACTGCAACACTGGTCGCCACAGGTTGTCTTCCAGGCCACTTCCGGTCCCTAGCCACTTCGTATGGGAAACAGGAGGCACCGGATCATTTCCTAGGGGTGCGCTAATGGGAAGGATTTCCTTCCCACTCTCAGTCAGAACTGTACCCTTGGGCGCATACGAGAATCTGACCTGCAGGACGATTTCGATAGCCAGCACAGTCATTTGTATTAATATTGCATCATGAAGGCAGCTCTACTGCTTCTGGTTTTGGCTCTCACTTTCTACGTCAATTTTGGCAAGTCCTGTTCCGTGGTATCTGTGTTAACAGCTGTTTATTATTAGTTCTGTTTCAATGCATATTCCCAACCAGCCATTTCCATTAGCTGCTAGCGCTTGGGGGATTCTTTTTAGTTGTTGTTGTGATGTGTGTATATTGAAATCAGTCGCTAAATATAAGCAAATCATAATTATGAGCAATGCAGCTACTATTTAAACTCTCAATACAATATAACATTCTCCCAATAATCAACTTGAATTTTACTCTTTCCAGGTCAACCCACTAATATGTCAACCAATATCCAAGATATTCGACTGATCAGCTCAAAAACTATGTTTGATAATCAGGGCAGAGTGGAGGTTCTCTACAACGGCACCTGGGGAACCATCTGTGGCGTTTCATGGGGTACACTTGAAGGCAGAGTGGCTTGCCGGTAAAGTATTACATTTCAATAACAATTATCGTTAAGTATGTACAGCTACTATAATAAGAGCTACACTAGGTTATTTTGCAAGCTCACTTGTCACCATTGATAACCACATAGGATATATTGGCAAGGCAAATACTCTTGCTATACCCATCATGAAGTCATTCAAAGATAGAAAGATTACAAAGTGAAGAAAAATTATATGAGATATAATGTATAGCAAGGAGTTGGAGCAAAAGGAAAGGCCTTTAATAAATGTGCTATATAGGTATATAACAGTGCAAATGGACTCTGATTGACCATTATTATGAACCAGAAATCTCAATTTTTATACTATTTTTTGTTTCATTCTTTTCCTAGAATGTTGGGTTACACTGGTGAGGTCTGCCCTATATTGGACACAGGAACAGACAGAGCTGCCAATGAAGTGCCCATATGGATGGGTGAAGTGTGGTGCAGAGGAACTGAGCAATATTTAGATCAATGCTTTTTCCATGGTTGGGGAGCAGGGAGACACACTTGCACGTCTCACGATGAAGACATTCGACTTATGTGCACGAACGGTATGTAAGAACCAAAAGCACAGATCAATTATAAATGAAATCCAGAGAGATTTTGACAAGTACAAGTTAGTAAATAAGGACATGTATATTTTAGGCATTGTTTTGTTTCTCAGCTTGCCTGCCGCATACTTGCATGCCCCCCTCCCTGCTTGCCTGCTCCCATTCCTCCCTGCCTGCCTTCTCCTATACTTCCTGCCTGCTTCCCTCCCTGCTTCCCTGCTCCCCTCCCTGCCTGCCTGCTCCCTCTTTATGTTGTCTCCCTGCTCCCATTCATGCCAGCCTACTCCTCTCCCTGTCTGACTACCTGCTCCCCTCCCTGCTTGCCTGCTCCCCACCCTCCCTGTCTGCCTGCCTGCTTCCCTCAGTGCCTGCCTGCCTGCTCCCCTCCCTGCCTGCTTCCGTACATGTCTTGCTGCTCCCTTCCCTGCTTACCTGCCTGACTTCTCCCCTGCTACCTCTGCCTGCCTGCCTACACCTTTTTAGTTGAGGACGTATATAATTAGTGCTTACAAATTTTAATCAATTTCAGCCTGTGTTAGCGAGTTGAAGAGGGATAGGGTATAGTCCTGTCGTCTTCTTGCTTTTTGGGGGCCCTAACAACTTACTCAATTTTTTAGCTATATATTGTGTAGTTATGTTGTGTAATATGCCTATTATATACCAGAGATGACTGTGGCTCTGTTTATCATATACAACTACTATAGCTACATGTTAAATTAAAAATCCTGCAATAACCTTTTAGATATTGTAAGCTTTACTAAAAAACTAGAACTTACAAATGGTGAGGCTTTTTTTCACGCAAGTTTCTCATTAAAGTTGCATAAGTAGCAAACTTTATCATAACTTTGTCCACATGATAACTATTATTTTGTTGATTGGGTGTGTGAAACATTCCAAGTAATGTATTGCTCATCTTTCAAAATCCACTCTTCTAGAAGCCCCAATGCTGGCACACCCAACTACCAGGCACCCTCACAGTGCACAATCACATCACATGTATCTTACCTAGTCCTCAAGCAGGTGTTACAGTCCAGTCCAGTTCCTTGTAGATGAGAGCTATTCTTGCTTAGGTTCTAGTTAGTTTCTTGTTTATAGCTTGTACCTGAAGATGTCTGATACAATAACCTCCGCATAAATATCTCCAGATTGCAAAGTGCTAAAGATTTGAAATTAGTACTAGTAGCTAGAGGAAGCCCCCTCTATTCAATGAGTGTTTTCATTAGGTGTTAATATGTAAGTACATGGTCAAGCGCTCGGGTTGAAAATGCATTTTGAATTTTCCACCCATGCGCTGACTGCGTACTTACATTTTCGTGCCTAATGAAAGCACTCATTGAATAGAGGAGAGCTTCCTCTAGCCACTGGTCCTAATTTCAAATCTTGCAATCTGGAGATATTTTTGCGGAGGTTTCTGGCATTCAGGTTTTGAAGTACCTCCACTTTAGGTCTAGTAACTTGCCTATAGTTATACTAATGAAAAATATTTTAGTATTAGAAGAGAACACAGAGAGAGACCTATCTTTTAAGCTATATAACAAGTTCATACCACGAAGTGTGTGCAGAATCTACGGAGCTCTAACTTGGTAACCATAAGTTTTAATAAAAAATGCAACTGTCCCCCCACCCTTGTTGTTCAGTAATGGATGCACATCCATTCTGGTATAGTGCAAATAAGGACTTTAGTAGTCTTGAATGAGTAATGCTATATAGGGGGTTAATTTTGGGTATTATTATGGTACAACTAGTGATAGGAGTAGCAGCAGTTTTTAGAATCAACCATGCCCTTATTAATAACACAATCATAGAAAAGGTGAAAAAATGTAGTTACAAAATTGGAGCTGCACGGTTGACTGTATGGACTTGATCTATAACTCACATAATAGATCTCTCTGTGTGCTCTCTTTTTATACCATGACAAAGGTACATGCAGCTAAATGGGGTTCCTCAAAATTGAGTGAATTGGCTGCAAGTGTGGCTCCTGATTAGAAAGTGCTAGGCAGGTAGAAATACAAGAGTGGTTACAGGAAGCCATTCTCTGACAATGATTGTTATCATTAGCTCCAGAGTAGTAGCAGCACTTAACCACTTAGCCTGTGTTGTAGCCTTTACTATAAAGTGGGTAACAACACTCCTCAGTGGCATGGCTTATTGCTTATCTCGAAAACTCATTGTGTAGAGAAAGGCTTCCTCTTAGTGGGCTAGTAATTACTGCCCAATAAGGAGCCACACCCACAGAGAATCAGGCACTCAGATTTAGCCAAACTTTACCTTCATGTAACTTGGCCAGGTTATACCTATGCAATAATTTTAGTATCAAAGGGGAGCACACAGAAATATTCATCAAATTCATACAGTGAAATGGGCAGAATCTATAGAGCTCCACAGTCATAACCACACACACAGAATTATTTTTCACCATGGTTTAGTCCGAAATTTAGCAGCTAGTTTTCTTCTGTGGGCTTGCTGTGTGGAACAAACAGCCAACTTAGATATTCTTAGGTTAAATAATTGCATTTTACAGGCTTTGATCCTTGATGATATGTTCTTAGGAGGTTAAATAATTGGCTTTGATCCTTGATGATGGATGAACCATTTTCTCATGAGGTCACAAACATGCATTTTTACACTGTGCTCATTCAATCCAGAAGAAGTTCTCTTTCAAATGGATAAAAAAGCCAGAAGTTTAGATCATCTGAGAAGGAAGGAGCTGCTTTAGTTTATAGATCTAGAGTGAAACTGAGCTGTAAGCTGAGTCAGTGGTTTATTCCAGTTGGAGGGTTGCTGAGTTGAGGTTTGCAGAGAGAAGGCAAAGAAGATAACTGATCTGTGCAATGTAGGATGCAACCTCACTGCAGAGAAGACAGTTTAGAGCAACTAACATGGCAAGACCTGGTGGTTAAGAGCTGAACAAAGAGATCATAGCCCAAGAAGATGTCTCATCAATGGAAGGAAGGAGCAATAGCTAGGTTAGTTGCAGTGGTTTAAACTTACTTCAGATGGGATAGCTCAAAACCATAAAAGTCAATGAAAGAGAGAAGTGGGATGATCATGTGAGTGTCTCAGTAGATTCTCCGAAGAACCACCTCATGAACCCATATGCCAGGATGTGGTGTTACCTACTACTACTAGACATGAAGTCTTAGATAGAAAAGATCTTGTATGTGGATTAGCAAAGTTCCCACCACAGAAACTCACATGCCAGGATGTGGTGTTTGTTACTCTCAAACAAACTACTGGCCAGCTTTTACATTTGCTGACCTGCAACTTGTACCTGTGGATAGTTGACACACATGCTAATGACTCTAATTACAATCTTGGCTTATGAACACTAATTACAATCTAGGCTTAATGCTGTTTCTGAATACAAATGCACATGTCATTTTTGTGATATTGTAAACATGGATTGCATTGCATCACTTAGCTTGAATGGACTTGATATTTAGTTTGTGAAGCATCAGTCAACTTGCATTACTGTGCTTTATTTGGGTTTCAGCAACACATTGTTTCAGCAAGGAGGATAATAGATTTAGGTAGCAAGGAACTTCCCTGGTATATAGTATGTATGCCACCAGTCCTCAGTGTCTTTATGGCCAGGGAAAACATAGCGATGTGACTCAATGCTACAGATATTGTGTATTGCTTGAAGAGAAGCCAAGTGACGTGATGAAGGCCTCGCAACATATTGTGAATCAGCCTTGAGTTGTAGAGGTGGTTTATTAATGGCAAAACTTAGATAATTCAGTTCGGATCTTCAATCCTAGTATTCCAAATCAAGTGCACTGGCAAGAAATGGACAGAGAAGTAGACGGTTTATGTTGCTGTAATGAGGAGCTTTATCTTATTTTGCTTTTTGCTTCAATAAGGGGAGTGGGTGGAGCATGACAGACTTCTGCTAGACAACGCTAATTTGCAAGGGCATTTCTCGCAGCCTAGATATCTAATCCTTTTATGTCTAATGGCCACCTGTCTGAATAACTTTGCTTTTTGGCAGCAAATCCTGCACTTTCTCTCCCTTGGATTTGACCGGAGGGAAATATTTGGTGTAAAGAGGTGGCCCTCCTTTATTTGGCCTAAAGTGATAAGGGAATACGGATAGCCTCTAACCATTGTTCAAACTCCACCCTACCTAATATGCCGCAAATTTCATACCAACTTCTCTTCCTTTCTTACCAAACCCATTTTCGCTAAATACAATAGCCATTGTTAGTTATTACATGTCGCAGAGCGTGTCACTGCCAAAATGATACCAATGGAATACAACTGAAAATATCCATGGCAGCTATAATGTAGTTTTAAAAAGTTGCCAATTGCATAAAAGTTAGATTTTTTTAGATATACCTTTCTTGGAGTAAATGGTAGCAAATGAAAGAATGCCATTCATGGAATTAACCTAATTAAACCCATGAATTATTGGATACTAACCTGTTAAGCAATGAGATAATAACCTTTATACTAATCAATGAATCATGGTGTGCTAACCCATAAAATGGTAGAAGCAGATACTTGTGTTGAGAGGGAATATTAATTGAGATAAAAGTTAATTGAGATAAAAGATATATGGACAATATCATAACAGCTATAGCTGTGTCTCGAAAATGACCTTGACTCTTCAGACAGCTGAGGCTATGAGTGCCAAACTGATTTACAAGCGATCCACATATCTGTTGTGAATACATGGAATCAGATGGTAGCTCAAAACTATGATCTTGACTCCATTTTTCAATCTTGTGGGTGTGGTAAAAAGTGCCAGAAGCTGATACCAAAAAGTCAGAGCAAATGATACAGAACTTGTTATCCCCAGAAGTGATGCCTGAAACAATGTTTGATTGTTTGTGTTAAGCATACGGTTGTTGATCTCACTCAGGATAGAACACTGAATTGAGTTTAAAAAACGCCAGGCTTTGGTGAAGAAAAACTAGGAAAAGATCATAAATGATAATATAGCTAGTAGTTTCAAAGTTATAAATGCATGCCAAAACAAGCAAAAAGCATTATTAGCATGAATGTGCTGGAGTCTGCTTCCTTTCAATAATCAATCTTCACAAGAATTAGTGCCTTAATTCACTCCATCCAATAGGAGAATCTAGGAGAAGACTTCTGACTTGCTTACCTTTCTCTGAGAACCTGAAACAGCAAGTAGGAAAATTCAAAAGATGATCCCATTGCTCAAGATCATTTTAGGAGAAAATTTAAGCAAGAACTGCAGCATTGGATGCTAAGTTTCTGGAAGCTCATGACAATCTTCTGAGAAATTTAACCGAAGGGTTTGGAATCAATGAGAACACTGGAAAGATGCTTGAGGCCGCTAAAAAACTGATATGACTGACAATCAATCATTTGAGAGGAGCAGAAGCCCAAGACAATGGCTCTTTTTGACCAAGAACCTTCAAAACCCCAAACTGAGTCATATGTATGGACCTATAATGGCTTGAAATGAGGTGGCAGTAG
This sequence comes from Cladorhizidae sp. MBARI D1340-BT2, assembly GCA_028752905.1. Lineage (NCBI taxonomy): Eukaryota > Metazoa > Porifera > Demospongiae > Poecilosclerida > Cladorhizidae > Cladorhizidae sp. MBARI D1340-BT2. The sequence goes on along the minus strand of JAQNBH010000007.1, from coordinate 16,887,380 downwards.
TGAGCTATTTGGTAGATTGACTATCTCTGGAGCTGACCTTATTTATACCTTCACAAGTCATCAGGAGCATGGTACCAGTACTGGAAAACTTCACCAGCAACTAGAGCAGCACCACCACCTACAGGCACATTAATTATATATTTTTAAATAATTTTTTTGTGGTTGTTATTGCTTGTTTTTGTTTGTTTGTTTGTGTTTATTTATTCACTCATTATAATTATATTTAATTTTTAAATTCATTCATTTAAAAAAAATTGTTTGTTAATTTTTTAATTTTTGTTTATTTAATGTGTTGTTTATTTATTTAATTAATTTTGTGTTTGTTTGTTATTTGTTTGTTTTAAATTTATATATGTATTTGTTTGTTTGTGTATTTATTTACTTATGTATATATTTATTTGTTTAAATATTATATATTATATATTTATATATATATTTAGTTATATATTTATATATATTATTTATATATATATTATTTATATTTATTTATTTAAATTGATTGATTTTTTTAATTGTTATTATTTTTTAATTATTTTTTGATTATTTTTTGGTTTTATTTATTATTTATTGTCATGTAAGCATGTAAGTTCATTTATATTTTTTTTTTGGCTCGCAATGCAAGACATTCTTGTTGCTGCACTCAGCCTGATGCTGATCTCTACATCTTCTGGAGTGTTACCTCCTAGCTCCTCATATGTTGTTTCTTGGAAAAAAATATTTTGTATTCACCGAGAGAATTCTATTCCCTCTTGTCGGCAATTCTTTTTGTTGCCATCTCTCTGCCAGTCATCCTCTTTCAAGTCAGCTCCGCTAACTTTCTGCATGGTATCCATTACCACTCCCAGAATAGCCCTCCTCTCTTAGTCTATCCCAACTTTCGGCATGGGTCTTCCATTGGTGTTGGCTGTTTCACAGGAATTTTACTCAACCAGTTTAGCTCAGAGTATAGGCCCTCTTTTCTCTGACTCTTCTTCAATATCCCAGCTCAGTTGTTAGATGTCCCTGTAGATCATGCTAGCTCTTCAACCCTCTTCTATCATTTTCCATTCAGGACATGGCTTATCAATATAATATATGCTGAGGATGACAGTCAATGTTGGATTATGCTGTGCCTCACTTAATAGCTGATGCTATCCCAGATTTAATTCTCTTCCTTTGTGTCCATATCTCACTCTTCTGCCATATCTGCTGCTACGAGGTTCCTGCAATAGATGGACCTTCAAGGCTGGGATGGCACTCACTTGCCCTTGTATAATATCATAGATTGCCAGTATCTCCTCTAGAAAGCGATATCTGTCGATGTTTCTTGGTCCATGTTACTGGCCTCTCTGTGTTTGACTCGGACATAATTCTTTCAGTTATTTTTGGATGCCAGTTTTTTATCTGACTTCTTCCTGACCTTTCTTTATACCAATAATTATGGTGATTATCTGCAAGTGGAATTATTTCGCACATGCTAAGGCCATGTATATATATATATATATATGCCTTTACACCACGCCATCTTCCTTATTAATTAAAAGGCCATAAGGGTTTGACTACTCTGAAAATGCTGTGGTTTTATTATAAAGTACCATATCCTCGCAATCTCATATTTATATAACAAATGCAATATGCTTTATAATACTATTTTTGTGCCATTCGTGTTTTATTTTGGAACTTGAGGTTGGTTGGAATGTAAAGTGAAATTTCCTCAATCAGGTAACTGGGAAAAAAATTGATATTCAGCACCCACATTTTAGCGCCTAATGAAAATGCTCATTTTTTAGAGTAAGGCTTCCTTTAGCACTTTCCAAACATGAACTACAAGTACAGCCAGTTCAGGCACAGATTTTGAGGGAACCTTACTTTGGCAGCATGTAACTTTAGCATGTTCCAAAAGAGAGCACAGCAGAGAATTGACTCTATTAATCACAGTTTTATAGCCATTCAAAGAAAGTAGCGATTGAAATAATTTTAATGGGTGATTTCATTCACACCAGTGTAAAACTTTACATAAAACACATCAAACTTAATTGCTACGACATTTGTACAGCTGACATGAAATACTTGAAGGATTCTTTTCGGGTGGCACTAAAAACAAAAGTCTGATCTAAAGACAATCCTTGAAGTAGTATATCAGCATAATGCTTTGTAACTGACTCATGAATAAACCTGAATTATATAGAAGTGGTGTAATGCATTGCCAAGTGAGCTCTCAACAAACTCTCATTTAAAATAATGGAACTACAATGACCTTCTAATAATTAACTTGAATTTTACTCTCTCAGCATTTCGACTAGATGCTCTAGCCTTCATCAGGAATAATGAGATGCTCTAGCCTTCATCAGGAATAATAAGATGCTAGGACTCGTGTGTTGTTCTATACTGGTAGATAGCTATTCACCATGTGATACGAAAAACTCTCAATAACCTCTCAGTGGCATTACAATAACCTTCTCAACTGTCAACTTCAAATTGTATACTCTCAACAGATCGACTAGCCTTCATCAGGAATAATGAGAGCCGCTCTCAAGAGCCTGAACTTGAAGCCACAACCATTCTTAATTAATTAATTAATTAATTAACTTACTTTCTCACTTACTTTCTTACTTCTTACTTCTTACTTACTAACTTACTGACTGACTTACTTACTTACTTACTTACTTACTTACTTACTTACTTACTTACTTACTTACTTACTTACTTACTTACTTACTAACTTACTTACTTACTTACTTACTTACTTACTTATTTACTTACTTACTTACTTGTTTGTTGGTTTATTTGTTGTTTGTTTTTTGGTTTGTTCATTGGTTGGTTTCTTTCTTTCTTTCTTCATTTGTTTGGTTGTTTTTTGTTTGTTTGTTTGTTCATTTTTTAATTTTTTTAATTATTATTATTTTATTTTATTTGTTTGTTTGTTTATTTATTTATTTAATGTTTGATTGATTGGTTGATTGATTGATTGATTGATTAATTGATTGATCGAGTGATTGATTGTTTGATGATTGTCAGTGATTGATTGATTGATGATTGATTTATTGGTGATTGATTGATTATATGATTGATTTATTGCTTAATTGATTGATTGATTGATTAATTGATTGATTGTTTGATTGATTTTATTATCATCATTATTATTATTATTATTATTATAATTATTATAAATTTTTTTAAAATTAATTAATTTATTAGTTCACGTGTTGGAAACATGTGCTGGTAGCATGTGTTGGATCCATATGATGGTTCATGTGCTGGACACATGCGCTGTTCCTAGCTGGATAGCTAGGAACTGGTATATTGCACGATCACACGAGTCTTAGCATCTCATGATGGCTAGTCGAAACGTCGAGAGAATACAATTTGAAGTTAATAATAATAAAGCTAGCAATAATAATATAATAATCACAATAACCTTCTCAATAGCCAACTTCGAATTGTATTCTCTCGACAAGGCTTGAGCATCTAGCCGAAACATTGATAGAATACAATTCCAATTATTGTAATTTTATTATGTCAACTGAGAGTTCATTGAGAATAATAATAACAATAATATTTAATAATAACATATATATAATAATAAAATAAACAAAATAATAAAATATAAGAAATAAAAAATGTTTATTATTATTATTATTATTATTATTATTATTATTATTATTATTATTATTATTATTATTATTATTATTATTATTATTATTATTATTATTATTATTATTATTATTATTATTATTATTATTATTATTATTATTATTATTATTATTATTATTATTATTATTATTATTACTACTACTACTATTACTACTACAGTACTGTTGTTGTTCTTATTAATATTTTTAAATCTATATTTATTTGCATTTTTTAAATATTATTGGTATTATAAAATTTTATTCATTTCTATTATTATTATTAGTTATTATTACTATTTTAATTTTAATTTTGTGCACCAGTTTATGTGCAGTTCATGTGCTGGATACTTGCAAATTCCACGCAAGTCTTAGTATCTCATTATTTCTGATGAAGGCTAGAGCATCTAGTCGAAACATTGAGAGAGTAAAATTCAAGTCGATTATTGAGAAAGTCATTATGTTATGCGACCTGTCAATCTTCATAATTTTACAAAACTGGCACATCACATTCTATTATGTTGCTAGTGAATGCAGCATGTTTAACCACTCTTTAGCTTTTATGGACTAGATTGCTCTCTCAACTTCCTTGCCTGCTGAAGCAATAGCCCTATATTATATATCATCTAATAGGCAGTGGTATAAGGCAGTCAATCTCTACTTTTGAGGTACTGAAGAAAGGACATGTGGGTCAGAACTAGAGCAGAAGATAATAGCATACAATAATTGTAATCATAAAGCTCACATCATATAATACTTCTAGAAAATAAAAACAATTCTAAAATAATTTCATTGGGGTATATTACTCAAGTACAGTAGACCCTCGCTATCCGTCGATTATCCAAACAAGAAAGATGTATGGCTGTGAGTCAGTTTCAAATATTCATCTGAATACCTTTAATGTATACCATTTCTAATGGTGTAGCCATGAAAATTTTCTTTGACTGATGGCATGCTCACTTTATTTGTGGTTTGTTGTAAAAAATGCAATTTTAAATATTTTTTTTTGTTCTCAAACTGTTATAACGTGAATACAATAAGTTATAATTTTGGTATAAGAATCAGCTCCATTGTGGTAAGCGAACAAAAGCTATGCAGAGCTACATCACTATTACAGCAAATAAATTCATCCCAAAATGTTTCTATCCTGGAGAGTGCATCAGTACCGGCATTCTCTACTTCTTTGATATGCCAATGTCAATTGTAAACTGAGCTGTGACAAGTCATCATCTGGACTTCACAGCTCGGTTTACAATTCACAGGATCATTAGGTCTCAAACAGACCTCTATTCTATTTTCCTATCAGTTTCATTCCTTGTAAAGGTGAGAATTATTTTATATTTCACTCATATTCAGTGGCATCATTTGAACCCAGGCTTTGGGGATTTAGCCTAGGTAAAAACTGGAGCATGGGTAAAAATTTTCAAAGTATGGCATTCCAAACCTTAAGTAGTCCATACACGTACTACTTCGGTAACTAAAGTAGCCGTGACGTCAAACTTGAAGTAAAAATGGATTCCAAGTTCACCGTGAGCGACATTTTGTCAATGCTACAACAGTGATTATGGTCTCTCTGAGAACAAATCCAATTGCAACGAAGGAGAAGAGGTCCATGCATACCGTGGAGAAAGAGTTGGAGCTCCTGACGAAGTAGCAGCTTTGAGTAGAGCTGTCATATCATCTCATTTTCCCCCAAGAATTAAACCTTCTGACATCAGACAGGCTCACTATGTGCCAGTAAAGGCCTGTTTTACAAGAGCGAAAAGTCATCATTAGAAGTCCCTTTGCAATCATTGATTAGCTGTAGTGAAGAGTGTAAATTTAATTGTTGTTATTCGCCTATTTGAAATCCAAATTTCCCTCTCCAAGCATTCGAGAGAAACAGCCGAGAAATCTCAAAGAAACCTTTTGTTTTTAATAAGCGTCAGTTGCAACATGATGAGAGATTATTCATGTGATAACATTTCAAACGTCAGGGCACGAAATTTTATTTTAGCCTTGGAAAGTTTAACCCAAACCATAGTTTTATAAATAATTATCAATATTTTACAGTGGACCTATTGTACCAAAACTAAAACTCAAGCAGTACACTCAATGTTTGAGTGTTGTGATACAAATGTGATTTATATGGTTATTCCACATTTTCTACTGCTCCTCACTCCATATCCTAGTTGACTGGTGTTTGTACAGAATACTGAGGTCTAAGTGCCTAGCTCATAACGGTCACACCCTAGAGATGCCCATGCTCATATTACATTTATCTCAGAAAGTAATCAATGTTATTGGTCTTAAGTTCAGATTGTCTCTTTCTGCCCCACCCCACAAAAAGAAGTGTTCATGGCATTTCATGTTATAGTAGACTATAATTATGGGAACTTATAACTCTTCCTAATTGAAGTATACCATATTTTATCGCATACAAGACACACTTTTTGGTCCAAAAAAGTCACCTTGCATCTTATATGTGTAGTAATACACTGCTCTATTATTGTCGACTGCATCAGTGTTTGGTCTCCCGGGCTATTATTGCTAGCTTCTTCAGTAGTGAGTCACTGCACTATTATTGCCAACTGCATCTGTGTTGAGTCTCTTAAGTATTGTTGCTGGTTGCTTCAGTCTTGAGTCTTCTTACCCTCAATACTATGGCTACATTTGGAAAAAGATCAAACTATACTACCAGCTAGAAACTGAAAGTTATAAACTATGCAAAAGAGCATGATAACAGAGCAATAGAACTGTAAAAGATGGGGCAAAGCCGAGTACCAAAGGCATAGTATGCTTAATACACTTAATGTTTTTTCCCTGTATAATATGAGCTGAAATAGGTGTGAATGTTATATGCCCATGCATCTTATATGCGTAAAATACTGTATGTCATTTATGGTTATGGTGATCCTGCACAATCTGAACAACTGCAGCCAAAAATATTAGCAACTTCCTAGTCAATAGGTTACCAGAACTCGTAAATCTTACTGCTATGCCATACACAAAAGAGCGAGTGTGTGTTAATTGCATACAGTGCAATGTGCATGTGTGTGAAGAAGTTCTTGTTGGGCTCTTATAATTGTCATCTTTAGAATCACAAAATTGCAGCAAGTATGTCCAATTGATCCACCAGGTTTTGTTCTTGTTGCAATTATTTGCAGAGAGCTTATTGCCCATACCAGAAATACATGTTGAAAACACCACCTCTGTGAGCATTGCTGTAATCATCATATTGCCGGTAAGTTGAATCATAATGCTACCATTTTCATTATTTATTTAATTTCAAATATATATAATTATATATATTAGTTTTTAAATATGCACATACTTAAAAAAAAGAGATTAACAATAACAGCAACAATAATAATGAGTAGTGCATACTGCCCAATACTTCTACTTCCCATTGTTTCAAAATTCCTGGTTATGTGAAGCAGTTGTTACATGTACAACTTAACATGATTTGGTCAAGAAATGAGTGCAGTGTCAGCTGTTTCAAATTTGCACATCTCTAACAGCAGCAAGAGTGAAGATAGGTCATAGAAGGAAGGTTATGAGTCTTGATCTGTTTGAAAATAATATCATAAAACTTTCTGTTACACCTGCCATATTTAGCTAACTGCTACAATGTTGTATGATTGCTTTCAGATATCTATTTAACTGACAGTTGCAATGTTGTATTATGCTAATAAGATATGTATTAGCTGATTGCTGCAAGGCCAGGTGCTTACATAAAGTATCATGTACCAATTATGTAGTAGTGGGCTTTAATTAATGAAACTGAGAAGAAAAACTGGATAACTGTAAGGTCTTCTGTACATCAAAAGTCTTAGAGATCTATTTACTTGCATATGTAGTCATCTAGTGGACTATTGTGTTCAGTACTAAATCTAGGTGGTACTCTTGATAGATTCTACTCTCCGTTATCTGATTGCTATATAATTATGATAAAAAATAATCCTTTTAATGCACCAAGCTGTCTGTCATCCTACTTATACCAATGCCATTTCAAAGCTAGAAAGAGTCGAGTTTTTGTGCACTAAAAATGGTTACAAAAAATGAACTGCTAACACCCTATTAAGCAAGTTGGAGAGCATATCAATAAGTGTGCCATTGCAGATTATACATGTTTACGAATGATAAAGTACACAATCACATAGACCTGGTTACTTTCAAATTTGATGTCAACATTACTATGGAGTGGGTGTCATCAAGCAACCAGTTTAGAACATGTCCTAAACAAAGTGCATATAATGTCTAGAAAGCATCATCACCAAAAATGTTCTTACATATAAATGGTATGAGAGCACACACCCACACAATATAACTACCACACATTCAATGTGAGGGACTTGATAGTGAACACTATATGGAATTTTGTATTTTTTGGGGGGGGTTTCCTTTTGATTATCGTCAATGTAATCTTCATTTTTGTTTCATTTTTTAATCACACTCAGATTAATTGGACGCTTTCCACTGGAATGTCAAGATACCGTTTTGTTATCCAGTACAATACTACTACTGGCATAAGGTCAAGAATTCGATATATATTTCCTTCAGGAAATACCATTCAGAGAGAATACAAAAGTTACATTAATTATCTCAGTCGTGACACAGAGTATTCCATTGCTGTAAGGTTGGAAGTTGCCTTTTCTACTTGTTCCTATGGTTATGGATACCGTCACATGCCAGGCTACTATTCAATTCCAATAACTGCTAAGACTAATGAAACAGGTACTGTATGCAGTTTAATTATGGTATGGAGGAGCACATTAATGGTATATAATAAGGTATTTCCCTTGTTTTTATTCATTGTGGATATGGATTATAGCAATAATTATTCCTTCTCTGCAGCTCAAATATCTATGTTTGGTGTGCGTCTGATTTCTCCGATTACTGGCCTGAATTTTCTCGGCCGTGTTGAGGTCAACTACAACAACACCTGGGGAACTGTGTGTGACTCATTTGGTTATGGGGCTGCCAATGTCATCTGTGGCATGCTGAATTACAGGAGAGAAGCTTGCATATCATATAATGCACGAATGGGGAGAGGATCAGGTAACTTAAGCTTAATTTTTGGGTAATTATATACTACTATTGATAAAATTTGGTCCAGCATACCCACCACCATGTCCCAAAATAATATAGGACCAGATCATATTCCTCAATCTGACCAAGAGGCAATTCTGGAAGCACTTTTCATTGTTGTTAGCCATTCACAAGAATGCTCATATCAACCTGTATTTCTGTTCTGCTGGCTATGTTCTGCCAAAGTTGTAGCACAAAATGTTGACTATCCATGCTGTTAACTTGAACTTTTTTTAAAACTTTGCTGTTGTGCCATTATGAGTTGTCATGTCTAGCTACAACCACCACATACAACACAAGGCACTTAACCTGGTGGCGAGTTCATGGATCAGATTTCATTTCTGGATTAGGTAATTTGCCTGAACCATGAACAGTTGGACTTCCATATGGAATTGGATAGCCTTAATTTCCTTTGGAAGTTCTAAAAAACCACATAAAAAAAATGTAGGCACAAAGTATGTATCCTGCTTGTTAAGCTGGGTGATAATAGATTCAGTACAAGGAAATGGGACATTAATACTTAGCAGCCACAGAAGACATGTAATAATAGTGATTATATCAGCACTAACAGAACAGGTGGCTGCCCTCACAATATCTCAACAGCTGCAGCGAACAAGAGTGATTCATTGTGATGAGTGTGGCCAACTGGGACATACCTGTTCAGTATTAGATGGTCGTTGATATTTTGTGTGTGGTTGCAAAGGAATTGTCGCAAGTGAGTATCAACAGAGAAACGACAGTGCGGTACCAGTCCAGTACAACTGTCATTCCATTCAACATTAAACACATGAAGAGTAACAATAGTTGCTGTGGGAGTGAAAACAGCTGTAATAATGGGGGAAGTGGGAGGTAAACCCATCGAGATGCTACTTGATGGGTCTTTAATATCACTGTAGCATAGAGAAGTGGAGGCGCAACTCAAGCAGTGTGTAAAGATACAAACTGCAACTTACAATTATAGCTGGTCACAGCATCTGGTGAATCAATGCAGATTTCAAATCACATCCAGAACCCAGTACATCTTGCTGAGTTGCAAATGTGCCATGATTTTGTCATACTGAATAGCCTGATAGTCCCTGTGCTATTCAGGACTAATTTCCTGTAGTGACATAACCTAGTACCCGACTATACTAGAACATCAGTACAGGTTTGAGAAGTACAGAACAAAACAGATATTCAGCTCGAATATGACACTGCCCAAACATAAATGTTACAGCTAATATTTGGAGCCACACACAACAATAGAGCAAAGCTTTATAGAAGAACAATGTACCACACAACGATTCATAAACTTCGATTTCCCAGAGTGCCCACTTCCAAGCCTTGAAACTGTTATTTAGGACCACAAAGGTGTGTTTTAAATTATCCCAAGTGTGACTCATGCTGCCCTCCACTATATTCCTACCCATAGGGATCCCAGTATAGGAACAACCAACATCTGACGAAGTTCAAGGTAGGCTTTCTGGCTCCACTTCCTGTTTAACCGAAAGAAGCTCTATTTTGCTCCAATTGGGACATTTTTGAGCATTTTGAGCAAATACTGTCTGAATTCGCTCATTGTTATCAAAATGACCATCGACCTCCAAAGTGAGGACTGAAAAAACTACAATATTTTCCAGAAATAATATCTAGGTGTTATCTATGGGGTGAAATATATTCACTCTCATGACTTCACACTTTTGACTGTCACAAACCCGGCAATGGTTATCTGCCAGAAAATGAAGGGGCATGGCTCTCACACTCCAAGGCTAAGAGTATGAATTCAAGATCGTATATCGCCTGGATCCCAGAACATGAATGCTGATGCTGAAATGGCAACCTCACCCTGTGCACTCACTCTTATTATGCCTGATATATCTCTCGACAAGTTCCATACCACTCAACAAAATGATTACTCCAAGAAATTCACAAGACATTGAAGTTAAAGTACAACCACTTGTTCCAACATAGAATTGTTCACCACTTCATCGTTATCGACAGCTTTGGTCACAACTCAACATTGTTTGTAGACAATACAAGTATTTCCCACCAGCCTTTACATCAGGCCTTAATCCAATTAGAATAACTCTGTCAAGAGGCATACTGTAGACATGAATCGTCATTGTTGTGAATGTTTTCCTTGTCAGAAAGCAAGAGTTTGTTCTCCAATTTGGGCCCCATTAACAAAAGTCCCAACTTGTCGGCCATGGTAGCTGGTTGCAGTTGATGTATTATAGGATCCTCTGTCTTCTGCCTACAATCGTTACTTATTGGTTGTAGAGGACTATTTTACAAAATTGGCTTAGGCCATTTAAATGCCAGATCAGAGAGCAAAGCACATAACTCACGAGTTTGTTAAGTTGTTTACCATGTTTGGTCTCCCTGATGTTTTAAACTAAGAACAAGGCAGAAACTTGGAAAGTCCTATTTTCAGCCTAACTCTCACTGCATTTGGTGTCAATAAGGCTCGTACAACAGCATACCATCCCCAGAGTGATGCAAGGTTGACTGGTTCCACCATTCCTTGTTGCAGCTGCTTTGTAGTTGTGTTGACAAACGGAAGAGTTTGAACACTACTTACAATTCAAGCTATAAGCCTATAGAACTGCTATGTAGTCATCTAAGGAGAGTTTCCTTTTCTCCGTATGTATATTCTCCAACCAAAGATAACCTTTGCATCTTGTTCTGCCTTTTACGCTGTTTCTTATGAACCTCACATTACGATTAAACTGGCCAAAATGCATGATTTTCTTCAAGCTAACATTTTGCAAGCAGCCCCAAACCAGAAATCCTCCTATGACCAACATGCCCAGGTCTGTACCTTCCTATGACAAACATACCCATGTCTGTACCTTCCTGTGATAAACATACCCAGGACTATATCTTCCCATGACAAACATGCCCAGGACCATACCTTCCTATGAAAAACATGCCCAGGACCATACCTTCTTATGACAATCATGCCCAGGACCATACCTTCCTATGACAAACATGCCCAGGTCTGTACCTTCCTATGACAAACAAGCCCAGGACCATACCTTCCTATGACAAATATGCCCAGGACCATACCTTCCTATGACAAACATGCCCAGGACCATACCTTCCTATGACAAACATGCGCAGGACCATACCTTCCTATGACAAATATGCCCAGGATCATACCTTCCTATGACAAACATGCCCAGGACTATACCTTCATATGACAAACATGCCCAAGACCATACCTTCCTATAACAAACATGCCTAGGACCATACCTTCCGGCAAAAATGCCCAGGACCATACCTTCCTATGACAAACATGCCCAGGACCATACATTCCTATGACAAACATGCCCAGTACTATACTTTCCTATGACAAACATGCCCAGGACCATACCTTCCTATGACAAGCATGCCTAGACCATACCTTCCTATGACAAACATGCCCAGGACCATACATTCCTATGACAAACATGCCCAAGACCAAACCTTCCTATGACAAACATGCCCAGGACCATACCTTCCTATGACAAACAGACCCAGGACCATACCTTCCTATGACAAATATGCCCAGGACCATGCCTTCCTATGACAAATATGCCCAGGACCATACCTTCAAATGACAAACATGCCCAGGACCATACCTTCCTATGACAAACAGACACAGGACCATACCTTTCTATGACAAACATGCCCAGGTCTGTACCTTCCTATGACAAACCTGCCCAGGACCATATCTTCCTATGATAAACATGCCCAGAACCATACACTTTGCTATGACAAACATGCCCAGGACCATACTTTGCTATGACAATTTGCCCAAGACCTTACCTTCAGGAGCATACTGTGTGGCTTTCTACTCCAAGTCCTGGCATACTTGATGCACGATAGGAGGGGAAATAGACAATCAAAGGAATCAAATGTCCACTCAACTTCGAGACAACAGATGGGAATCAAGCTAAAACAGTGCATGTCAATTGCCTGAGGAGAAGAATTCAACCAGAACCACACGACATATCTGGAAGAACTGCACTACCAGTATTCCCCAAAAATTTAGTTGGACCTCAAATCGAACAGATCACTCTGGCTGCAGAATTTGATCTGCCAGTTCGAAGGTATCCATTGCTTGATCAACAACCACTAGACTATCTTTAATATAGCTAAAGGACAAGCTGAAGCTATGAAGGGCATATGTAGTGCATGTAAAGCATTTTATACTATTGGAACAGAACTATTAATTGGCATACTCTGTACTTCCCTCATGTGTTGTTTAAATGGGTGGTTAGGTGTAGATAGTTGTCTGTTCTACTTCCTTTGACCGTTTTAGTCTTTCCATATATAGATTGGGTTGTGTGTTGTAGATTAAAAAAAGGTTGTTTATGTAACCTGAACAAGACTCTTGTAAGTCAGCTGATTATGAAGTAGAGGCAATTCAACACATGTGTACATAAATTTTGGTTTTCCTGGATAGAACATTACTTGAACAAGTTACCCTCGACAACATTAGGAACAATTTCTTCAAAGCACATAACATGAAATTAATGATTATAGTTTAAAAAGGATGGAGAAGAATTGGCATTAAGAATGTACAAGCTTCATCTTAGGACTTTTTCTGAAAATATGTAATAGTTCATTGGTCATATATAAGTTTGTCAAAAACCATCTAGAATTAAGAATTGGCTTGCAGTTTTGTTGACTTTCTTGATTATGGTGATTTTTCGTGATTTTTCTTGTGATTATACTTGTCAGGAGTTGAATTTATCTAAATTCTGAATAATTGTTGATTTTTTTCTTAGTGTAGAACAATGTGAAATTTTCAAAATCTATCTGACCTAAATTTGTGTATACTCGTGTACTGTTGTTGGTGTCCATAATAAGGTCAGGAATCAAACTAAAGAGTTATATTACAATTCCTGATATCAGGATAATAATTAAGGTATCAAAGAGAACAAAACTATTACATGTAGGAGATATATCCCAAGGGAAGAGCTATGGTTAATAATGACTGAATGTAGTACTGGAAACTGTTATAAAAAATACATCTTGGTTAGACAGAAACATTTAAACTGCGCAGTTAATGTGGAAAACATCATTGGCTATGCTGCTCATAAATTGTTATAGAATTGAAAAAACCGTCTCCACCCTAGCTGATGAAAGGTAACAAACTAAAATATTTTTACAAATGCATGTCCAGCATGGTAATTTCTCACTAATAATCAGCCCATTCTATCTGATAAACCTTATGGTAAAAAAGTATTGTAGATTTCTAATTTGGTAATAAAAAAACTCGAATACTTTTAATTAGAAATCTCAGACTTAATTTCATCAATCTCTGTTGGAACAAAAAGTCCAACCGAGGTGTTTCGGAATTGCTACTTTCTTGGAAACAGCTGTAGTGTTAGATAAGTAACATGCTTGAATTGCAACCTTCACAGAACTATGAATTTTATAGCCCTCCAAGTTAAGGGATTCTTCCCCTAACCTATTTGTCACTTGAATGAAGGGCTCACCAGCCTCGACAATTACAACCCACTCTAAAAGGATATTCTGTGAAGAATATAGGAGGTGCAGTAACTTCTGTTTTGATTTTAGAGCCTTATCACTATAAGAGTTCAAAAACACTTGATGCTCACACTCTACTAACACCATCTTGTTGGAGAATATGTCACCATTGATTTTTCACTCTGTGCAACAAGATTTTTAATTGTGCTTGAACATCCTCTCCCAGTGCTTCATGAAGTTGGGATGCTGATTTTTTTCTCAAATATAGAAGAGTGTGTTGGAAAAAAAGCAGATATCCAATGCTAAAGGATACATGGCACTACACAGGATGGGTGCTACATTTATAGGCTGGTCACTACACAGGGTGGGTGCTACATATGTGGGCCTGAACTGCACAGGGTGAGTGCTACATATGTGGGCCTGCACTACACAGGATGGGTGCTACATGTGTAGGCTGGGTACTACACCTGGTAGGTGCTACATGTGTAGGCTGGGCACTACACAGGATGGGAGCTACATGTGTAGGCTGGGAACTACACAGGGTGGGTGCTACATGTGTAGGCTGGGAACTACACAGGGTGGGTGCTACATGTGTAGGCTGGGCACTACACAGCGTGAGTGCTACATGTGTAGGCTGGGCACTACACAGGGTGGGTGCTAGGCTGGGCACTACACAGGGTGGGTGCTACATATGTGGGCCTACACTACACAGGATGGGTGCTACATGGTGTTAGCATGCTACTATATTCCACCTCCCCCTATGAGCTTAAGTTGGTCAACATTCCAAAATGTACTAACTTCTGCCTGATAGACCACCCAGAACAGCAATTGCAAGAATTTTAGAAGTCCAGCTTTTCAACCAAAGATGACAGATATGTACTTGTTTTTTACACATTCAGTGGCAATTTTTTAGTATATTGACCATATTGTTAATTTCAGTCATGTGTAACTTTTAGGTACTATCTGGCTGAACAGTGTACGTTGTAATGGAGCTGAAATAATTGATGAGTGCAGATATGAGTTTTGGAATCTTTCTTCTTCAAGATGTAGTCGATCCCATCGTGATGATGTTGGAGTAGTTTGCAGACCAGGTCAGTCTGTCTGTGTGTCTCTCTACCTCTCTGTATATCTATGACTGTGTTTCCCTATATTTATGAATATTGTCTGTGTTTCTGTCAGTTTGTCTGCATTTCTTGTTCCCATTATCATTACATTTTTCTAGATGTTATGATGTTATAGTATTGCTTTTATAGTGCATGTAATAGAGATGATACTACTGCAGAGAATGCAATGGTATATAATGAAGAGCAACTGTTATTCACAACATAAAGTCAATCACATGATCACTAGCTCCACAACCACATTCACAACTTAGTCATTAGTAATAAACATTTTAATAGTTCAAATCTAGTTGACAAACAGTGATAGTCATAGTTGATCTAGTACCTGCTAATTGTGTTTTTAGTTCTTTTGTGTTAGAGTTTGTTTATTAATGTTTTAATCACTGTTTCTTATGAATATTGTTGTTGTCTGTTTCTCAAATTTCTGTTGATATTATATTTAATTTTCAAATGTTAATTAATTTGTACATTGTTTTTTTGCATACTAATGTCAAATATTCTCACAGTGCATATTATGCTGGCAATTTTTTAGATCCAAAAGACTTTCTTCCTGCTCCAGAAGAATTCAAAGTTACCTATCATCTAGGGACAACACCTACATTAACATGGAAGGTAAGCTTTTATTTAAAATGACTACCATAGGTTGCCAGATTAATAATGTTCGTACAAAGAATACTATATATATTTTTGAAAATTAATTCTATTCTTTCGCTCATCTTTTTGTTAGCTACAAATACTAGTATATATAGTGATTATTTTCTATTCATATATATGTGTATGTAGCTCTACAATTTTCCAAGTTACCTGTCTTCAAAATCATTATTGCTGCAGTATATCAGAAGTGACTATCCATTTACCTTTGATAGAATAGTGCCATTTGATTCTACAATGTATACATTTTCAAGACTGCCTACAGGGATAACTGTAAACATCACGATCAAGCCTCAAGGAAGGCTAATTTGCTATTCTTACCTTGATGGAGCAAGTTCTGAGCATTTATCATTCACTGTTATGGAAGAATGTGAGTTTCTATAAAAACACATATTTCCCCCATGAGTCACATTTTAGATTAAACAGGCTTACATGACATTCATGTTCACTGGTCACCCACAGGTCAAGCATTGACTTTCCAGTATGTAATTTAAATATTAATGACTTCTTTTTGCATAATTGAAGTTGGCATGGGAGCATCATTGAGGTATAATATGTGAGCGGTAAGATTGAGGAAATTCTTTTCTCTTCTCTGTTAATATCTTTTAATTTTGTGACAATGTATTTGACTGTTACATAAAACCTAGGCATTATTTTATTCAGAGTTTAATGATTCCAAAATGGACTCATAATGTGGAGTAGTGTATGGAAATGATTATTTGGTGATAGGGTTTGTAAAAGTTTTAATGGAAGAATTTATGAATTGAAGATTTGGATAGCAATGAGGTAGATAATAATATAGTGAATGGATGATGAAAAGGTAATTGATACACGATGCTTTGCAAGACTTCAACAATGTACAGAAATAGAGATGGGATTACGACTTAGAGAGAAAAATAACCCTTAATGAACTTTGCACAAATGCATGACAGTATTATGCTATTGCACTTCAAAATACAGAACCTAACTTTATCTCCTATGTTTTCCTCTCACCATACCATAGAGTCCTTTACAACTGCCACTGTCAAACTCTCTCCCTGCTCTGTAAACAGCAATGGACTAGCTTTAGCCTTCATAAAAATATGGCGAAGATTCCCATGAGATCATATAGTGCTACATAACCTCCACATCCTTTGGCACACATGTAATCATGTGATAGGATGTGGTAAGGGTGTATAAGTAAGAATAAAACCACAAAAAATATAATTTTTAAATGGACGTGTGTGTAGAATGTGCTGTTCTAGTTGCTGTATAGTTTCTCTAGACAGTGCTCCTGATGACCTGGGAAGTCAGAAGGTCAGATCCAGAGCAATCAATATACTACTAGGCTCACTATATACTGCCTCCTTGTCTTGTGCAATATACCCAGTTTGTGAAAGTTAAATAAACTTTGATTGTCTGTGCTCCTGTTTCCAACACCTGATAGTTAGTTGTTTCAGTTTTCCACCGGCAATGGGACATCTTCACTGTGTTCTCATATATTTGGCCCTCCAGATTGTTCTGATAGAGTTCTCAGAACATTGTCACATGCTTCCAGAGATTTTGCACCCTCTAAGTTAAACATTAGTCTTGATAAAATCCTACTATAATGATGTTGTGCGATTTTTTCCCAATTTTTTCCCTTGTTGTTTTAGCATCCCATTGAAAGGTGAGTGAGTCATTAGCCTTGCCTCCCACATCAACTAATTAATCCAATCTGGTTACAATTTCTAACCTACACTAATCTTTCAGAACCTCCATTCCAGTCTCCTTTCTCCTAAGCTTGACCCCTTTCAGGCTCTCCATATCACCAGCTCAGTTGACCCTTTTGGACAATTTCAATTAACGAACCCGGATTTCTAACAGATAATGACTACCTCATTCGAATTCAGTCATTCCTCTATCTCCAGTTTTAGATTACGATGCTGCACTTTTGGAGTTCCACGAGCAGCAGTGGCTAAGGCCATTCACTTATATCCTCAACATTTTAAGATAAGTCTGCAGTTGCTGATGGTCACTTACTTCTTGCAGCCCTCACAGCTTTCATCAATATCATGTGTATGCTGTTTCAAAACATCTGCATCTTTTTACCCCTTAATTTTGCTTCTCATCAAGTATAGTGGTGTGTGCAACTGGATATTTGCTTAGAAGCCTGGAAGCTAAATGAGCAGTTTTTCATATAAACCAGTCTAAGAGGGCTCTCCTGGCACCATTTCAACGGGGTTTCAGGATATACCTTGGACTTTGAGCTTACAAATACTAAGATAAAATATCACTTATGGTATTATTCCAAGTTGTATTTGCTTTTATATGTTGTTTTTAATTATTCTAACTTTTTCTATGTGAAAACAGCTCCAACTGGACCTCCTCAATTATTTCATATCACTGTGGTCAATTGTTCAGCCATCAGAGCAGAGTGGGAACTTCCAGATTATTATAAAAGGAATGGACTAGTAAGAGGCTACAAGCTGATGGTATTGCACCCAAGTGGCAATGAGAATGTGATTGACCTTCCTGGAAACAGAACTACAGAGTATATATTAGGAGGTTTGGAGGCATCTACGAGGTATGTGGTGAGTGTTCTTGCCTACACTTTTGGAGATGGACCTAGAAGCATTTACCTCACTGTAACGACCAATCCAGAAGAAACATGTGAGTATAAACAATATGATCCACTTACTGCCTAAAGGGGGAAACTCTATGGATTTGTTTGTCGTCTATCTGTCTGTCACTTTGGTACTCAAGGTCCTCAGTTCAATCCTGGGTAAATCATTAAATTATTCCCTTTCCCTCCCCTACACCCCTTCTCTTTCCCTGTTCACTTGGTATCAAGCCCTCAATTTAATCTATGGTATAATTAGTCATCTTTCCTCCCCTTCCACCCTCATATTTCTTCCCCCCCCCCCCCACCCTATTTTTGTTTCACCCCTATATTATTATTATTAATTTCAAATAATAATAATATAATAATAATATAAGACAACAGAGTGCAGGTATCTCAGAGCTAGTCCTTAATATAACAAAATATATCATCTATTTGATTTCTCTTCATGATGTAAAGATACCATAAAATTGCATCTCATGTACTTTAAGTGCATATTTATTTAATAAGTTGAGATGCAGCCACTGTTGAATTTTTCATAAGTACATTGGTATCTACAGCCTGCACACATACCATTTGCTTGGGTTTTTTGCTTACAACATTAGCTTCAAAAAGATAAGAGTTTTTTCCTACTTAATCTTCGCCATAAGGCTGAGAAGCAATTTTTGTTACATACATTTTTTATTTTATATACATACATGGATGAGGGGTGTTGCAGGTCACAAGGAAAGAAAATGTCCGAGGTGGCATTTCTTCATGTATAAACAGGTTAATTGTGGTGATTTAACATGTACTATCCCAGAGGAAAGAATATCTTGGAGGTTGCATCTCTTCATGTGCAAATGGATATTATGATATCAATTTTGCATGCATTTTGAAGGAGCATAGAAGTCCAATTGTAACTAAACAGCTACCTCTCCATTCTCCATCATCAGGCTTATTTTCCTCAAGACTTGCTAGCAATGTGTCACCTTGGTTTCATGTTTTATGAAGTAGAATAAATAACTCTCAAATAGTACAGAGTTGACATGAATGCTTGAATATCTAGTCGAAATTTAAAGATCAAACTTAAATAGATTATTAACAAAGTCATTGTATTTACTTTGAACAATTTGATTATCAGCAATTACTGCTAATTCTCTTTTGGTCAAGTGAATAATCCCACAGTGCTCTCCTAGTATAGTTCACCTTATGCCATTTATCATCCATCCTGAGCATTTAAAACAGCAAATATGATATAGAAGCTGTGTTGACAAATAGATATTGCATTGTCAGCATTTTTAGTTATGTGCGCACACAACCTATAAATATATATAGTTTTTTCTCAGGATTTTTGATTTTTGTAAGGGATATCGGTATGTCATCAGTGGAGTAGTGGCCTGTGTTTTTTTTGTCTTGTATTCATTATTGTGTTTACATGTTCAGGAGGTAACTGGACTAGAAATAATATTGTTACAGCTATTAATCAATACAGTATCTCATGCAACAAGCAGTACATAATACTTTTGACATACATTTCTACAAATTACACTGAAGCCTGAATGCTCATATTATAATAGTCAATAAAATTTTCTTGAAATATTTCATTAGCGAAGTAACTGTTGTGTACTATTTACAATGATGATTTT
Organism: Cladorhizidae sp. MBARI D1340-BT2; assembly: GCA_028752905.1. Classification (NCBI taxonomy): domain Eukaryota; kingdom Metazoa; phylum Porifera; class Demospongiae; order Poecilosclerida; family Cladorhizidae; species Cladorhizidae sp. MBARI D1340-BT2. Next base: position 16,867,261 of record JAQNBH010000007.1, on the reverse strand, counting down.
GGAAGAAATGTTTTCATAAACACAAACGATAAAAAAAGAGACTAATTAAGTAGAATGTGAGGGATTAGCTACAGTCTCTCCCAAGCACATCTCCATCACTCCAAATCCAAGTCAGCACTCACTCACATGCTTCAGTAAGCTCTGCCTTGATAGAGTTGCGTGAGGCAAGCTGATCCATGTTGCTCGGCCAATGGCGACCTTGCTAGGCCTCTGATTATATTATCAGCAGAGCAAACATGCCTCATCTTGTCCATCCTTCAACTCCAACATCCAGGATAAGTTCACCTTTCAATGCCAGCCTTCCTGTGCTTGTTTGAGCTATGCTAGGAACACCTTCGTATGGACTTCTACGCTTCAGCAAGTTTCATTCAAGTGATGGGAGCTACTGTGGATATAGAAGAGCTGCAATTTTTCACGAACCACACCCACAATATACAGTTAATACACTTACACACTCCGGGGAGAGTACTGATATAGAATCCTTTCCATACTTCACTTCATGCTTACTAATGGACAGTAGTATTTGATATTTAGTTTGTCAAAATTATATGATTACAGGTCAGACTGATATCATCGGCCTCTTTGGTGTCCGTGGTAATGGGATTGACAAAATCTATCTTTACACTTCCTACTCTGAAATTATAATTGATGTTCTCTGTGGCTCTTACTTACCTGGAGTAGAGACCAACTGGTTTTTTTCTAATGGGACAAAAGTTGGAAGAAGAAATCATAATATTCATGAGGTTCATTTTCCTAATGGAACCACTTCACTTCAGATTGGAATGATAACTCTGTGTGACAGTGGCTTGTACACCTGCAGAGCCAACCAGACAAATATTGGAAAAGTGGAGCAAAGGACATTAAGAATCACAGTGAACTGTGAGTTGTTCTCTATTTAATGGTAAATGTATTTCATGCTTAAGTACTTGAAAATATACTAATGCCATAAAAATAAGCTTTTCAAAGTGTAGAATGCAAATGCAATAGCTGCAGTTTGGTATAAGAATAATATGCTCTATTGAGGTAGTTAAACAAAGGTCTACAACAAGGCTTATAGCAAAGAAACTATTGATGAACAACTCTATTTTATGTGAGAAGAAACTAAAGTGATTCCAGTTTAGCACAGGTGTTGGTGTAGCTTTCCTCTGTAGAAGGGCTTCAGAAACACTGTTAAAGATCAGGAAGAGACCATTCAAAAACCCATTCATGACAGCATTTGTCATAATCAGTCATTTGAATTTTTTTGTTTTTCTCATTCTCCCAGCCAAACCCGAAGCAACTATTTTAAATTTATAGCTAAGCATGAGCTTTTTTTTTTTAATTGGGTAAAGCATGATTGTTACATATAAACCATTTTTACCAATGTTTTACTGATAATATCTACTTATGAATGTGATCAGTTTAGGCCTGTTTGCAATATTATGCCAGAAAACTGTTATTGTATTGAACTTGAACTTGATCTCACCATCAATAGACAGCAGCGCACAACTGAGTACACGTAATGGCAATCATGGATGAGGGGTTAGTCTTCTATAGCCATGCAACTTCAGCAACAAACAAGCTTTTGCTAAACCAGCCACACCAATTAGCTACTAAACCAGCTTCACTAGCTAGCTAATATTATCCATCACCACTAAACAAGCTACACCTCCACAACTAGCTAGCTACTGTACCACAGACTTGTGCTACTGTTGAAGTACTAATTCCTCAACTAGGTTGATTAGTAGCAAGACCACTAGTTACTATTTAACACTTCTAACCTTACATACTATATACATGTACCTGTTTCTGGACCTTTGACCAGTTTACTTTAGCCGATATTCTCTTCGCTCTGTATGCTTTTGTAGGTGTCTATCATAAGCAAGATAAACTCTTCAGTTTGTTCTCATCACAAATATCGTAATGTTTATGTGAAAAGAAAAGACTGATGATATAATTGGACAAGATTCTTGCATTCTGATTGGTCAGATGTTCAATTGTCCATGCTGGAATGAAACATCTATTTCCAGCTAGGCCTACAGTTAGAACTTAAAAACAGATGAGACATGGAAGGTCGGGGAGCATTATACTCCAGATAATTTTTCTGGCCAAACCCGTAGTGATTGGATTCTGTAGGATCAGACTACCAATGTAGAGCTGTTCTTGCACAAAGTATGATGTAAGGCAGAGTCACATCCATCTCATGTTTTCAATTTCACAAGCTAAACCAGTTACCGATTTGTTATGCCATAAATTGGCACTAGCTAATGAGAGTTATTTTCTCCGATTGCGAATAAAGGATTGACAGGAAACTAGAGCCTCATGAACTCAAATGGAAAGTGAGTTGCTGGAGATGAAGCAGCTAGTTGCAAAGTAAAAACAAACAAAAAACCAAAAATCTGGGATATGCTATATAGTAAAGGTGATCACATCATCTGCTTCATACTTGCCTACCATCTTATCATACTGCCATAATATGTTGCATTGTCTTATCATTGTCAGATATATATAGGATACAATATATATACACATAGAGAATTGTATTGTGAACTGGCCTTTATTTTATCATTGGTACTACTACATCAACACTCTGTGTTATCAATAAATATAGAAATATAGCAACATTTGTTGCTAACTCCCACATAGTGAGGAACAGAACAAAATTTTATGCTGGGATCATAATGGTCTTTATTGCTAATTAAGTTCACTTCTGTGTTTCTGATTATCCTTACAATGTTGGCGTTCAATACTGCAAGGAATACAAATTTATATCATGTGGCAGGACTCACTTTTGTGAAGTAACCTGCTTTAAGAATTTATAGATTAGCATAATATTTTCCTATATGCTTATCCTCTCCATAATATGTTGCAGAGCAAAGCCACAATATCTATAATCTTCTGGCTGTACATTGTTAAAATGCAGCAAAATTACTTCTGTTTTTGTCACTATATTTAGTTCTACTACCCACTCCACGGAGACCGGTCAGACTTAATGTCACTTCCACTACGATCACAGTTTCTTGGTCTGTGTTTCCATGTACTGGTGGACATGATCTACAATCCTTTGGACTGAGAATTGGCAGAAAAGTTGATTACTTCTTCTATTTTCCCTGGATTTTCCAGTACATCAATGGCATCGATGCACGTCAGAGGAATTACACTATTACAGAACTCATGGCAAATACTGAATATCAGATATTTGTACGAGCAGAAGGACTAGATTATTATTATAGTCTATTTTCAAGTGCAGTGAAAATTACAACTTTGCCACCAGGTATGTAATACTTTAGTGTGGATGGATATTTCTTTATGGTCAAGTTTAGGAGGGAAATAGAAGGTTAGGAATGGGGGTTGGAAGTCAACTCTATCATGAATAAGATTCTAACATGCTTTTCAGAATCTTAAACTTTCACTAATATTTTAGTCCAACATATTTCCTCTTTGTAGGTGTGACTGTAGGACAGGTAAATGAACTAAACTAACTAGAATAGTGTGATTTGTGCCATGGATTACGTAATGTACCAATCAGATCTCAGCATCTGTGGGTATCTACCAGATTTTTGGTATAACACAACCTCTGTATTGCAATTAAGTTATTAATGTACACTACATTGCTGGTGCTAATATAAACTGTGCCATTATTTTTATGGTGTAATAACAACACAGGTGAATGCAACCTTATGTATTCTAGAGACAACACTCTTTCCTTCACGCACCAAAGAAGGAAAGTTAAGGATATGAGGGGAATGATATAAATCTTATCCAACCCTACTTCTGTAATAAGAATGAGAGCTAACGATCAAATTCTAATAATTCCTTGCATGACACTCGTGCTCATATATCTGTATATATATAGTAAGCATTGGTGTGTGGTTGTTTAATATGTAATGGTACTATGTAGCAAAATTATATGACATGCTTCTTATGTTATTGTTTTTTACATAATTATAGCTCCCACTCCTCCAAGCAATGTGGCTGCCGTACTCATTACACCAGACACCATCTTAGTGACATGGAACAGACCGTTTTTATCCAGTGGCACTACAATTGTCCACTACACTGTCTATGCCACTCCATTTATCAGCAAGAACAGTTTTATTCCCAGAACTAAGAGGCAGGCAGAATACCTTCAGACTGTGGCTAAGGTAAGGATCAGTCAGTAAGAGTAGGCTATTTTATCAGAATAATGTGATATTCAGTGGAAGATTGTACAAACTCCTCATCACTGAATAATCCTACTCTTATTATAGAACATTAATTTTTACCTTACGTGAAACAGAGTAAAAATTAATGAACAAGTTGGGTATGTTTTTCCAGATAAATGAATGCTAAATATTTTTGATGTTACATTTTACGATCAACTCGGGTTGATGAACTTCTTGAAGTTTTATTTTTAGGTGTGCCTCTCATCATTACAAAACCATTTTTGTTAGGTATCCTTTCGGTACCTTAATTATCAAGTCACATAATATTTCACTAGAAATTGAAACAAGAATTCTAGAAAGCCCATGATTCTTGTTAGGAACAATTATTCATTATTTTCTGATGAGCATTATGCATTCACATTTAATTCAAAGTCTTTTGACTGCAATTACTACACATAATTATACCTGCTTGTCTATGTCATACAAAGATCAATTTTATTGTGTGAAACTATTGTATTTCAGGCTCCACATCTATTGTACATCTGCTCCTAAATGATGTCAATGGCATGCCTGGTACAAGAATTACCATAACATTTTGGCTAAACAGAGATTTTTAGCATGAAGGATGTCCAAATAGTTTTGTAGATTTAAGGAATAAACACAGTTGCTGTGTATCTTTGAGATACCAACATTAAATCCATCTTAGTTCTCCTTCAGAAATTTTCTCATTCATACTCGCTTGCAAAATCAGCTCCTTTGACTTGCTTGCAAATATTGTAGAATGCAAGGCCTAGTTCAGTTAACCTGACAGTATTGTAGAAGTTTAAAAGCTTATCCAGCTCACAACAAAAATGCACTTAGTTATAGAGCTCATTTATGGTTCCCTTAATTAGGCTAACAGGAGAGAGCTCCAATCATGCCCTTACAAGGTAACAATAGTTTTCATACAATGTTTGGTTAGTCGTTAAGAGTCTATGATGCTGAGGTCATCCTGTGACCTCATCTATGAAAGGTCTATTTTGTCCTGTTCTGTAGTGAAGTAATTTGTGGGGGGGGGCCTTCCTCTTGGAGGAGTTCACAATATTCCCTGCCACCCTATCCTGCAAGGAAATGGAGGTCTCTTCACTTCTTTCTTCTTCTTTTCCCATGCTTGTCATGAGAATCCATCAGCATTTCCATTTGATTTCCATGCCCTATTGCAAATGTTGAACTGGAATGGCTGTCAGCATGTTTTTATTCCTCCAGCATCTTTCACTGAGCCCAGTTACTTGAGGCATTGTTCATCTGTCACCACTTTGAATGGTACTCCAGTAAGGTACACCTGGAAGTGTCGAATGCAGTCAACAATAGCCAGGCATTCTGTAACTATTGCTGCAAAATTGGTCTCTCGTCAGGAGTTTCCTGGAGAAGTAGGTCATTGGTAGGTCATTTCCGTCCTCATCTCTCTGGATGAGAATGGTGCAGATGCCAAAATCTGAGACATCAGTGTGGAGAATAAACTGTTTGGCAAAGTCTGGTCCGTGGGACTGGGTTTCTTCAACTTTTCAAAGGCCTGTTGTTGCAGCATTTTCCACTTTGTCAGATTGGTTATCCATGGTGAAGTCTGAGAGGGGAGTGGCAATGCTTGAAAAGTTGTCAACAAATCACCTGTAGTAGCCCGCCAGTCCCAAGAATGACCAGACATCTTGTTTCCTGTTTGGCTGTCTGAAGCGCCAAATCGGACTTCACCTGGCCACAACCCACCTGGTGTCCAAGTTAGATGCACTCTTTCATCGCCAAATGGAAATATTGCTCATTTTCATTAGTCCTGCTTCCCTCATTCTGTCCAATGCTTCTTGGATGTGGTCAAGGCGTTCGGTCCATGTTTTACTAAAGATTACAAATCATCAAGGTATGCAGCTACTTGGTCAGACACAATTCCAAGCATGGAACTTATCATACGTTGGAAGGTGATGGGTGCACCCATCAATCCAAATGGCATAAAGGTAAACTCATACTTCCCAAAGGCCATGATCAAGGCTATCTTTTGTCTGGATTTTGGGTCTACTGACACTTTTTAGTCAGGTTGAGATTGGTAATGAATTCTGCTGTGGCTAGCTTAACTATCATATCCTCTGTGTGGCATCAGGAGGGAGTCAGGCTTTGTGACCTTATTTAGTTTCCAGTGATCTATCACTGGTCAGAATGTTCCATCCTTCTTCAGGGCCATCAGCAGGGAAGATGCCCAGGCACACTTGCTTTGGGTGATGATACCAACTTCCAACATCTGTTTAACTTTGTGTTTCGATACTGAGAGTTGAGAATGGGACAATCTGTATAGTCATGCTGATTTGGCTTCACTGGTGTCTATTTTGATAGAGGTCGCAATGATAGCTCCTTCCCATGTTACTGTATATGTCCTTGTTCTCGGTCTTAGGAGTTGCATCAGGTCCTCACTTTGGGTTGGGGTTAGTTGCTTACTCACAGTAATCTCTTCTGTTATTGGGGTTCTACTCACAGCTGAGTAGGTTATCTATATCTTCTGTGGTGTCAGAATGTAGGCACACTGCTGAAGGAGAATCGCAGTGTTTGAAGAAATTGACATGGTAAGTTCGAATCTTTCCATCGGTCTTCCTCTTCTGTACTTGGTATGTAGTTTCCGGAAGCTTTCTGATGATGGTGAAGTGGCCCTGCCATTGGGCATGCAACTTCACTTTTATGGATGGCTTCAGGATGAGGACTTGATATATCTGACCTTGTAGAAGTAGCATCTTGCTACCTTTTTGTAATACATTTTCATCGTTCCCTTGGCTGCTGGCTCATGCTCTGTGGCTACCTCTGTGGCCCGTTTAAGTTGCTTGTAAGTCTCCATCAGGAATGACACTATGTTCTTATTGGTGGTTTTTAATCCATGCCAGTCTCTCTTTAGTGCAACCATAGGTCCTTTTGAGCATCTGCTAAATGTCAGTTTGAAAGGTGAGAGGCCAGTAGTGGTTTGTAGAGTCTCACTGTAGGCAAAGAGAATGTATGGGTGTGCGTTTGCGTTATGCCACTAGCCTTTGAACATCTCCACATACTTCCTGAGTCCTGCCTTCCATTGAATCTAACCACCATTCCATCTGTTTCAGGGTGATAGGTGGCTATCTTGATGGAACAAATCTCCAACAGTCAAAAAAATTTGGACATGAGCTGACTACAGAAGTTAAACCCATGATTGGTCAGTATTTCTTCTTGAAAAACTGTCCTGAAAACATCTCGATCAAGCTTCAGCAACACCTCTACTGGTGGTGGACTTGAAAGGGAATTCTTCTAGCTGGTGGGTGCCATAGTCACAGATTATCTGTGCCCCTCTTCTGGGGTTGGGAAAGGTCCCACTATCTCCATGGCCAGTCTTTTGAAGGGAGTCCTGATAATGGGAGGAATCAATGGGCCTTTCTTCCATGTCTGGGAGCTGTCTTCTGGCACATCTGGCATCTCTTGCAGAGGTACTTGATATCATCAGTCATGTCAGGCCAGAAAAATTGGCAATTAATTCATTACATTGTCTTGGCTGTTTAAAAAATGTCCTGCCAGTGGGGCAATGTGTACCATCCTCAGTGTTTTCTCTCTGGACTGGACAGGGAACACAGCTGCTCCACTCTTGCAGCATCTTTGGTAACTGATCCTGGCAGTACAGCAGTCTTTACTTGCTGGTGAGTTTGGCAGTCCAGCTGTTCTCCTGGATTTGACCAAAGATGGGTCATTTCCCAGTGCTTCTATGAGCTGGTCGATTCCTCCATCGAATGGGGTAGGTTCTCCCCCGTTGGTTTAGCTTTCTTGGTCGTCTGTCGGTGTCTGTTACATGCTTTCTGCACGACATTATGGCACTTCTTTGCCTTTTTACCATCTGTACTCACTAGCATTCTTGTCGCTGATGAATAAAGTCTGCTCATGGTAGTTCCTTCTCTTCTTACGCCATCTCTGTAGTTTACTCCTCATCTGTTCCAGCTTGGTTAAGGAGTTGATGTGGGGATGTTGTGCCCCATGAGTATATCAACATAATGTTGTTAATCACCACCATCCTCCCTTCTCTCTCAGTCTGTTCACATTCAATTCCACTGTGGTCATGGGAGCCATTAATTCTGGTTTAGTGGACTCATCAATCTTCATTATTTGACTTCCCATCTGTGTATGTATGAGGGTTTGACTCCTGTGTCTCACAAATCTGGTCACTCGTCTGACATTCACTGTCCGCTGTAGAGTAAGAATTCTAGTGATTTGGAGGCTTTTCCCATATTGGCCTTCTTTGTAGCGTAGTGGACAGTATGTGCCCAAACCTTTGACAACTGAAACAGTCGGGACCCTTGTCTTTGTTCCATGTCCTGTGGTCATATTGCTTCTCAGTTTTCTCAATAATTATAATGATCAAGGAAGATATGTGTTGAGTGTTCTCATCTGGTCTGCTCCTTGGTTTGAATCAGTAGTATAATTGTCAGATTTGGGAGTGTATGGCTTTGTGGAGTTTTCTTTGCTGTAGCCTGCTGAAAATGTGAGCAGCTTCTGCTAGATGATTTGGGTTCTTGGTCCCTTGTCCAGCCAGCTGTCTGGAAGAGAATGATTGTCATTAGTTTCTTGGTGATGCACTGGTTTATCATGTCTGCCATGTTGGTGGCATGGGTTGTACAGTTGGCCAATATACTCTTGAGTTGCACTCTATGATGTCTTCCCCTACCTTCAAACAAAGTTTCTCCCATTGGCGTCAGTGGTAGTTTTTCATAACCGCTGGGAAGGCAATAAGTTCTTGGCTCAACTCGATGAAGTATTCTGTATTTTCAGTGGGAGGAGATTCATGTAGACGGTGGATATATTGCCCAGTAGCGGCTGCAGCAGTTTGGTCTATTGGTTCTGATCAACCTCGAACCTCTCCATTTTGTCTTTGAAGTTGGTAAGGTAACTGACTGTTTCTTTGGGTCTTTGACCAAGGCCAGGCAAGGTTTTCTCTTCCTATTTACAGGTGTCTTTTCCCCTCTAGTGTGGCCTTTTCTGCATTCTTTGTGAATTGCTCTTCCTGCATTCGTCTCTGGTGATTGAGCATTTCCAGCCAGCGATCTTCCTGTCATTGCTGTTCCCCCAGTTCCATCCATTTCTTTTTTGGCATTTCTCTCGAGCTTCTCCTCTCTCTCTCTCATCATCTGATTTCTCTCTCCTTGCATTCATGCTCATGCTCGACCCACTTCTCTTGCTCATTCTCTCTTTTCAAATGCCTCTTCTTGCTCTCGGGCACATTTTCTGTCCTCCCTGTCAGCATCTGCACTAGCCTTCATCATTTGGACAAATTGGTCATAGCAGATGGTGGAGGTTTCTGATGCAGCTTGAAAGCCTGGTATTTCTTCCATGTCATCTGGGGATTCTCTATCTTCTGGCTGTCTCTGTTTGCGAGTTTTCCTTCATTTCATTGTTGCTTGCCATTGTTGTTTTCTATCGTTTAACAGAGTTTGACAACCTGTCAACACTTGAACTCGTTTCTGGGTTAAAATTGCTCTGATCTTCCTCTCCATGTATTTCTACAAGTTGACCATATCCCTATTCAGTGGGACAATTCCTGTCACTCTTGGCCTCTGTGGTAGAGGGGTGGTGGGGCTATTGGGTCAGTATCCTTTTTCTGATGCCCTGGGAAAATATCAAGTTACTGATACCACTGAGTACTAATTGAAGCAATTTCTGAGTGGCTTGCTGAGGATAGAGCACTTTTCTGTAGGTTCATTTTGATGAGAATTTCTCGAATGGGTCATTTTGTCCACTGCCACCAGGGTTGTAGAGTGCATGGCCTAGTGCAGCTACCCTGACAGTATCAAAGAAGTTTAAAGCTTATCGAGCAAACACAATAGTTGCAGCTTAAAATAGCACTCATTTATCGACTGACTGAAGCTCAATTTTTCCCCCCGCCTAATTAAGCTACTAGGCGAGAGCTGCACTCCATGCCAATCCATGTCAAAAATAAGCAATGCAAATTATTTTGGTACAAAAATAAATGTACTACACTATTTTATAATAATTATCATTTAGTAAGCACTGACATGTTATTACTTATCATGCTTATTGTATATAATATGTAGCCCTAAATAACTTAACATTATACTATGTCACAAAAAAACACAAAGGGGGGTAAACAAACGATTTTATTTATAACGACATTTTATTTCGATTACGATAGCTGAAAATTTATCAAAATGTCTGAATGTAGTATTTAAGATCTGTAAATACAATTAACTCAGTAAGTATTGCTCTGCTGATATTATTCAGTGATGGTTTGTGATACTGTACAAACAAAATTTCCAGTCAATGACAGTTTATTCTTTGCCATTTACAACAGGTTCATTTCCTCTTTTATTCCTTACAGGACTTTTCGTCTCCTGCAAGCTCTGGTAATGTGACCCTACCCCAGGAAGGAGTGGAATACCACATCCAAGTCAGTGTCACTGTGTTCGACAACATCAGTGCCAGCAACATAGAAAGTGCATTTTCTGCTCTTAATCCAAATGCCGTCATCTTTGTCCCTATACAAGGTAAAATTAGCATTGACAAATTTGATAACTTCTATGTATTCTGTGTGCACAGTTTATTATCACAACAGTATAAGGGATAATCATTTCAAACTTTTCATATTGTTAAACTGCAAATATTTGGTTGGTAAAAAATCAGTATGGAGCAAGACAACAAAAGCCACATGCTGCAATGTCACTCCATTAAAACTAAGAGCAAATGAATTGATCTATGAGTGCCACCATTCTAAAGAGTAAAGGGATTCAGAGTGTTTTTCAGTATAAAATGGTGCATACAGCCTTACTCAGTATTTATATTCATTGTATTCATCTAGCATTTTTATTTTTTAAGCCAGCTCAACTCCCCCAACTATTTGACAACCTAATAGGCATGTGATGTTAAAATGTTTTGTTTTCCTCACAAAAGTTTATTTTATTTTAATGACGAATAGGTTTGCATTTCAACATACTTTATTTTACAAATTAGTTAAAATGACAGTGACATAACCTCAGTTATGTGGTAATTTACCATTGTTGGTTCGTCTATGCTGCACTTGATTTAACATAATAACGATGGATTTTAATAGACATGTGAACTCAAAGATATAACCACGTTAGTATATTACCAAACAACATAAGGAGAATATCAAATTTGATGCTTTGATCGCCCGGAATTCTATGAAATTCCTTCAATATTTTTCTCTCTGAATTTTTTTACAAACAGTTGATTTATTTTAGATAGCAAATTTACACTTGCACATACCCACTTTATTACTTTGCTTCACTTTACTCATTGCATACAGGTCTACCAATTCCAACTGCAGTATATATCTCCTCTTCTTCTAATGTTAGTATCACTGTTTCCTGGGATCCACCAACCACCACTGCATACATAACTGGCTACTTGGTGAGATTATTATTATGAGAGTAATGATGCATGCTTTATAATGATGGATTATTGAATGGTTGTTGTGGTAGATATCAGCAGGATAAATTTAACCTTGTTACTGGGAAAAAAGCATAGGTATCACCTGATATAATTATGCCTTCCTTGAGAATTATTGTAAAAACAAGGTAAATTGTAGTCCATTGTCGAGTTGTTAGTTAGAGTGTAAAGCAGCACCAATAATGTTAACAACAAACCAAATATAAATATCCTCTATGTATGTATTGGATGTAGGTGGAGTACTCAGCAATGGTTGAAGGCAGAAGTCCTATGGGAAATCTCATTAGATTCATGCACGAAGGAAGTTCCATTACTGCTGGCAATATAACAGATGTCCTTGTGCAGCCTTTAGTTCCACAGACGAAATACCTCCTAAAATTGGCTGCCCTTACAGCCAATGGGGAAGGAATGCAAGTTCGTGTCACTGGACTTACTAACAATGTTTCATCAGAATTTGGTGAGCTATTGTAATCTACACATTTATAATGGACAAAGAAGGAAGAGAAGGTAAAGAAAGATGGTGGATGTGGATAAGGATATATTTGAACCTGTGGAAGACAGAGATATCATTTAGCCCAAAAAGATGAGGTATAGTTTGAATGGACCCAGGACAGGATGAAGCTACGTATCACTGGTAACAAACTCACCACAGTAGTTATCTTTATTTGGTTTCCTAGTATTGCTACAAAGTTGAATAGTCAAATCAACTCTATCTGAATATGTGACGCCAAAGCTAAGGCCCATACCAGCTCCAAATAGAAACAAAAGTTTGCCCACACAGTCTTTCATTCAATCAGATTGAAGCAATCCAAATGAAGATCACTATTTGCCATTCAGTGAAATAGGGCATGGCCTTGATATGCCCACACCATTGAATACTACACATAGGTTCAGGTTGTTGAAATGCATAGACCACATGCTGTCTATTTGAGGATATATGGTATCAGTCAAGTATGTGGTTTGGAATATTGTGGGATTGGAGATAATGGAAAGTGAGTGATAGCCATTGTGCTAAATAAGGTGTGTTTATATATTGTACTGAAGTGTATCTGGTTATTATTACCTTATCTTCTCAAATAGAATGTATTCTTTCATGAGCTGCCTAACAGTGCATTCTATTTGAGGTCGTGCTTTAGTGCTATCAGACAAACACAAAATAGTTGCGTGAAATAACTCATCTAATAAAGGTGGCAATTATTGATAAAAGTGTTTAAGCTCCAGCCGTCTAGCTTTGTTATCATTGTCAGTTTCTCCAATTTATTCGGCTTTCACGGTCGCATGTTTACTGCAGCATTTTCTGCTACTTGCCCAGGCCATATACAGCAAATGCTTTCATCATGAGACACACGCTTCTCGATTGTAATGCCACAACTTTTGAAGGATTTGGTTATTAATTAGTGGCAGCAGGCGTTCGAGATTTCTTTTTCCCCTCCAGTCAGCATTTTCTCTACAGCTTTCATACTTCCTGCTGGTACAGAGTGTAATCAAGGGCATGATAGTGAATGTAGGGTCCAATTGCAATTGCATTCTAACCAAGAAAATACTGTATAATTTTTTTGATGTTGTTATTGTTATTTCTATGGTGTTATAATGGTTGACATTATTATAATAATTCCTACTATTACTTATTTTATTACTCCTACTACAATTGCTATTATTACTATTATCAACATCACCACTACTATACTGTAAGGGAAATTTCGAATATTCATATTGCTTTTTTCTGAGTACCCTTCACTTCATGAGTAAAAAAAGTGTAGTTATTGAAGTACGTCTAGCGGACACACGTGCTACAAGAAGGGGAATATTTCCATAACAATTTCACTATGCAAGAAATATTTACCAAAACTCTTCTAGCTGCTGTTTGGATGGCTAGCTGCTCTCTCAAAGTTCATTTCTCTTTATGCATAACCGAGTTGTTCATTATAGGCATTTGCAAGCAACTAGGAGAGGCTGTATTATTGTCATTTCTTTTAATTGTTTTGTGTGTTTAACCAAACACATCATTATTCTCAATGAGGGTTGAAAGTACATTACCAAGAGTTTTATAATAAACCAAGTATCATATCCAACCATACACAGTGTATGACAATATTATTACATGATAGAAACAGCTCTTTCCCTTGGTCATCCAGTATTCCATCTTCTGCATAGTCCTCATGGAACCACCTGCCACACAAAAAGAAATACAGTCCTGCTCTTCCCTCTCTAGAGATCTGATTTATATCTTCTGAAACACATGCAACAAATGTTAGGATCGTGTTGCCTCTCATAATAATTATAATTATGATTCGACCCTGGTACTTCCAAAAAAATTCTGTGGGATATCCTTGTTTTTAAACTTTGACCATTTGCTGCTAAAATGCTGAATGCACATTTAGTTGACTGTGAGCATCTTTCACTTGCCATTCCCTTCAACCCACTCCATTTCTTCAGGTTCATTTTTCGCCTCTTGTTCACTCAGTTTCTTCTCCTGTATTTTTGGTTTATCCTTCTTTCCACTTTCTCTTAATTCATCTCCTTTTCCTCTCTTTCTTCTTCTCTTCTGCTTTTCCTATTCTTGTTGTTAGCTTTGTCCTTTTATTCTAGCATTATTAAGAGTGATATGGAGCAAGTAATCTAGCACTGAGATTTGCTGTGGTAGAAACAAGAACATATTCAAGAAACTCTGATGGTAAAGCATTGGAACTACAAGTTGAAACCAAATTCAGATTTATGTGTTGAATTATGACAAGACTATCTGAGAAACTAGATGAGATTCAGAAACTTTTATTTCCATTTCCAATGTTTATGCAAAAGACCAGACAAAACTGGCTTTTCTGGAATAAAGGCCAGTTCATAACCTGATGCTGACCAATTGTAATGTATTTTCTAAGGTATCCATCATCATATTGAGAAACAGCTGATATTATACAATCTTATCTACAACATCAAGTATCAAATATCTGACCAATCAAAATACTTGAATTCAGCATGTGATGAACTGCAGCATTACCGTTTAGCTTCAAGTAAATATAGTGGCAATTGTGTATATGAACAAGCTTATTGGAGAAATGAAGACCGCCTCCATCTTGTGGGAATATATATCTGGAAGTTTTCTAGCTGATATAGACAGCTAGTGTTGTTGCAACTAGACCTCTATAACTCTTGGATAATTAACTATATAAGGCTGGTAAGTTTTGGTTACTCACTTGTAGCACTGTAAATAGCTAGCCAGCTAGTTATCAATGGTGTAGCTTGTTTAGTAGTGATAGATTGCTAGCTGGTGTTACTACATATTAGGAATGTTACCTACAGAGCTATATAGAAGAATGACTTATCATCCAAACTATATCCATCTGGATCTAGGTAGCTGTTGTCTATTGTTTATGGAATTGAGGTCAAACATTGGGTATTATGGGACTATAATGATACATTGAAATGCCAAGTGATATATATATATGAACTTGCCTTAAACACAATGGTAGAACAATACTATGATTATTAAAGTGTGAACCAGCTTAACAAAATATATTACAAGACATTGATTAAAAGTAGTTCCTTGATTCTTTTAAGCTATTGGATAGGCTTCAGAGTGATAAATCTCCTGCCATCAAAGATATGTGAGTCTTTAAGGATATTATACCCCTCTTTGGAAAAACTCTCTAATACCCACTTGAACTGGGTGTTTGCCATATTCACCTGAAATATAACCTTCACCACCAGGCCAAAAAATTATCTAGCTTATCACCAACAATTTGTGACCATTTATTCCATAGCCACAAGAACTAAAAGTTTAGTTAAATGGGTAGAACAGTTTGTAGCCATGTTTTTGAGAATTGAGAATTGAAGTTAAATTTGGTTATAACTTTTTCAGCATAAAGTGAGTACATAAGTTGTACTACCCAAAACTCCAATGCTGGAGTCTCATGAGTTGTGTGTGTGGTTAAGCATAGCATTATTATATAATTTTCTCTAGCAAGCCTATAATAACATCAGACTTATAATGAGTGCAACTGTCAAAACAAAAGTAGCAGCAGTCTAAATGAAACCATAATAATATGTTCAATGAAGTTTTTAGATAAAACACTCTTCAAAAACTTCAGTTGTTGACTGATCCTTATCACTTAAACTTATTTTGTACCTGATTCTATTTCATTATCAGCTTAGATATTTTTGAAGTTCTTGGCATAAAATATCACCAGTTGCTGATATGATCTTTACTTGTCATTTTTGCTAGTGAGCCATAATTCTCAATGCGTATGCTATAAATCTTCCTGCTATCCAAAGAAATCGTGGCACGAAATTTCATCATTGATCAATGTCAATAACATATCTGCAAGTTTTCTCATAACCTCTTAAACATTTCACTTTTTTCATTACCACTATTTTAGGCCAGGATTTCTACTTTACTTTAACAACCACTAAACTTATGTTTCAGAGTTGTTCATGGCATCTCTGTAGTCAAGTGTAGTTTGGTTAACTCCTGCTGATAGGGCTTCCATTGCCTGCCACATCTGCTCATTTGTCCACAGCTTTCTCTTTCCTTCACATTTTCTACCACTTGCAGAGTGGTAGCAGATGCTGATTGTGACAAGAATTTTCTCTTTGTTAATCACTCCTTTTCTCTAGTAATACAAAACAACTATAATACAAAACAACTATAAAAAATCCCAAAGAAACTCATCAGCAGTGTAGAAGTAAAAGCTACTAGTTAGAATTATGTAAAAAAACTGCTTGTGAAACAATGACTAAGACAATGTCACTCTGTTGCTAACTAAGTTGTTCTTGTCTGACAGTAGTGAATGGCAGTAAATTTGCTAATTACCTTTTTAATTTTAGTTAGCAAATTTATCTGTAAATCTAAACTACCGCATCAACTAAATGCACCTTGTCTTGTTTCTTGTGCCAATAGAGCAATTTGCATTTTTCCACATTCGATTTGGACCAGTGTTGGACTGTTCAAGATTCAGAGTAAGTTCAAACCAATAACCAACTTAGATACCCATTTGTGTTAATCTAAAATCATGCTTAAATAATTTATGTGAATCAGATTTTGTTTTAATTAGAAGTTCACTAGAAGCATATTCGTTGATTTCTATTTTATTTACCACCATGTGTAAGAAGTTTGTTTGGATGTGTATAAATATATTCACACTTGCCTTTCATAACCTTTAGCACTTTAATTCAAATGTACTGTAGATACTCACTAAAAGTGTCCCTATATATTGCTGTAGAAAGACATTGAAGGCCAGCAAAACACTGTGAAGGAACAGATCTTTCGATCCTTGAATGAATTGTGCAACTGTGGCCTCACTGATGTTCATATTGATACTGGTTTCTTCAGCTGCGGACAAAAGAACCACCAGATCATCTACAGAGCTCACATCCTAGGCACCAGCAACTATAGTGCCATGGACCTAGTGGATTTACTTCAGTCTTGGGTGAAGAGTGGCAATGCTTACATCACGATCAACTCTTTGAGAATGCAATTAGACCCAATTTGCCCCACCCAGTTGGACACAATCGATGATCCTGAATGTCCAGTCAATGCGGTCACCACATCCTTTAAACCCAAGTCAACGGAACCTCTTGCAAAGACAAATAAGCCATCAGAAACGCCTATATTTGGGGATAAGCTTCGTGGTTTAACTGCAGCTGATATTGGTGGCATTCTTGTGGGTGTGGTTATTGCTGTTCTTCTTCTTCTTGTTTTTACCATCATGATTGGATTCTTCATTTATCGTTGGAAGGGCATATTTCCAACTCCCCTAAGGTACTAAAATTTTAACAATTTTTTATATGACTATACTTTAGATCATCAATAGAGTGGAGAAATGGGACTGTTTCATGGTCAAACATTGAGTCTTTATAAATATTGGACACACTTCATTGGGTCAGATAGTTTAGCCTTAATTCTATAGCATTGGATATGAGTTGCTAAAATTCAAGTTAAATAACCTTCATGTAGCACGAGATATACATTATTGTTGATGAATATTTTTTAATTGTTCCTTTTTCTTTTTTCAGCAAAATAAGTGGAGTGAAAAAATTAGATGAAGAGGATGATACACCATTTGCAGACCTTGCTCAAAAGTATGGGTAATGTTATTAAATATATTGTGGGAGTTAATTGTTAATTAAGCTGTTTCTGCACATATATTCTTTTCGGTGATCAATCTCACTGGTATTTAGTATATATAGATCAGGAAATACTGCAATGAGATTCATGAACTAATAGAACTAATCAATATTTGCAAAAAGGCCTTATGATAGGCTACCATGTGAGAATGCAGTAGAGCTTTGGTTGGTGTAGAGATAGAGGCTTATGATGTCATGGATGGCTATAAGTAACCAATTTTGCTGCAAAGCTAGAGATGTGCCAAATAGGTGCCAAATAGGAAACCATGGTTCACTCTTCAAGATTTATCAAGTATATAAACTATATGTGATAGATCTTTTACTTGATAAGTATCACATGTATTTTTCTTGAAAGGCAGAACTACTTCCATTACTGCAAACTAGACAAATCAAATGTCTACATATCACTGCCAAGCTAACCATTTCACCATCCTCTTCTAAGTAGATCTGAGCTACACTAGGCAATGCGTAACTACAAGAATGAGTTTCTTCTGTGTTTGGCTTTTTTTTGTTAGGTGTTGCTTTTTAAAGTCCCTTTTATCTTGTTTACCATTTCTATAGGTGCCATGATTAACAATCAGCTTTTAGCTATATATATAATTTCTATGTGGTAGTGAATGGTTTTAAACTTCCTAGGTATTAATGCACAGGTTTATTCCACTATGAAGAGGTTATAATCCAACAGACACTAGACAAAGAATGCGTACCAAGATTGCAGTTTTCCATTGCTTCTGAAATGGGGTGCCACAGAGCACGCTGATGAGATTGGAGTGGCACTTGTAGTGGTGTGGAGATGCCACTTTTAGTGATCATACATCAGCTGAAAGTTAACAAATTTTATGCAAGTCTAGGGAAGAGCCAAACAGGAAACTTTATGAACATAGAATGCCACAATCAGACAGAGATCACTTCATTTTAGCAACTACTTTCCAAGTAGCAAGTAACACAACATGAGTGTGATAGCTCCTTTACGTGCCATAATTATTATATGTGTTTGTTGTTATGGTGTGCCTCTTGTTTAGCTAATTACTTATATTCAAACATAATTATTTATGTTCTCAATCAACTCTCAATTGACATATTGTTCTAATCAACTTCTCAATAATCAACCTCAAATTGTATTCACTCGACGTTTCGACTAAATACTCTATATAGCCTTCGTCAGGAATAATGTGTTATTTTTATCTTGTTTTTTTTGGTATTGTACAAAAAATCTGAAGTTGTTTCATTTAGTTTTCCATCTTGTAATAATGTAATCTGTAAATGCCATTTTCCTCACAGCACTGAGAGTAACATGTTTGAGGAGCAGCTGAAATGAAGTCTGATTATGTACTGAAGCGTAAATAAATATTATACGAACCATGTTTTGACTTAATTGATAATTTGATTGTATGGACTACAGATATTTAAACTTAGATAAATTTTGTGGTGAAAATATTATTGCGATATATCTGCCAATGATGACACACACAGACACACTTAATGTTGGCTTTATGTACTAGAAATATTTTTAACTTGGATTTATGTCTTGAAATAACACTTGGGGATTTCACACACTCACACAAACACACACACATACCAATGTGTGGTAAGCTCATTTGTCAACTTAAATACACACAGACACTCTGACTCCATTCAGGCCAAGTCCCACTTTTTCTTTGTTAATCTAAGCCAAAGCACCTCCCTTCCTCCCACTTCTAATCGATCATTACACACATGAACTGTATGTGTAAATTCCCTCTCAATAATTTAGCAAGGATTCTTAGATAATTTTGTCTATGGAATTTTAAGTAGAAAATGAATAAGAGAAATTGGCAAGGTGTTTGAGGCCATAGCTTAATTCTTTCTGTACAATTCTAGATAAGAAATTGCCAATATCGGTATTATATAGATTTATGACAAACACTTCATACATACAGGAAATATTAGGTGCATATGGCAAAACAGGACATGGAAGTCAGTTAATAAATGCAATAATGATATAACGCTACAAGTTTCATAGGATCTCCATAGCCCCCTCCCCACTCTCCCCCTTGTTTAACCCTTTATCATGGGCGAGCTCCAAAATTTCACACACCCCTATCAACAGGGTTTATTAACCAAGTTTTATTTCATTTTCCATTTTTTCCAATAAACAATCAATTTTTGTCTTACCACAGCTGGTGATTCCAAGCAACATCTTGTTGCCGAATGTTGTGGTATTACCATGATGACACAGACCATGGTCAGGTTACCATGAAATAGCGGTTAGAGTTAGCAAGAATAGCAAGCAAACAACTTTTTTACAATTTGTGAGTTTTCTCGATGACATTAATTTTTATGTTTAGCTAATGATATATGTTGTTTCTGTAGAGAGAAAGGTTTTATACAACTAGATCTCAAACACGAAGTCTACGAATTGACAATACAGTACAGACATATAACGGGCAATAATAAGAACTAGTGTCATGCACATAACTATCTAGTAGTACAAAGTTCAAGTTAGTTCCAGATCACTACATTCACCCCCTTGTTAGGAGGTGATCCTATAGGCAAGATGGTTGATAGGTAGACGGATGCGTTCAGAACGACGCAAGGGAGCTTCTTGAATCGGAGAATTGGAGTTAGTTCTGCCCAGGAGGGTATCGAGTTAGGCATAGGTCGAGAGTTGAGCTCTGGCTTGAGTGAGGGTCAGGGAAGCGATGTCAGATGCGGTGCCTCATCCATAGCCATCATCGGAGGGAGAGTGTTGTACCCCAGTTAACCACAAGGGGCTAGGTGCTTGGTAGACACGGTCATTTCCCTGCCGTCTGGATACCGGATGTGAGAATAATGGGGGTTCATGGACCAGTGGGTCCATTTTTCTGGTTCAGACGTGATGCTTGAGGAAGACGGGCCCAGAAGAAGTCAGCCAGGTAGGGTTGGAATTCCAGACGTAGACCGTTGCGAGAAACGGAAGAGATGCTCATGGGGAGTCTCTTTACTAGTAGTACAGAGAAGTTAGCGTATGGAGTGGAGAACATCAGGGAGGACCTTCTGCCAGTACTTGATGGGGAGATTCTCATATTTGCAGGCCATCGTGACAGCTCTCCAAACAGTCCCATTGCATTTCTCACTTTGTCCGTTGCCTGCAGGATTATAGGGAGTGGTGCGGCTTGTTGCTAGTCCTTTCCCAGCAAGATAGGACTGCAGTTCACGACTAATTAAGGAGGGCCCTCGATCAGAATGCACAAAAGCCGGCATCCCGAAGACAGAGAATAGCATTCGATTACAGTACTGGCATTCATATCAGGACAAGGGAAAATGAAGGGAAAACGTGAATACTCATCGCTGTCGTTGAGGAAATATGAGTTCTTGTTATTAGTGGGGAGATGTCCTTTGAAATCGATGTCCAACCTCTCAAAGGGTTGAGTTGCCTTGATGAGGTGGCTTTTGAGAGGTCTAGGGAACCTGGGCTTGCATTCACAGCAGATCCAACAAGAATTTGTCATTCTCTTTATTTCTTCAATGGAAAAAGGTTGGTTTCGGCTACAAACAAAATGTGACATCCTCGTAATACCTGGATGGCAAAGCTACTGATGCAGCAGGTACAAAGAGTTATCTAGGGAGGCAGTACAGGTACTGCGGGAGAAACTGCGGGTGGTATGTTCTCTTTTCCGGGGTGATAGATAATATTATAACTGTAGCAGGACAGCTCTACCCGCCAACGCATGATTTTATCATCTAGATTTTTCCCTTATGTTGCTGGTCAAACATATAGGGCACAGACTTCTGGTCAGTCTTCAAGCAGAAATGTCGTCCAGTTAGGTAGTGTTTCCAATGGTGGATAGATTCTATAATGGCCTGGGCCTCTTTCTCGATGGAGGCATGTCGGATCTCGGGCCCTTGTAGTGTCCTCGAGAAGAAAGCTACAGGACGTCCAGCTTGGTTCAAGGTTGCAGCTATAGCCACTTCTGATGCATCCGTCTTCACTTCAAAAGGTAACTCCTCATCCACAGCCGTTACTACCAATTCTTCAATACTTTTCATTAGACTTTCAAAAGCCGCAATAGCATCAGCAGACAATGGAAAAGTTTTGCAACAGTTTATGGGGCTCATTCTGCCTGAAAACCCAGGAATCCATTGAGAGTAGTAAGAGAATAGCCCTTTACATCTATTGAGAGACTTGATACTTTTGGGGACATGAAGCTCTCGAAGAGGTCTCAAACGCTCAGTGTCCGGGCGGATCTCACCCTCGCAACCGAGGATGGCGAGGCATCTAGTTGAGAAAACACTATTTTCATCGTTGTAGGTCATGTTTTTCCATTTGGCTGCCGCAAGGAAGAGCTCTAGATCGTCTTGGTCTTTTCCGCATATGGTAAGGTTGTCCAAATAAGAGAAAACACCGGCTAAGTGTTCCTTTTATGCACAAATTCGGTCATTTACCGTTGGAATCACGTAACGCCATTAGTAACACCGAATGGGACCCATTTGAACTGGTATAAGCCATTGCTTGCCTCTAATGCCGTTCTTCCTTCCTAAGCGGAACTTGGTGGTACACACTTCGTAGGTCAATAGTGCTGAATACCCGGTACTGAGCAATGGAGTTTACCTGGTCATTTAAGCGTGGATGATCCAATAGTGTAAACCTATTGATAGTTTGTGAATAGTCTACTACCATCCTCCTTTTGTGGTTATCACCCTTTGCAATGACAACTTCGGCTCTCCAGGGCGACTTACTAGGCTCAATAATCCATTCTTTCAGGAGCCGTCAAGTTTCCGTGGTAATGAATAGCGAATCTTCGCGACTATACATGCGTGACTTGGTCGCAATCGGGTGGCAGTCATCTGTTAGATTAGAGAACAACTATGGTGGGCTAATATTCAAAGTGCTTAGTCCACAGATAGATAGCGAAGACTTAGGACCACCATATTAAAAAACAACCCTCTCATGTTGCGTCTGGAAGTCTAAGCCTAGTATGAGGTCAGCACACAGTTCGGGGAGGACAGATAGGCATACCTGGGGGTAGATTCTGCCCCCAAATATGAGGTCAACAAGACAATAACCGCTCACGTTCATTTCCAGGGAGGATGTAGCCATCGATATCGTTCCCGACGAAGGGTAGACATGAAGAGTTGCCGATTTCACCATTCCGGTTGAATGAAGCTTTCAGAGCTCCCACTATCAACGAGGGCCTTGGCTTCAAATCCGTCTACGCTCACCATGGTCATCGACTTAGCAAGTGACAGGTGCACCTCAGTGGAGATGGTAGTGAGCATTGGTCGCCACATTGCGGCTGACGTCCTCCCTTCAGACAGGGGTGGGGCACCACTTTGGCAAACTTCCTGAAAGTATCCCTTCTTTTGGCACTTGGAACACGTGACATCGCCAGCAGGGCACTTGGAGCGAGGATGCCTTTGGTAGCCACAGAAGAAGCACTTCTGTCCTTGAAAACAAGATGCTGTAGCAAGAGTAGAAGGGTTGACAGCCGGGTCGCAGTCTGGTAGAACATTGTCTGCAGGTAAGACGGCAGGATTGAATGATAGGGGAGTTGCCGTGTATGACTCTGAGCTGAGCGCTGCTGATTCCAGTGATCTGGCTTGCATAGTCTTGAGGTCGAGAGTATTATTTGCCAATAACCTTTGGCGAATAAGTCAAGAAGTTAAACCAGAGATGAAAGCGTCCTTAACGCTCTCCTCACGATATTTAACTGAGGAGACATTCTGGTAGTTACAATCTTTGCTAAGCGTTTTGAGGACCTGGAGCTACTCATCCAGGGTCTCTGCGGACTGTTGGTACCTCGTAGCAAGGATATGTCGGGCATAGACTTCGTTGGTGGGCTTTATATAGAGAGTCTCAGCATTCAATTGCCGTTGGGTACTCCCAACAGTCCTCGATGTATTGGTAGATCTTAGGATACAGAAAGTTTGTGAGTACTCCGAGTTTTGTCCAAACCCTCTCGGTCGAGGACAGCGAGAAAGTTCTGGAATGTCCTCCTCCAGTGGAGCCAATCCTTTGAGGCGTCAATCGAGTTTGGATCTGCCTCCAAACGTTCCGGACGAAGGACTTTATCCATCCAGAGATCTAGTTGTATAAATTGTTGTGATTTATACCATAGAGAGAAAGGTTTTATACAACTAGATCTCAGACACGAAGTCTACGAACGACAATACCATACAGACATACAACGGGCAATAAGAAGAACTAGTATCATGCGCATAATTATCTAGAAGTACAAAGTTCACGTTAGTTCCAGATCACTACATTATAATATATTCCCTATATAAATGCATAAGATATATGCTACATGTGTAATAATAATTTGTATTTTGTTTATAATATAATGGTAGTATCTGCTAGGAAGCTATCATGTTGACTTGCTTCTTGTTTCTTTTTGTCTGACAAAAATCACTCCCTGGCTCTTTTCAGAGCCAAACCCTCACTTCAAGTCGTTCAAAATGACAACATCATTTGTATGTTGATCTTGCTAACCTATGTTTAGTTACCTCTACTTGCTTGCATCATCTCCCTCCCATCCACTTCTATTCAACTTGCTGTCTATTCAATAAAACTTCGAAGATTACAAATCATTTTTGCCACATTCTACTGTCCACCTTCTTTGCAGATTACTTATTTGCATCACTTGTTACTCTTCCATCTATCCCTCACCTTTCCACGAAATATCTTATTTTGATAGGCAATTATTAATGGTAATTTTCCTTTGCCAATGTCGATAAGGTCCACACAATATCAGACCTTATATCTTCTAGCCGAATTGTCCAATACCAACCCATTACTCCCATGATGGCATCTATTCTATCATTGATCTTGTATATTTACCTTCAACCCTCACTCACAACTAATGTGACATTTTTCCTCCTTTATCTAATCCTGACCAACACTGAATATTTTTCAATCAGCCCCTTAAACTTGACTCTTTACCTTTCTCACCCCTTCAAAGAATCTGGTTATATGACTGCAGACCTTTCTTTAGCTAATGACCTTGTCCCCAAAGCATCTCGCACCTTGTGATGATATTATGGAAAGATAGCCACCTCAACCCCTTTTACAAACCAATCTCTCTCCTGGGGTAGGACCAAGCATCTAAGGTGTGGCTACTCCCGTATCTACCGAGACTGTATCTACAGAGTCAGAATGAACTCACTACGATGATCAGAGCACCTACGCCGCCCTGTGGACAGTCTTATGTTATAGAACAATTAAAAGAAAGGGGTGAATGAAGTGATTATGAAGGAACCTTGTAACATGAAACATGCACTCCACTCTAGGTTACCCCTCTCTCACATGATAACTAATCTTATTCATGCCCTCTGTTGTGTGTATTTGAATCTAGTTGAATAAAGCCTTCTCGAATAATGTTATTCTATCTATCACTACAGACATGGTTTGTAACAGTCTCCATAATTATAGCATTAGCAAACCCTGGGTACAGCGATGCTTCCTGTCAGAGCCCAACTACACCTTCTAGAATGCCTATGACTTGCCCAATCGATAAGATGCAGGCAAGTACACAGGAATTTTAAGGTACAAAAACTGATGACTTAAATTTCGTCGCCTTACAGGCAAAGCCAGAATCCATCATCCTACTTGCTACATAAGCACATGGCCCTAGTTTTCAGATTCACAGATGCAGAGTGCCACCAATGTGGAAAGAAGGGGCATTTGGCAAAAGTTTGTTACAGTAAGGCCAAGAAAGACAACTTAACTAAACAGCAGCCATTCCAGAGCAGACATACTCACCAGGACACAGAGACAAGTACTCCAGTGGTGGATAAGAATTATGCTATGTACCATGCTACACAAGATGAAGCCAAGCACAACTGATGGCCAAAATAAGGTTCAACCAGGGTCACACTGAGATGGAGATATACACAGGAGCTACTACGACATTCCTGAAGAGACCTACACACATTTATGGCAAACAGATCAAGCACCGCTGCTTCGACCAACTGCAATCAAACTGAAAACTTACAAGGGGGATAGCATTCCAGTTTGTAGCTCAATAACTGTAGATAGGGCCCATAAAGACCAGGAAGCCTGCCTGAACTTACTGATTGTTGCAGTAAAAGGAGCCAGCCTAGTAGGAAGAAACTGGATCAAAATGAATACATCCACCACCTTGCAGGGAATTTTTCACCAACATGCAGCTGTTTTTAACATTGAGATGCAAGTCATGGCTTTTATGAAACATGTTATACCACAGTCTCAGCACAAGTTCTACTAGCCCAGACCAGTACCTCATGCCCTCAGACAAATGGTAGAGAAGGAATTGGATTGCCTAGAAGAGGAGAAAATGATTTCCAGTGGAATTTTCAGACAGGGCAGCTCATCGTCTCGTGGTTAATAGAGATAGCTCAATCCGGATCTGTGGTGACTATAAGGTCGCCGTCAACTAGGCAGCTAATCAGGAGAGTTACCCCTACCTAGTATTAATGACCTGTTCACTTCATTGTCAGGTGGTAAGCAATTTAATCTGGTACATGTCTAACAGGAGTTTCCCTTGGACAATGACTCCAAGGATCTGGTGACCATCAACACACAGAAAGTTTTCTACACCATAATAACCATCTATCATTTGGAGTATCATGTATCTTCAAAGGGCAAGGGACAATATCCTTCAAGCTTTGCCAGGCGCACGTATGTATATCTTGAAGATGTATTGGTTGCACTCAAAATAACACAAGAACACCTGCACAACTTAAAGCAGGTACTGGTTAGGCTGGAGAAGGCTGCATTCTGGTAAACACCACAAGTGTATATTTTTGTTACCTGTTGTGGAGTAGCTACTTTGGAAATTGCATTACAGCAGATGGCCTGCACCCTATGATGGAGAAAGTTTGAGCAGTATAGTTTAGGCACCAATTCCAAGTGACATGTCACAATTAAGATCATTTTTAGGCCTTGTCATCCTGTATGGCAAGTAACCTATCGACTATACTGGCTCCACTCTATATCCTCCTCAGGCCTGTACCCAGACTTCCGAAAAGGGGGGTTCCATCACTGTTGTTTTGTAATCTTTACCTAATTACCTGGTAAATTTACAGTATAGCCTATAGCTGCCTCGTATCAGGATTTTGTATATATGCTACATTATGTTTTCTAAGCCCAACTCTATTGCATAGTAAAGAACATACAGTTTCCCATTTGGGTCCATAACTCGGAGGTCCTACTTTATATATTATTATGTACACAAGATATTATTTTATTTTGATTTTTTTATCCAAAAAATATATATTATTTTGTTAATTTATTAATAAGATAAACTATAAATTATATACTTAATAACAAAAAATATACATATTACTATGTATTTATACAACAAAGTAGTTCATTAAGTGTTGATGGAGTCTGCCACAAACATTAAATTAGAATTAAGTTAATAAAATTTAAATACTATAACAAACAAAACAAATGATGGCCAGGATTATATATTCCCCCCCCCCCCCCCTTCCATCCTTCTATATATTAATATACAAATGAATTGATATAAATGCATTATAATGTAGTCTGTTCATATGATGTGCATTAAAAACTGTCAATTGCAAAATATTGGAAAGACAATCATCATCATGAAGTTCAGGATGAAAGGCAGAAGCTCAGGTACAGGAGCTTCAGGTAAAATGTTATGAAATAGGTAATCTGTGATCAATCCAGAAATACACTGCTCAAGTGCAACTGCCTTGGGTGCAGCCTGGAAAAAAGATCCACAACTTGATCTAGATCAATGTGATGTTGGTAATGTATATGAGAGCTGTCAATCGATCTTCGGTCATAGTACATCTCATAAAATTACGTAATCTGCGTATAGTACTAGCATTTCATTCATATTCACAGGAAGTGATGGGAATGGTGCAAGCTATCTTCAATAACGTATATACATTGGGGAACAAAAGTTAATCACACTCTATCAGGGCAATAGAACAAGTACTGGGCCTTTCTGAAGCAGGCATGCAGACAAAACTTTGTTTCAAGTCCTTGGTCAAAAAGCTCAGGTGATGGCAAATCATTAAAATAAACATCCACAACATCAGAAAAATTTACAATATTCTTCGTACACAAAATAGAAGGGACAAGACATATATAGCAAATAGGAAAAGTTTTTGATAATTGTGAGAATCGAGTCTTAAGTCACATTATATGGTCAACAAAGTGAAGAGCCACATTTATTTTAAGCCACTCAATTGTACTTGTCACTAAATTAAGCCTGTTTCTCAGCTTTTCGCAGCTCCTGGGTTTACATGGCTTTACATTCACTGATGACGCCATTCTTTCAGCATGTATATATATTTTATGAAATTCATTATTGAAAGGAGGGAGTAGACCATTTTTCCCTTTTTTTCCTTTTTTCCCCCCTCCATCATTCTATACCTTCACTATTAAATTTGCTGCATTTCAAGTTTCAACATTTTATTGTCAACCATTGATACTTTTTATCCTCCCATTTCATTGCACAACTTTGCGCGAAGAAGCCTGTATAAACGCAGTAAGTTGGATCGTTCATAATAATTATAATAACCGTTCATGGAACATGGAAACTTGGCTAAAATATCACTCAGTGCTATTCCGTCATTTCTGCGCTATCTGTGCAAAGTGGGGTATAAAAGCTGCTCCTGCGCACAACACATTGTTCTTTCTCAGTTCCCAACTTTGATCAAACCTCAGTGTGCCATTCTAAAGCTATTATCATGCATCGTTCCAGTTGTCGTCGGAAGAAGAGACCCAAAGTCTTCCCTGGGGTACGATCGGTGAAGAAGATGAGAATAGAAGCTGAAGACACGAGTGATGCTGGCTCTTCTTCGCCATCATACACTCCGGTTCGGACTAGTAGTGAGTCCGTAGTAGTAGGTCCAACCCGAGTACCAACTAGAACAGGTCAGTCTGTTGGTGAGGCTGGCCTTTTGCATGCGAGCGCTGAAATTGTTGGTTTAGGGCAGGCTGCTGGGGATCCTGTGTCAAGCATGAGGAAGGTTGCTGGGGAACCTGCTTCAAGAGTGGGGTAGATTGCTGGAGAGTCTGCTTCTATTTTGGGACAGATTGTTATGGAGTCTACGTCAAGAGACTGGGGCAGATTCGTAGGGATTCCGCTCCAATTTTTAGGCAAACTGCTGTGGAATCTGTTTCAACCTCTGTGGAATCTGTGCCTGTTACCAGGCACTCTCAGACTGCTAGTCAACGTAAATTGAAAAAGGTTGCTAGTGGGGCTGGTAAAGCCAAGCTACTCGATGAAGATTGTATGGGTACAGGCAATCGGATTGTCAGCATTTCTACCTTGTCCTACATTGCTGACTTTGTGAGATGTCCAACCTGCAATTCAAGTGTTAGACTTTCAGAAGGTGTAGGTAACCGAAGAGGGTTAGTCACAATGTTGTCTCTGGATTGTAATGGGTGCAGCTGGAAGTATAACATTACTGATCCATACAGCAGTGAGGCTAAGTGTTTGAACAGCAAATCAGTGTTTCGGAGCTAGGTTGATGGGAAAGTGGAAGAGAGGACTTGCCACTTTGTCTGCAGCTCTAGATTTTCCCCCTCCAGTGACTGGCAACTCTTACTCAGAACACACCCAGCATGTCTGTTGTGTTCTGGTGAGAGTGTCCA
This sequence comes from Cladorhizidae sp. MBARI D1340-BT2, assembly GCA_028752905.1. Classification (NCBI taxonomy): domain Eukaryota; kingdom Metazoa; phylum Porifera; class Demospongiae; order Poecilosclerida; family Cladorhizidae; species Cladorhizidae sp. MBARI D1340-BT2. Next base: position 16,837,996 of record JAQNBH010000007.1, on the reverse strand, counting down.
TCAGAATCAATTAGGTGCTGTGGCACGTTTACATGCTGAGTACAATATCGGCCCCAGTGAGCTTTTGGACATTACCATCACTTATGATGATACTTGGTCCAAACATGGTTTCACTGCATTGTATGGTGTTTGTGTTGCATGTCCTGGGTAATGGGCGAAGTCCTCGATACGGAGTTACTTAGTAGGTACTGTTTGGGTTGCAAATTATACAAAGGGCCTAAAGAGGTTCCCGAGTATGAGCAGTGGTATGAGGGGCATAAGGATCACTGCACTTTCAGGTTCATCTCCAGCAATGGAGGTTGCCTGTGCTAAGAAACTCTTTTCGAGGTCTATTTCGAAGTACAACCTTAGATAAAAAATGGTCATCAGTGATGGCAACACCAAAACTGTTAGGACGTTGAATGCTGAAAGGGTTTATGGAGAAATCCAGATTGTAAAACATGAGTGTGTGGGACATGTTCAGAAGTGCGTAGGCACCCACCTTCGTAAGCTAAGACCTGATTTGCACCCCTTCTGAAAGATGCTAGGGCAGCTATAAAACTGCCAAAGATAAACTTGCAACAGCTAAAAGCAAGCTAGCTGCACGAAGATGTAGTCGGAGTTCTAGAGGAGGCTCCCAAAGGGGTGTTCAGCGACGCTCACAAGGGGGTACTCTTGAGGACTCTGGTGAAATCTCTGAGTTGCAGCATGAAGTCAATACAAAATTGGGTATTTTGCGTTCTGCTGAAGCTAAGCTGAATGATCTGCCTGCTCTTAGGGGGCGTCTTACTGATGCGTTGATATGTAAGCTTCAGAAATATTAGGGAAATAATATTATGCGCAATGTCGGCAATTTAAAGGAGATAGTGCATGCCTGCTTGGCTTCTTTTTATTACTCATGCTCACATGACGGTCAGCCACAGCATGATTAATGCCCTACTGACCCAGGTACCTGGTGTTCATATAATCGTGCTGTACTTGAGGACAATTTGGATAATATGCCTGACAAAGTAGCACTCATACCCCCTGATCTCGCACCGATCGTAAAAATCGAGTGGGGCACGTTTTGTGAATGTGCCCTTCTAGCTCGTTGTGTGCATGGTGCTACACAGAACCAAAATGAGTCCTTCAATGCACTCATTTGGAACCGTTGTAGCAAAGCTGACTTTAGTTCTCCAACTTCGGTGCAGGTGGCTATTAACCTGGCTGTGCTTACGTTCAATGAGGGTAGGTGCTTGCTACTGCCCATATTTGAACAACTAGGGCAAGCACAACCTAGTCCATTCTATGCCCGAGTGCTTACAAGTGATGATAGCTCAAGTCTTTATAAGTCTAAGTCTCAGTGGGAGAAGGAAAGGAGGCATAAACAGAGAATTGCTAGGTGGAAATATGAGAGTGAACTTATTAATGTCGAGGAGGTAACTTATGAACCTGGAGGGTTTGATTAAGCGAGCTGTACCCCTTTAGCATCTCTTTGTGTTGGGGGTGATAATGATGCTTGTACTTACAGTGCTGAACCCAAAACTGAAATTCAAATTACTCAATTTATCATAAAATAACTCTTTCATCAATATGTTCATGTTATTTTAGTGTTGTACTTTTCATTATGAAATGTAATTTTCATGTAGTGACATCACATGATACCATGTAACTCATTATATTTTTGTCTGTATTTAAAGCTCTTGCATTTCTCCATTTTTTCAATACATTTCTAACCAATCCAGTCATTTTGTAATGAGATATAGTCAGTCTGACAGTATAAAAATGAAATTGGGATATAAAAATAAAAATAAAAATAAAAAGATTGAAAACACATAATCTGTTATCACTCTAATATCACCATAAATAGCAAGTATTGAAGACCTGTGGTTGGGGTACAGGAGCGCATCTAAACATTTTAAGGACCTTTGTGGTTTTGTCCATGTTTTAGTCCTAGTTGATTGCAACACCATTATTCTAATGTCATCGGAAAGCACCTAGAATGAGCTACATTTTTAGACCATAATATTTGGAAATGGATTAAGCATTCAATAGTTATAACAGGTTTAATTAAATTAAAAAAACACAAAATGGTCTACTCCCCCCTTAGTCCATATTACCTTGTAGTACGATAAAATACCCATTAATCTGCTGAAATACCTGAACTACATCGAGTGTTGTACTCTGTAATTCCAGTCACATGTGAAAGAAACTGATAAATAATCAGGAACACAAAAATTCTGTGAGCGCATGCAGAAGAGAAGTGGCTTTGCTTCTTGACTCATAATCCCACACAGCATTACTAAAATTAGCAGTGAATGTATCAATGTGCAATCCAAGTCCTATTCCTTTAAAAGCAGTGACCATAACATCCATAGAAATGTGAATACACAGAGTGTCTTGCTACACAATCGGGTTCTGTCCTGATTCACTCCGCTTTTCTTCGACTTCTACCACCCTTTTGAAATATTTCAGAAGCCCGCTAGGGTTGCCAAATGACCAACTTCGTGTTTGCTCTATGCACGGTTTCAACACTTTCAGAACAGGGCAAATTGCCAGATACTTCCTCAACTGTTGAAGCAAGACCATTTGATTGCACCATGAGCATAACTGAGTCTAAGACATCTGCAGTACAACTCCGATGTTCAACACGAGTTATGATATAATTTTAGTCTGAATCACTTTTGTAATAAAGAAAGTTGTAGATGTATGATTACCATAAGGTAATCAAGATATCACTTATATCATTTATTTGACTGAATCTTTGTTGCCCATCCAATCTAGGCATATGAATAATTATGCTTTTACTTTATTAGCATATCTGTTAGATCATTGATGTTTCTTGTGAATATAAATACATGTGAAATTGTGCAATACACTGTCAAGAAGTATAAAGTTATCACAATACCACCAATATCGGATGACACTCTGTCACTCCTTCTGCAAGATACTGCTTCATCCAATGATTCTCATCTTCAGTTAATTTATGTGATCTATAAAATATCTATAAAAAAAGGGTAATAAATTGTCGTGAATCGCTACTCCTCATACCAAGGTTAGGACTGCACTTCCTTCAAGTCCAAACCGAACTACTAAATTTCCACATGTTTTAACAGATCATCTCCCCACCGCTCCAACTACACATTCTCTTTTCCTCCTTTTCCCTTCCCAACTTATACTGTAAGCTGAATGTGTTGGGTAATAAGTATAATAATATTATGATATCTCAATTAATCATGCTATTCTGACAGTATTTCATTCACCACTGCTTGTATAGCTCTGGCTCAATGCACACGAGACGAACCTCTGTAAGAGGTGTCAGTGAGGTCTCAGATTATATTGTGTTGTACGGAAGAGGATCCTCCTTTTTCACAAGAGAGGGCATTCTCAGTAGAACTTTCAGCCATAGGCACACGTTGATGATGTTGTTAGTCATCTCAGCCATAGCAGGCCTAACAACTAGCTAGCTGAAGTACTAGCAAATGAAAATTCCAACATTATCAAATCATAAGGTGACAAACTACACCTGCACGCAGACACACACACAAATATATATATCTAGTATTCTGATTGGTTGTAACTGGAATGATCCACTTGCTATTTTGTTATTGTAAAATCCATACAAGTAAGCCAATTTAAAGGGGACCTGTCAGAGGTTCAAAAATATGCTCCAACTAAAGAAGCTATTTATGAAGTTCATAGAATGAAGTATGCAGAATCTAGCTAGGGAGTTCCAATGTAGAAACCACATTTTATGTTCATATATTTTATGTAGCAACATACTATGTAATAGCGCTTCGCAATGCTCCACTGGGTGGTTTGACTATACCTGTCAATACATGGATTGCAAGCAGAGGCAGCTCGGGATTTTTTAAAGTGGTTAGGCCAGGAATAGCTATGGTCTGGGTGTGGCATAATGTAATTTTATTGTAGATGTAATGGCTGACAATGTTTTAGTACAGAGTACAGAAGAAATGATAAAGATCATGTTGTGTATTTTTCCTTGTCTATAAAGTAATTGGCCACATCAAATGAATTACCATTTTTCTTCAATTATGAATGCAGAAAAAGGAAATGAGCTATATAGATTCATGTATCATTCATGGTTTAATCTGACTAACAGCAATAGTTGCATGAAATCACTGGATCTTGAACAAGTGACAATTATTGATAATAGCAGTAGTTTTGTACTCTACTCTAGTTTCATTGAACATAACTTTCATCTAGTTTCATCATGTTCTTCATAGGCACAATCATCACTTTAAATCAAGGGAGTGGTGCGGTTCCAATGGGTAAGTTTGTCTGTGAGATCCTGGTGTAAACATGAAGTTGCTCAGTCTTTCTTGTGACATAGTGGGATGCAAATATTATTTCACTCGACACATAGCACAAAATGATCATTCACTAGTGCAGTTCATAGCTGGCAAGAACAGTATCAAATGTTAATGTGCCCCCTGATGACCATTATCTTGATATTGCCATGAATAGTGTATCTATGTATCATCTATGTATTAACTATAAGTTCCCAATAAAACTTAGGAATGGGACACCTGTCCTGACTTGTTTAAATTTGGAGGTTTGTTGTAGTGAAGAGACCAAATGAGAAAACCGCAGATTCTTAGTTTGAACAAAGAAAATTGCACCAACGTGCTCAGAAATTTTGGTCCTCAGAGTTAATTTTGGATAATATGTCATATGTATGGCAGTGCATAATTCTGGTTTGGTGAGAATGAACTAAAGAAGCAATGACTCATCCAGTGTCCAGGTTTTCTTTAAAAAATTTTTAGGAAATGAAATCATTAGCCGAAGCTAATCATGAGCATGACGTAATATACATATAATAATTTATAATTGTGAAAAGTTAAGATCTATAATTAATCGTCCAAAGGATGAGAGAGAGGGAAAGGATCTAATGAATGTTGGAGTGAGTTTCAAAGTGTGTTGTCAGAGGAAACAAAAGAGACTGCATAGCTGAGGTGCATGAGAAAGGATCTATTGATGAGAGGTCATGCGAGGAGGTGGAGCTGATTCTGTTGAGAAGTTGATATGTTGATTAATTATTTAAAGGAGTTGATCTCGGCACATCTGTTTGAGAGAGAAGGCAGTTGAAAAGTAGAGTGGAAGGAGACATAATCAAAAGTCCATTGATGAGTACAGAGTTTAAGTGCAAAGTGTTGGATATGTTCGAGAGCTTTGGAGTTGCAGCAAAAGTGGGGAGCTGCCCACAGAGAAGAGTAGTAAATTAGGTGAAGAAGTACTAAAGTAGTGTAAAGTCCTAAAAGTGTTCAAGTAGATAAGTGGTGATAGAAGTTGCAATAAATTAAGCCTATTATTTTCCTTGATTTGGTATAAAAAAAAATTGATGTGAATATTCCAGGAAAGGTGTGAGATGATAGTAGCTCCTAAATACATAAATGAAGGGAAAAATTGAAGTGGAGTGATATTATTGAGAACTAGTTTAGGGAGATATGGAATGAGTAGAGATTATGAGTAATAATAATACACTTATTTCTGTTTGGAATAATAATAAGTTGATGGAAAAGATCAAAGACAAGGGATGGGAGAGGAGGATATTGTATTCATAGCGAGTTAGTGTATAAGGAGATTAAAAGAAAGATAGGTGGAACAAAAATAGAATTTGGGGAACTCCTGAGGATACATGTCATGGTGGTGAATGAGAGGTTGTGATGACCACACTAGGTAAGTGAACGGTGAGGTAAGATGAGAGCCAGCAGAGTAAGTGAGAATGAAGGTTGAGAAAGGGCAGGGTGTTTAGAGAGGTTGATGCTAAACAGAGTCAAATGCTTTCTCGACTTCTAAGAAAACCACGCACAAAATTTCATGGGCATCAGAGGCAGCTAGACATGGCAACTTTAGTTGAAAGGCAAAATCCATATTGTTTGGTTGATAAAATATTATGAGTAGAAATGTGCTAATATAAATAGTTGAAGATGTGACAAATATTTTACTTATTAGTGAGAGTAGAAAGATGGGATGATAATAGTTGCGGGAGAATGAGGGAGGAGATAACTTGGGGATAAGAAGAATCAGAGAATGCTTCCAATCAGCAGGAAAAACACCGATAGAGAAGGAAGAATTAATGATAAGATAAAGTGGATCATATCTAGAGTGAGCAGTTGATTTAAGCATTTTAGCAGTAGTGATAACTGGGACAGTCGATTTTTCCAATGTTGGACGTGAAGTTAAGTGACCTCATTTGGGGAGCAAATGAGCTCAGATGGGCAGGGAAAAGGAGGTAGAGATGATGGATGGTTGCAGAGGGGAGAGAAAATTAGTTGAAGCATGTGGAAAATATGTCATTTAGAATTTCAGCTTTTTACTGGGTGGAAGTACAGATTGGACCTGGGTATGCAGGAATAGGGATGCATGATGTTTGGTTGCTCATATGTTTTACAATTCTCTAAAATTAATTAGAGTTCAGTCAAGTTGAGAGTTATTGTAAGAATGGGCAGCATTTTGCAGAATCGAGCAGTGTAAGTGTGTTGTTTCTCTATCAGCTATAATTATGCTGACCAGGTATTAGAAGAGCTATGACTAAGAGATCTGGCAGAATAGTAAAGCATATTTCTAACTAAAATTTCATTTGATGAAGTAATGGGAGATCCCAGAAGGGATAGCATGGTAGTAGAGTAGTTTTATGCATGATGCAAATAAAAAGGCCTTTAAAAATGAGCCAGGAGGTATCAATATCGAATGGCGAGGGAATAGTGTCCGAGGGAATAGTGTCGATCAGGATATTAGCTTTAAGTAAAGTGTACTCTTTCATAGAGCCAGATTCTATGAGGTGGTGAGGGAGGTGGAGAGTCAGGTTTGAGATGCAAAGAGAAAAAGATAGAATTGTGGTGAAAGTTAAATGCAAGAGAAAAAACTTCACATAAGGTGTGAGTGAGGGTGGATAATGTGTAGATCTTATCAAGGAGTGGCGAAGGTGGAGAATAATATAATTAGCTAAAGTCAATGATGGATGGAAGCATAGCAAATGATTCAAATAAATGATCATAAGATGATGTTGGACTGTAGATGTGGCAAATAAAAGCAGATAGAGATGACTTAACATAAACTCTGATGCCTCCTCCATGACGATTTCTATAAGAATGAATGTCTGAGAGGAGTTACTTCAGTCAGGAGACATAATAGTACAAGCATTCATGTGACTACCTACACCTAGCAATCAAGGTTTCTATTTACACAAGACATTTGTCTATCCATGCGCCTTCCTACCAATTCACAAATTATGTATGCCTTGCGAGACTACCACCAGTCCCTGTGAAAAATGACTTTGAAATGCCAGGAATATTTTTGCCATGGCTAGGGCTAAGGCCATGGTAGGAGAGAGAGAACTAAGTAATAAATATTTGTGACCGAGAGTTAGGGCCTTTTGTAGCTACTTCAATTTTTTTTTAGATATGCACCTCTGCGATCGATCCGGTTGAGGAAGAGGTTGACGGGGGCAGCTACTAATACCCACAATTTCCTCGTAATATATACGGAAAATGCCGACATAACGGTTGTAATACCTGCTTCTCAGCAGCAAGCTGAGGGTTGGGGAGACTATGCCTACTTCTAAAGAAACATTATGATGTTTAGTACATAACTAATGCAGAAGGCTAGCTGCTAATGGCTAGTATTTATTGTTTTATTTGTGTAATGGGTATTATCAAAATAATTTGCTAGGTCCCTTTCGTCACAATTTGTTATAGAGTAGCATAATATATAATAACTATTAGTAATTCTGCCACTAAATTCAGGTCAACCCACTGTTATTCCAACCAAAATCCAAAGTATTTGACTACACAACACAAATATTTATAACAATGAGGGCAGAGTGTAGGTACTCTACAACAGCACCTGGGAAACCATCTGTGACCATTTATAGTCTTATGGTACTTGCAGATAAACTATTACATTTTAATTTATATATACTGGCATTTATATAACATTATACATACTTGGTTCATATTTATTGTATGGCATGTACATCAGTTTACATAGGAACTACAATACTGAATATTTGCATAGCCTTCATTTTGTTCTACAAGAGCCATAACTATTAGCCAAGAGAGAAGAAAATTGAAAGCATATTATATATATCAAGTTGGAATAAAGTGATAGTACAAGTAATATCTATACTCGATATAAAACACACACATTAAAACTAACATCAGGCTTAGTTGTTTAGTCATGTGTCACACACTGTGTTGGCTCGATTAGAAGCTATTCTCATTCACTCAGCACTATCTAACCCTTCATCTGTAGATACATCTAAATGCACAAAGGAAGATAAGTATACCAATACAGGGAATCATGAGTCTAAAGAAGGATCCTGTGGTATATTGATTCCTTATGTAGCATGGATGAGAAGATATCAGGAGGTTCTTCAGGAAGTTCAACATCAAAGTTGTTTTCAGATCAGAAAGAACTTCTAAGGACACACTAAGCAGAGTGAAGGATGTTTTTTTGGCTAGTATGCACTAATGCATTGTGTACCACATCCCCTGTAGCTGTGGAAGTACTTACATAGAGGATACCAACAGAAGACTGGAGACCAGAGTGAAAGAATATCAAGATGCCTGTAGAAAGTGTGCTAAAGTGTAGTCTGCAATTGCTCAACATGCATGGGAAAATGAACATCTTATTTGGTGGTAGGAAGCCACCATCTTAGACCAGGCCAGAAGACAGAAGGAACTTCCCCTGAAGGAGGCATTACACATTAGCCTAGCACTAAACTGTGAGTGATTCAATCGAGACTGTGGAATGGACTTGCCTGGCTGCTTGGAGCCACTCTCAAAGAGTCTGAACTTGAAGCCACAACCAACATTATTTTTCTGTGTTCAGTTATTTATTATTATTTGTTGCTATTTTCCGCATGTCTTTATTTTTTAATTTATTTTTTAATTTATTTAATTTAAATATTTTTATATAAATTTTATTTATTTTTAATTTTTTTACTCGTTTATTGATATATTTACAATTAATTAATTTATTTATTATTTATTTGATTATTTTTTTATTTTTTTAAATTTATATTAACAAGTACTATATAAGTTTATCTGGTTATCGAACAAGTCCAGTCTTGACCGGCCATAGCCCTAGCCCTAGCCCCACCCCTCACCCTAGCCCACCACTGACTCCACCACAGATGATGCATTCCCTCTCTGTACAGCTACAGAGAGATGCTGAAGAAGGTATACTCATGCTTTCACATCTCCAGTACATTGCCTCACTCTGTGGCCGAGCTGCTTCAAAAAGGCAATAGTCTGGTGGCAGAATGTCAATTTTGAGCTTGGGTGTGTTTTGGAGTACATACAATGTTTTATTGCTGATTCTGGTCCTACTGAATTTTTTTATAAGCAAAATTCAAAATGGCCACCATGAAAACTGAAAAATTGCTATAACTCTGTGAAAACTTCACCTAGAGACTTCTTTTCGGTGCTAAATCATACATTTTCTTTGTTAATGAATCATTTAACGCACATAGAAAATCTGTACGTCTACTCTGTTATGGTAGTTTATTAACTTTGTCTTTTAATCTTGATTTATTAACACTTTACATGCTACAATAATTATACCCTTGATTATATTTATTGAGTGCATAGCTATTTCCTGGTTTAGCTTCTACTACAAACAATGCAGCTCCAATACTCGAGGAGTTCCTTCATGGAAACCATGTAATGAGGCATCGACCTGGCATTTGGAATGGGATATGGTCTGACATGTTTATTGAATCTACATTCATGAGGTACGGACACAGCCCTGGAGGTATCATAGGAATCACCCTGAAACCATCTACCCTGAAAAGATGGGCACTAGGTCTCCACATATGTAGTCAGCTTGTGAAAGATGCTTCTGAAATGTGGGACAATGATGGTCAGACATCCGTCATAGTCCATAAGGAAGAGATGCCTGCACGACAACAATCTGATGCAGTTGATCGGTGTAAACTATGCGAGAGATTGAGCACATGTATTGACCCACTTCAGCCTGAGAATCATACCAATGGGCTTGTGAACATCATAACTGGCAGAGTTTCTCCATCTATTGTCAATGTCGACACATCTCTTATCACAGGCGTCAAGCAGATGGAACAGTATGAAGCACAGTGGCCTAATACCTTCAACAAACCACTAAAAAAACAAGTTGTAACAATGGTGGTTTCCCGAAAGCATATAAAAGTTGGACAAGTACCAGTTTACGACACTAAACTGATATACTAAAGGGTCCTGGGACTTCAAAAAGTGTGAGACATCAATCTGAAAGACATATTGAAGTATTAACTAGCTCCAGTGCCACCATCTATGTTTGAGGACAATGGAGATGTGAGGATTACAAAGTCAAAATCAGTTCTGAAAAATAAATTGCAAGTTGAAATATCTGATCGAAAATGCCCTGTTCCAGATGCAATCATTCTTGATGGTTGTGTAGGATTGTGGGGGCCGTCGAATGGAACAGTTGAGGATTATGTTTTGAACCTACTTGTCTATGTAGCAGAACGATTACAAAAATGTGATACCTACCTGATCTTTGACAGATATCATGATGACAGTATAAAGAATGTTACACGTACAGCAAGGGCAGGTAAAGATGCCAGCCGGCAACACCAACTGAGCCTAAATATGCCACTTCCACCCCAGAAGGTGATTCTGACAGTCACAGAGAACAAAGTTCAGATCATCAGTATCATCTGTACGTACATCAAAGAGCATGCTGAAATTTTGCCTAGGAATACATCAAGGCTTGTGATTACAGGGCTTGATCCAATACCTATTATGATACATGAGGGCACTGTCACAGAGCGAGTTGATCTCAGAACCACACATGAAGAGGCTGATGTAATTGTTGTTCAGCAAATGGTTCATTTAGCTGCTGAAGGATTTCAGAGCATCCAGGTTATTTCTGATGATACAGATGTCTTTGTGCTTCTTCTACAATTCTTTGCTCTGGAGAAGCTAACATGCAGGGTGGTCATGGTTGCAACCTGCTATGGCAGGTCAGCAGTTGACATCACAGCAACAGCAAAGAAGCATTCTGAATTTATTTCAGAGTTGCTTGCAGCACATTTCTTGTCAGGCTGTGACACAGTAGCATGTTTATTTGGGATAGGGAAAGGTACAGTTGTGAAAATCCTCTATAAATTGATGATCTCAATGCTCAGAGAGCAGATGTTATCACAGAAGCTACTCTCTTTTATGGTGCTTGTTATGGATCATGGGAGAGACAAGACATGTCTGCAGTTCGTTTTGATGTTTGGTCATCTAAGATGGCCAATAAAAAACTAACCTCAGCCCCAGAATTAAAATCACCGCCACCTACCACTGATGCTTTTAAGCAACATGTTCACAGAGCTCATTTTCAAGCTACAATATGGCGGTCTACCTTAGATGCTGACCCACCAGTACTCGATCCTTCACATCACATCACGGATGGTTATGTGACCAAACATCAAACATCCAACTTCCGGTTCCTCTTCCTGCAGATGTTTCACCAGCTCCACTTGATGTTCAGAAGATGATCAGATGTGCATGCAGCTCAGCACGACCTTGTTCGACCACCAGATGCAGTTATTCTGCTGCAAGACTGTCTTGCTCCATGTTTTGTGGCTGTCATGCCATGGAAGAATATCAAAATGACCAAACGAAAAATGTATTTGCAAATGACATTGATGACAATGATGAACTTGACAACTGATAAGGCACTGTATCTATTATCAATTGTGGAAACAAGAATGAAGATTGTTATTCGGTATATGCGAGTAAATCACACAAAATATATCTGTTTTAGTGTTGTCTGCAATGAGGGTTGACCGTCAGTTGATAGAGACTCTTTGATCACGTTTTTCTCTCCACACATGCTAGCTACTTAGCTAAATTGTTTTCAGCAATTCGAATTCAGTAAAAATAATAATAATAACAACAGAGTGGAGGTACAGGTTTTCTGTGTGCGACAAAGAAAATAATTATGATTAGGCACAGAAATGAAGTCTCTAGGTGAAGTTTTCACAGAGTTATAGCAATTTTTTAGTTTTCTTGGTGGCCATTTTGAATTTTGCGTATAAAAAAAATTGCCCAAGGGTGACAGAGTGGCATCAAGTGGATTTGGGTTCAGTAGGGTTTGTACTACCGGAATCAGCAATAAAACATTGTATGTACTCCAAAACACACTTTTGTCCACGGCTGCCAGACTACAAGTGATTATTTGTTACATAAGGTGATGTACTTTGCTGACTTCCTCTCCTCAGCAAGGTCAGCCACTGCTTCAGCACTATTGGTGGCATGGCAACGATAGAACTCTGCAAAGGTGTCCAGGCAAGTCGTGTCCCATTCTAGTTGTTTACCATTCTTCCATGGGATCATCATTTCCCCCATTCGGTTGCCCGCCATCGGTGTGATTAGACCTAATGTTTCTTGCCTTGAAGTGATGCGTGCTGTGGTCAGAGTTTTGTGTATAATGGCATTGATAGCCCCATGACAATAATGGCACCCTTCGCTTTTCTTACAACTGCGCCCATGTGTGGCCAAGTGGTCCAGCTCAGTACCACAGTGATGGCATGTGTGGTGACACAAGGAGGAACCCAGTCTAAGCCCCACAACAACCCTCACAATAACTCACAAGGTGTTGTCGTCCATTCTAAGACATAAGTTAGACACCTTGGAGTCAACCAAGCACCAGATACTGGATGGAAACTAACAATAGATGGGCTCTCACCATGTCACCCAGGGTATTCTTCAAGAGGTATTTTGCTGTGTTTGTCACTACAAAAGTGCACCAGGTAGTTGTCACTACAAAAGTGTTCCATTGTAATGTCAATAGAAAGTAGAGGAGATCAGCAAAAGGTGAATCCTATTGTGTCTTAGATTAATTTAGCTCAAGTAAGAGAGACACTGATCCTAATCTAATGTGAAAGAGTGTGTCCTATATTGGCAGTATTGTGATAACTTTATAGTTCTTGACATTGTATTGCACAATTTCACATGTATTTATATTCACAAGAAACACCAATGATCTAACAGATATGCTAATAAGGTAAAAACATATTCATATCCCTAAATTGGATGGGAAACAAAGATTCAGTCAGATAAATTATATAAGTGACATCTTGATCACCTTATGGTAATCATACATCTAGAACTTTCTTTATTACAAAACTCAATAAGACTAAAATTACATCATAACTCGTGTTGAACATCAGAGTTGTACTGTAGATGTCTTAGACTCAGTTATGCTCACGGATCAATCAAATGGTCTTGCTTCAACAGTTGAGGGAGTATCTGGCAATTTGTCCTGTTCTGAAAGTGTTGAGAAACCGTGCATAGAGCAAACATGAAGATGTTCGATTCTCTGTTTGAACACTTCTACCATCTTGCAGCTACCACAAATGAGAGTGGCCATCAATGTTCTTGGAAACCAATTTTTTCTGGTTGAAAAATTTAGAGAAAATATACGAGTCCCAATGTCAAGGTTACTTTACTTAGCCTTCTTGGCATGATAAGTCTTCTTTTTGATCTGCTGAACTGCCACCTTGGTGCTGTTGCTATGCAAGAGTAACTATGCCAGAGAGATTCCTATTGTGGTATGTAGAGTGACTCGGTGAGCATGACAGATGAGTTTCCAGGCTTCCAGAGGTGAGCTTTTTGAAACCATCCTTAAAGGTCTAAATATCCCTCTCTCCACCAACCCATTTGAAGAAGGATGGTATGGTGCAGAAGTCAAATTACCAATGGAATTCTCTTTGGGGAAGTCCTGGAACTCTGCACTGGTGAAAACGGTAACATTATCTGTAACTAAAATCTCAGGAATACTATGAGTAGCAAACAGCTTGTGTAATTTCCCAATGACTATACTTGAGGTTGCTGCACTGACTGGCAGTGGGGTTCAATTAAATTTGATGTGACAAGTTAACTAATTAATTCAAATAAATTCGAAATGACAGTTTAACTAAACGATTCAACTAAAATTGACATGACAAGTCAACTAAAATGAACTAATTTTTTATTAAATAAAGAGACAATAAGATTGGCTTTTTTTAGGCAAGTCCGTTCATTTCATTGGTTTTTCCCACCTCCGTGGAAGTGGGCTTTGAAAACTCTATTTGAAGGCTCTATTTGAGGACTTTTTCAGTTTCACCGGACCTTATGTTCGGGTTTTGTGGCCACTGGTTTGACATGCACTAACACACACCCACATTGGTACTGCTATTTACTTGTTAGCATTATTAATACTATTAAATTCCATGTCAAGAAGAATGCAAACAAAAGCTCTGGAAAGACGAAAGTATGGCATCATGAAGAGTTACGAAGGATCTTCTGGGTTAGAATCGTGAGAGAAGAAGAGATATCTAGAAGCTGAAGACTCAAATGATGCTGGAAGTTTGGAACTATAGTATTAACAGCTTTACCGTTTATGCTCCAGCCTTTACCTTCAGATGGCGTCTGTAGCTGGTCCTTCCCTAGCACTGGCTATCACAGGCCTGCCTGCTCCTGTGTCAACTCTGCTCAGTCACTGTATTTCTGGTGAGTCTGTGTGTTGCTGATGAAAGAATGCAAGAATGACAGTCAAGAGCAAGAGCAAAATGAGGGGTTTACAACCACCCTGGATCTACCCCTGCCCCCTGGAGTGTTGTATTTTGAACATTATTTTCTCACGATTCAAAGAAATGTGTATTCCCGACATTATTCACAGTTTTGCTCACTCAATTTTTGTCCATAGTATATAATTTTTATATCATTTTAATTCTCTCTCTTTGCTCTTCAAATTAATGATTATTTTTTTCAATCCAGACAATTTTTCATGAGATACGGTTCATTCTGTGGGCTCACTTTTCCTGCTGAATGAAAAAAGGGGGTGGGGGGGGAGTTTTATTAGAAACTGACTGACAGCAAATGGCAAGTCTTGATGAAGGCTGAAAATTTACACCTCTGTACTATTGCCAGCTGTCAGCCAGATGTTGATGGCAACACTGCTTTGCCTAGAGGCTATAAATATCATTGGAAAGCACAGAGAATGAGCTACCTTTTGAGATCAAAACCATTCAAAATGGATGAAGCATTAAATTGGTGAC
The DNA here is from genome assembly GCA_028752905.1 of Cladorhizidae sp. MBARI D1340-BT2. Lineage (NCBI taxonomy): Eukaryota > Metazoa > Porifera > Demospongiae > Poecilosclerida > Cladorhizidae > Cladorhizidae sp. MBARI D1340-BT2. The sequence continues at coordinate 16,822,962 of JAQNBH010000007.1, read as the reverse complement.
CACAAATATGGTCTATGCCCCCTCTATGCCCCCTTAATTCAATTTTAATTCAACTTTGAATTAATGGGCCTCAAAAACCAGTTTAAATAAATAAAATAACTGTGACAAACTAACTAAACCAGTTGAATTAAATATACCCAAATGACAGTCGAACTAATTCAACTTTGAATTAATTGAACTCCACTGCTGACTGGTTCTACTTTCATCTACTTAGAATGTGCATCAACTACCACTAGGAACATCTTCCTTTGTAACTGGTCACATGTAGGTATACACAAGGTCTTTGAGGCTATTCCCATAGGTGCAGGGTAGCTAGAGCTGGAGAATCATTTGGCATGTTAAACAGGACTTCACCTTTTTTTCTAGATCATCATCTATTCATGGCCAGCATACATAACTCCTGGCTAGTAACTTCATTTGAGTAACACCAGTGAGGCTCTTGTGTAATGACTGGTGAATGGTTCTCTGCCTGCTCTAGGGACAACAACTCTGTTCTCCAACTGCACCTGGATGCTCAACTAATTTATCTGGCATTGGTATATAGGATTGTACTTTTGCATCATCTGTATGCTGCCAACCCTGCAGAACCAGTTCATGAAACTTCGAGAGAATACAATCACAATCCCTGTCATGTCTTGATCTGTTGGGCATTTACTGGGAAAGACTGCATTGTCTCCAAAAGTAGAATAGTTTGGCTGGGCTGAGGAATGTCTTCTAGGCATTCTGGTATAAAGGCAATCAGCTCAACACATCAGCATTTGTATGCTAATTACCTGGCTTGTACTCTATTTAGTAGTCATAGGTTCCCAAAGTAAGTGCCCACTACTGAATTCATACATGTGCCATGTGAGAGATAGGTCAGGTGCAATAATGGCTTGTGATTAGAGCAAATGGTAAATTTATGACCGAACAGATGTTGGTGAAACTTTTTTACACCGAACACAATTCCTAACCTTTGTTGGTGAAGTTGTGCATACTCATGTTCAACTGGAGCTAAGGTATGGGATACCCATGCTAGTGGTCACTTAGTGCCATCTTCCAGACAATGCGAGAGCACAGCTCTTATGCCATAGGGTGAAGCATCACACACCAGCAAAATCCCCTCAATGGGGTTAAATTGATGAGGAAGTCAACTGAGAAAATGCATTCTCCTGTGATTCTCCCTAAATCCACTTGTTTTTCTTGTTTAGGAACTGGCCGGTACACAGGGGGAGTTCGAGGGCTTCAATCGAACCCCCCTTTCAAGTTGCAGAAAAGCTGGTAAGGAAAGTTACGTCACATGTGCTTGTTTTTCTGAGTGGAGTTGGTAACTGATAATGGTGAGCAAGAGAAAGTTACCATTTGGCAATGCTAGCGGGCTTCTGAAATATTTCAAAAGGGTGGTAGAAGTTGAAGAAGAGCTGAGTGAACCAGGAAAGAACCCCGTTGGGCAGCAAGACACTCTGCGTATTCACATTTCTATGGATTTTATGGTAACTGCTTTTGAAGGAATAGGATTGGATTGCACATTGATACATTCACTGCTAATTTTAGTAATGCTGTGTGGGATTATGAGTCAAGAAGCAAAGCCACTTCTCTTCTGCATGCTCTTACAGAATTTTTGTTTTCCTGATTAATTATCAGTTTCTTTCACATTTGGCTGGATTACAGTGAAGTTATAGAGTACAACACTCGATGTAGTTCAGGCATTTCAGCAGATTGATGGGTATTTTATCGTAATATGGCTAAGGGGGGAAGTAGACAATTTTGTGTTTTTTTAAAAATGTGTCATAACTATTGAATACTAATCCATTTCCAAAGATTATGGTCTCAAAATGTAGCTCATTCTAGGTGCTTTCCAATGACATTAGAATAATGGTGTTGCAATAAACTAGGACTAAAACATGGGCAAAACCGCAAAGGTCCTAAAAATGTTTAGATGCGCTCCTATGTCCCAACCAGGGTTTTTCAACACTTGCGATTTTAGAGTGATCACAGATACATGTTTTCAATAGTTTGTTCGATTTATAATTTTTTATTCCCCCCAATATCCCAATTTCATTTCTATGCTGTCAGACTGACTATATCTCATCACAAAATGACTGGTTTGGTTACTGGATTGGTTAGAAATGTATTGAAAAAACAGAGTAATGCAAGAGCTTTAACTACAGATAAAAATTTAATGAGTTACACCGTATCATGTGATGTCACTACATGAAAATTACATTTCATAATGAAAAGTACAACACTAAAATAACATGAAAATATTGACGAAAGAGTTCTTTTATGATAAATTGAGTATATGAATTTCAGTTTGGGGTTCAGCACTGTAAGTACAAGCATCATCATCACCCCAAACACCAAAGTCCTCCATGGGGTAGAGCTCACTCAATCAATCCTCCAGGTTCATAAGTTATCACTTCGACATTAATAAGTTCACTCTCATATTTCCACCTAGCAATTCTCTGTTTATGCCTCCTTTCCTTCTCCGACTGAGAATCATAAGCTTAGACTTATAAAGCCTTGAGCTATCATCACTTGTAAGCACTTGGGCATAGAATGGACTAGGTTGTGCTTGCCCTAGTTGTTCAAATATGGGCAGTAGCAAGCACCTACCATCATTTAACGTAAGCACAGCCAGGTTAATAGCCACCTGCACCGAGGTGGGAGAACTAAAGTCAGCTTTGCTACAACGGTTCCAAATGAGTGCATTGAAGGACTCATTTTGGTTCTGTGTAGCACCATGCACACAACGAGCTAGAAGGGCACGTTCACAAAACGTGCCTCACTCGATTTTTACGATCGGTGCGAGATCAGGGGGTATGAGTGCTACTTTGTCAGGCATATTATCCAAATTGTCCTCAAGTACAGCACGATTATATGAACACGAGGTACCTGGGTCAGTAGGGCAGTAATCATGCTGTGGTGACCGTCACTTGAGCATGAGTGATAAAAAGAAGCCCAGCAGGCACGCACTATCTCCTCTAAATTGCCGACATTGCGCCTAATATTATTTCCATAATATTTCTGAAGATTACATATCAACGCATCAGTAAGACGCCCCCTAAGAGCATGCAGATCTTTCAGCTTAGTTTCAGCAGAACGCAAAACACCCAATTTTGTATTGACTTCATGCTGCAACTCAGAGATTTCACCAGAGTCCTCAAGAGTCCCCCCTTGTGAGCGTCGCTGAACACCCCTTTGGGAGCCGCCTCTAGAACTTCCACTACGTCTCCGTGCAGCTAGCTTGCTTTTAGCTGTTGCAAGTTCATCTTTGGCAGCTTTTATAGCTGCCTTAGCGTCTTTCAGAAAGGGTGCAAATCGGGTCCTTAGCTTACGAAGCTGAATGCCTATGCGCTTCTGAACATGTCCCACACACTCGTGTTTTACAATCTGGATTTCTCCATAAACCTTTTCAGCATTCAATGTCCTAACAGTTTTGGTGTCGCCTCACTGATGACCGTTTTATACCTAAGGTTGTACTTCGAAATAGACCTCGAAGAGTTTCTTAGCACAGGCAACCTCCATTGCTGGAGATGAACCTGCATGTGTAAGGGTGCAGTGATCCTTATGCCCCTCATACCACTGCTAATACTCGGGACCCTCTTCAGGCCCTTTGTATAATTTGCAACCCAAACAGTACCTACTAAGTAACTCCGTATGAGGACTTCCCCCATTACACAGGACATGACAACACAAACACCATACAACGCAGTGAAACCACGTTTGGACCAAGTACAGTCATAAGTGATGGTAATGTCCAAAAGCTCAGTGGGGCCGACATTGTACTCAGTACGTAAATGTGCCACAGCACCTAATTGATTTTGACGGACACTCTCACCCAGAACACAACAGACATGCTGGGTGTGTTCTGAGTAAGAGTTGCCAGTCACTGGAGGGGGGAAATCTAGAGCTGCAGACAATGTGGCAAGTCCTGTCCTCCACTTTCCCATCAACCTAGCTCTGAACACTGTTTTGCTCTTCAAACCCTTAGCCTCACTTGTATGGATCAGTAATGTTATACTTCCAGCTGCACCCATTACAGTCCAGAGACAACATTGTGACTAACCCTCTTCGGTTACCTACACCTTCAGAAAGTCTAACACTTGAATTGCAGGTTGGACATCTCGCAAAGTCAGTAATGCGGGACAAGGTAGAAATGCTGACAATGCGATTGCCTGTACAAATACAATCTTCATCGAGTAGCTTGGCATTACCAGTCCCACTAGTAAACTTTTTCAATTTACGTTGACTAGCAGTCTGAGAGTGCATGGTAACAGGAACAGATTCCACAGAGGTTGAAACAGATTCCACAGCAGTCTGCCTCAAAATTGGAGCAGATTCCCTACGAATCTGCCCCAGTCTTGATGCAGACTCCCCAACAATCTGTCCCAGACTCTCCAGCAATCTGCCCAACTCTTGAAGCAGGTTCCCCAGCAATCTGTCCCAAGGTTGAAGCAGACTCCCCAGCAATCTGCCTCATGCTTGACACAGGCTCCCCAGCAGCCTGCCCCAAACCAACAAGTTCAGCTCTCGCATGCAAAAGGCCAGCCCACCAACAGACTGACCTGTTTTAGTTGGTACTCGGGCAGGACCTATAGCGGACTCGCTACTAGTCCGAAACGGTGTCACAGGAAATCTGATATCCCCACTTTTTGGTATCCCCTTTCCAAATTTCCTAGGAAAGTTCGCACCCCCGTATAGAATTTCCTAAGGATATTATTATACGCCCTAGGAAATATTGCCTCCCGCCCGATCACATGGATTTTCCAGAGAGAAGAGAAGATAAGAACGTCTGCGAGGATAGTCTACGAGGAGCTGCACGATTACATTTCAAAGAGCCAATATCCACTTGGAAGTAGCAAGCAGGAGAAATGCGTAATCAGAAAGCGTGCCAAAAACTTCCAGATTGTGGATGGAATCATTCACTATAAAGGCAAAGAAAGACTTAGACAAGTTGTAACTAGCTGTAAGATGAAGCGGAAGATACTCGAAGCTTGTCATGATGACTTAGTAGGAGGATGTCACTTTGGTAGAGATAAAACATTAACAAAAGTATCTGCGGGCTACTACTGGAAAGCGATCAAGCAGGATGTTGATGACTGGGTAAGTAAAATTACAGTATGTTTTGTACATCACTCTAGTATACCCATTGCATGGTCTTAGTTGCATTAAACAATGTCCTTTATGTGAAATGATGTGAAGTGTGCTAACGGAGTAAACGGAAGTTTGATAAACCAGCACCATCCTTACACCCTATTCCAGTGTCAGACACACATGGAAAAAAATTGGAATAGACCTTATCGAGTTGCCTATCAACAAAACTGGAAATCATTATTGCATTACGCTTAACGATTACTTTTCAAAATAGGCTGAAGCTTTTCCAATCCCCACAAAGGAAGCGAAGCATGTTGCTGCCTTCCTTTATCGCATGATCCTTAGACATGGATGTCCTCAGGAGATTGTATCTGATCAGGGTAGGGAATTTTGCAACAAGATTGTCGATTCCCTTGAAGAGTTCACTGGATTTAAGCACAAGATCACTAGTGCTTACCATCCTCAATCAAACGGACTGGATGAGCGTTTTAATCAAACGCTGAAGAAGCAGCTCCAGAAGCTCGTTAACGATCACCAGGATGACTGTGATGAACTTATAGATAATGTCCTATTTGCTTATCGGTCGAGTCGCCACCATTCCACCAAGTGTACTCCATTTCTTCTAATGTATGGACAAGAAGCTCGTCTTCCCATTGACATCTATCAAGTGCATGGCGAACCTGATGAACTAGACTTAGACACAAAAGTACAAAGAAAAACTTCATGAGCAAGCATATGCAAATTTTGAAAAAGCCCAAGCCCGTCAAAAGCATCAATACGAGTCAAAGCACAATACCAATACTAAAATCAAGGTTGGTGACAAAGTGATTGTCAAATCGATGAAGAACGAAGGTCGTAAGGGTGGAAAACTTGAGCCTCAGTTCCCTGGTGGTCCACATACAGTTGCGGACGATATCGGGAAAGGTCACTATCGTCTTAAAGGCCCCAAAGATGACTTGCTGAAGACAGCAATCAATTGTCACCGCCTTAAGATATGGTATGATACTGATGGGAGAAGACTGAATTGCCATGACAACAATGAGGTAAGATGGTTAATGTATATAATTATGATGACAATATGGTATTAACAATTTGTAAAGCTGGTTTATGCTGTCAAATGTTTTTTAATTTTTATAAACATAGCTCTGTAATTATTTGAAGAGATGGTTATGCTGTCAAACATTTGTTGTTATAAACATGTTAGCTCTGTAATTATTTGTCTCTTCCCCCTGCCCGTCCCCAAAACAACAATAACAACAACTAAACACTATAGGATGCAGGTGCTGATGAGAATACTGACCCATCAGCTGATCAACATAAGCCTTTACCTGTAAGGCTTGCAAAGAGACCCCTGTTACCCCTACCAGTAACTGAACAAAAGCATCAGAAACTAGATGTGGATCCAGTGATAGTTAGCAGTGAAGAGGATGATGAAATTGTTAGTGATGGCTGCTGGCAGAAAATTGGAGGAATCGAACTGAATGATGAAGACAAAAATGTACTGCTAAATGGCAGATAGCTCAATGACAAACTGATTCATGCAGCACAGCTTCTCATGAAACATGACCTGGATCTACATCCTGTTAGCTCCTTGGAAATTCCACTTCTTGGACAAATGCTCAGTTTCAACATCGCCAGTGATGAATGCGTCCAAATACTCCATTCTGGGGGTAATCATTGGGTGACAGTAAGCACTGTTGGCATTCAACATCCCATAGTTCGAGTATATGACAGCTTATCCACTTCGCTCACATACTCTACAAAAGTACAAATAGCATCACTTCTGCACACTACAGAAGAAAAAATAACTTTGGAATATGCCAATGTGCAACAACAGTCAAACTCAGTAGACTGTGGGCTATTTGCAGTCGCTTTTGCTATGGCTATTTGCAATGACCAGAGCCCAGAAGAGCATTTTTTTTATGTGGGTCATATGAGGAGGCATTTGTACAACTGTATCAAAGACAAGCACTTCCCATCAAAGAAGAGGAAATGTATCCACATGACGAAGAAGGTTGAAGTAATGAAAGTCTTCTGTCACTGTAGATTGCCAGCAAATGAAGATTGAAATAAAATGGTGTCATGTGACAGCTGATGTTTCCATGACACTTGTCAAACCGTCCCTCAAGATGTGTGGAGTAATCCAGACTATAAATGGTGCTGTAGTCAATGTAGTCATAATTAATACTGTAACTGTTCTATAAACATTCAAAATTGTCTATAATTATATCAATGTATGGGACTATGGTGTATATACTAAATATCCTGGCTTTGCATAGTTATATCTATTTATAAATATAACTGATTCATATTGTAGTTGTCATGATATAAATTGATCGATGCCAATGATTTCATAAGCCTCAGGAGGTATTGCTTCAGGCCATGACATTAATGGTGGACATCAATGTCAGAAGGTGTGGCTATTCTGTGCCTTCCACCCTATACAACACACTGTATTCAGTCCCTTACTGTGTTAGTTTTTTAAGTCTCTCCAAGCTCATTGGTTAGCCTGTCATGGCCATAAATTATGGTAAAAAATCCTGGTCGGGTTGTGACTAAATTTCAGTTTTCTTCTCTCTTTAGAGAGGTCTGGTTTAAGGCTTGAAAGATTCTAACCTTATCTTATAAAGGACATTCTTTTATTGGAAGGATTCAGAGAAGATCTACTAAGTACATTTTGACAGACTAGACTATATATATACTGAACAAGTCCAGATTGAAGGCCCTCCATCCTCTTCCCTCGATGACAGAACCTCTAACATCAATGGACAACATTTGAACTTTAGCAGTTAGTTGAACTTGAGCTAGCTGATGCTTTCTGTTTGTCCACTTGGGTACACTAACACTACTGCTACTCATTTGAATCACAAAGATAGCCAAACTAACTATTAAAAAAAAGAGAGAGAGAAAAAAATAGGGGGATTCCATATTTCCTATATTAGGAATGGGGGTGCCAAATTTCCTGGGGGGATTCCATATTTCCTAGGATATTTGGAGTGAGGGTGCCAAATTTCCTGGGATGCCAGATTTCCTGTGACACCGGAGTGTATAACGACGAAGAAGAGCCAGCATCACTCGTGTCTTCAGCTTCTATTCTCATCTTCGTCACCGGTCGTACCCCAGGGAAGACTTTGGGTCTCTTGTTCTGACGACAACTGGAACGATGCATGATAATAGCGCACTAGAATCAAACAGAGATTCGATCAAAGTTGGGAACCGAGAAAGAACAACGTGGCGTGCGCAGGAGCAGACTTTTATACACCCCTTTGCGCAGATAGCAGCGCGGAAATGATGGAATAGCACTGAGCGATATTTTAGTTTATTCTTGTTGTTCATCGCGCAGAGTTATGCAATGAAATGAAATGGGAGGATAAAAAGTATCATAACTCAAGAATGGTTGACAATAAAATGTTGAAACTTGAAATGCAGCGAATTTAATAGTGAAGTATAGAATGATGGAGGGGGGGGGGGGAAGAGGGGAAAAAAGGCCCTTTCAATAATGGAATATATATACATGCTGAAAGAATGGCGTCATCAGCGAATGTACAGCCATGTAAGCCCAGGAGCTGCGAAAGGCAGAGAAACAGGCCTAATTTTGTTACAAGTACAATTGAGTGGCTTAAAATAAATGTGGCTCTCCCCTTTGTTGACAAAACTTCTCCTCTTTGCTATAATTATATGTCTTGTCCCTTCTATTTTGTGTACGAAGAATAATGTAAATTTTTCTGATTGTGTGGATGTTTATTTTAATGATTTGCCATCACCTGAGCTTTTTTACCAAGGACTTGGCCATTGTAAACAAAGTTTTGTCTGAATGCTTGCTTCAGAAAGGCCCAGTACTTGTGCTACTGCCCTGAAAGAGTGTGATTAACTTTTGTTCCCCAATGTATACATAGGCGTTGGAGCTACTGTCTTCAGAACATGCTCGTGGGAAAGCTTCAAATAGACAGTGTTTGTTGAAGATAATATCTAACTTACGATTTCTTGCTCATCAGTGATTCTGCTATACGAGGACATGGTGATGAAACTGATGGCAATTTTCAGTGTTTCGTGGAGAAGATGACCCAAAATTATAGCTAATTAAAAACAAGTTGAGATGTAAGATTACTTTTGGTTGATATTTCAGATTCTTGAGTGGCTCAAGAGAAAGAGAGAGAAATACACATCTAATGTCATCCAAAATGAGGTTATGTCTTTGATTAATCTCCGAATAGTCATTTCTCAACTACTGCAAGATTCCAAGTTTTTCACTATTATGGTAGACGAAACCACTGATGTATCTAATACCGAACAGGTTAGTTCTATAATTAAACACAGTTCTACTAACACTCATTGTTTCTTCCTTTCAGATGGTGATGGTCTTCAGGTGGGTGGATAGTGAATTATATGAACATGAAGTTTCTACTGGACTCTACATTCTAACTACTATTCAGTCTACTACTATTGCAATCGAAGATGCACTTTCTCGCTTTAATCTGCCTTTATGTAAGGCACGTGGTCAATGCTATCATGGGGCGAGTAACTTGGCTGGAATAAGGAATGTTGTTGCAAAACAAATCCAAGAAAAGGAACCACGAGCTATATTTACACATTGTTATGGGCATGTGTTAAACCTTGCTGCTAGTGACACTGTGCAAAAGTATGAACTTACGAAGATGGCCTTAGAAACAACCCATGAAATAACAAAGCTAGTGCAATACTCCCCTAGAAGGGAGAATTTATTTCTTCAAATAAAAGATGAGCTAGCACCTGGGGTCAGAGTTCTCTGCCCTACAAGGTGGACAGTGAGAGCTGAATCTATGCTAAGTATTATTTATAACTCTGAAGTTTTGTTCGAGCTGTGGGATGAGGCTTGCTCGATCTTGACAGACACTGAAACTATAGCATGTATTAGAGGTGTGGCAGCACAAATGGCTTCATTTGATTTCTTTTTTGGACTGGTTCTTGGTGAATGACTTCTTTGTCATACATACAATCTCAGCAGAACCCTCCAGAATCCTAAAACATCAGCAGCAGAAGGAAAAGCAGTGGCATCTATGACATTAAAAACTCTTGCTTCTCTTAGAAATCAAGCTATTCTGGACAAGAATTGACATGATGGTTGAAGAGAAAGGAATTGATGTGCCCTCGCCTCCTCGAAGACGTAAAGCTCCTAGGAGGTATAAATCAGGAAATGCCCCAGCTGAGTTTCACACCACTCCAGTTGATCGCTTTCGCCAAATCTACTTTGAAGCACTGGATCTAATTGTTCAATCTATAGTGTATATCAGTGTTTAGAAGCTTTACTGATCAAAGCAGCCAATAAGGAAGATTTTTCAGAAGAATATAATCTTGACTTTGTTGTCAAAATCTATGGTTCAGTTATCAATGAGAACAAGCTGATTATACAACTCCAGATTCTTGGCCAAAACTTTTAACCAGATTTAAAAAAGATCAGCAATATCTCCGAAGTGATGGGTTACCTAAGGAAGCTTTCAGCTGCTGAAGACACTATTGAATGAAGTTGTAATTATAATCAAGCTTCTTTTAGTAATGCCAGCAACTAATGCCATCAGTGAACGATCATTTAGTGCTCTACGTCGACTCAAGTCCTATCTGAGATCTACAATATCTCAAGAAAGACTTAACAATTTAATGATTTTACATGTTCATAAAAAAATTACCAATTCTCTTAATTTATCAGAAATTGCTAATGAATTCACCAGTAACAATGAACACCATAGTAACATTTTAGACAGTTCAAGTAAAAAAAAAATATATTATCAGTATATTTGTAACCTCACATGCTTATTGTCACCTCTCATACTATTCCTTAGCTGTTTCGGTAACCTAGAAGCTTGGAACTGTAGAAGAGTGATGATACATCTTTCAGGATGTAATTATAGCATTCCAGGTAGATTTTACGGTTTGGCTTCAGTGGGGACAGTTCCAATCCCACAACTATGAGCCTGACCAGTCAAATTATGCTTCCCACGCCCTTGTCACACACCGTCACTATATATGTTATTGAAGATTGCTTGCACCGTTCCCGTCACTTCCTGTGAATAGGAATGAAATGCTAGTTCTGTATGCAGATGACGTAATTTTATGAGATGTAGTATGACCGAAGATCGATTGACAGCTCTCATATACATTACCAGCATCACATTGATCTAGATCAGGTTGTGGATCTTTTTTCCAGGCTGCACCCAAGGCGGTTGCACTTGAGCAGTGTATTTCTGGATTGATCACAGATTACCTATTCCATAATATATACCGGTATATACTCTATATTGAGCCATTTTACCTGAAGCTCCTGTACTTGAGCTTCTGCCTTTCATCCTGAACTTCATGATGATGATTGTCTTTCCAATGTTTTGCAATTGACAGTTTTTAATGCACATCATATGAACAGACTATATTATAATTGTTTACATGCAATTTATTTGTATATTAAATATATAGAAGGAAGGAAGGGGGGAAAAATACATATTGTGCCTGGCCATCATTTGTTTTGTTTGTTATAGTATTTCAATTTTAACTAACTTAATTCTAATTTAATGTTTGTGGCAGACTACATCAACACTTAATGAACTACTTTGTTGTATAAATCCATAGTAAGATGTATATTATTTTTTATTAAGTATATAATTTATAGTTTCAAAATAATATATAATTTTTAGATAAACTATAATATATAAAGTAGGACCTCCGAGTTATGGACCCCTTGGGTAACTGGGTGTTCCGTAACCAAAACGTATGTTCTTTAGTATGCAATAGAGTTGGGGTCAGAAAACATAATGTAGCAAATATACAAAATCCTGATACGAAGCAGCTATAGGCTATACTGTAAATTTACCAGGTAATTAACAAAACACCAGTGATGGAACCCCCCTTTTTGGAAGTCTGGGTACAGGCCTGAGGAGGCTATAGAGTGGAGCCAGGATAGTGGATAGGCAAGTTAGTAACTTGCCATAAAGGTTGACAAGGCCTAAAAATGATCTTAATTGGGACATGTCACTTGGAATTGGTGCCTAAACTATACTGCTCAAACTTTCTCCATCATAGGGTGCAGTAAAGGAATTTCCAAAGTAGCTACTCGGTAACAAAAATATACACTTGTGGTGTTTACTAGAATGCCGCCTTCTCCAGCCTAGCCAGGACCTGCTTTAAGTTGTGCAGGTGTTCTTGTTTTATTTTGTGTGCAACCAAACGTTCTTCAAGATATACATACGTGCCTGGCAAAGCTTGAAGGATATTGTCCCTTGCCCTTTGAAGATACATGATACTCCAAATGATAGATGGTTATTATGGAGTAGAAACCTTTCTGTGTGTTGATGGTCACCAGATCCTTGGAGTCATTGTCCAAGGAAAACTGCTGGTAGACATGTACCAGATTAAGTTGCTTACAACCTGACAATGAAGCGAACAGGTCATCAATACTAGGTAGGGGTAACTCTCCTGCTTAGCTGCCTAGTTGACGGCGACCTTGTAGTCACCACAGATCCGAATTGAGCTATCTCTATTAATCACGAGATGATGACTGCCCTGTCTGAAAATTCTACTGGAAATCATTTTCTCCACTTCTAGTCAATCCAATTCCTTCTCTACCATTTGTCTGAGGGGTCTGGGCTAGTAGAACTTCTGCTGAGCCTGTGGTTTAACATGTTTCTTCAGCCATGACTTGCTGCATGTTGGTGCAAAATTCCATGCAAGGTGGTGGATGTAATCCAGTTTCTTCCTACAAGGCTGGTTCCTTTTCCTGCAACAACCAGTAAGTTCAGGCAGGCTTCCTGGTCTTTATGGGTCACATCCACAGTAATTGAACTACATACTGGAATTCTATCCTCCTTGTAAGTTTTCAGTTTTATTGCAGTTGGTTGAAGCAGCGGTGCTTGATCTGTTTTCAATAAACGTGTGTAGGTCTCTTCAGGAGTGACGTAGTAGATCCGTGTATATCTCCATCTCAGTGTCACCCTGGTTGAATCTTACTGTGGTCATCAGTGGCGCTTAGCTTCATCTTCTGTGGCATAGTACATAGCATAACTCTCGTCCACCACTGCAGTACTTGCCTCTGTGTGTCCTGGTGAGTATGTCTGCTCTGGAATGGCTGCTGTTTAGTTAAGTTGTCTTTCTTGGCCTTACTGTAGCAAAATTTTGCCAAATGCGCCTTCTTTCCACATTGGTGGCAGTCTGCATCTATGAATCTGCATACTCAGGCCATGTGCTTGCCTCCACAATGGTAGCAAGTAGGATGATTTTGTTTTGATTCTGGCTTTGTCTGTAGGGCAACAAAATTTAAGTCATGAGCCTTTCTTGTGTACTTGCCTGCACTTCCATCATTTGGGCTAAGTCATAGGTAATCTAGAAGGTGTAGTTGGGCTCTGACAGGAAGCATCGCTGTACCCAGGGTTTGCTAATGCTATAATTATGGAGACTGTTGTCGAGGGCTGCTCGACATGGCCAGCCATGCCATTATCTTTGCTCCATCAATGATGATGAATCTAACAGTCATTTGAGTGCATGCATTACTTAAAGTGTTGAGTGCATGCATTACTTAAAGTGTTGAGGGGGCATGCATTACTTAATTGTGAACATTGTGTTAATTGTGAACTTGAGCATAGTGATGTAATGTCAGGTGGAGGACTCTCTGTATGTATGAATTATGGTTACTTCTGTATCCTGTCTGACAGGACTTATATAAGGTCCGGTCAGCCATTTGTGATTAGTCTTGTCTTTACCATAGTTTTCGTCAGTTCATAAGTTATACCTAGACACCCTAAATTTCTCTTGGTAGGTATTACCTAAGGCGATAGACTCTGGTGGCAACACCTATTAACTGAAGGGAGAAGGTAATCCTAAGGAGGAACCTTAGACAACCTTCTTTAAAATACCCACTACTCCCTTCACATCCGGTAGCGGTTTTGCTTGGAAGAAGCATCGGACCAGCAACACAGCCATCGGAAAGCTCGTTATATCGACTTCATGTCGAAGGATTCAAGGGAGCTAAGGTCAAGGATAAAGCTGCAGTCTACCCTCTACGGAATGATGGAGGAGAATGATGCAGCAAATTTGACGAGCAGCTCAGAGTGCATGCTGACGAGTAGCCAAAGTTACAGCGAACAACTGACGGATTTCTTCATACAATTTATGAAGGAACAAACAAAAAGGGAATGAGATCGTCTTTTGCTCGAGGAAGCCAGAACTAGGCTGGAGGAGAAAAGGGAAGCAGATCGTCTCTTGCTCGACAAAGAGAGGCAGGATGAGGACAGAAAGAAGGAAGCAGATCGTCTGTTGCTCGACAAAGAGAGGCAGGATGAGGACAGGAAAGCCAGGGTCCTAATGGAGGAAGCCAGAACTAGGCTGGAGGAGAAAAGGCTAGAAGCAGAGGTCGAAATCCAACGTAGGTGGGAAGAGCAGTACTACCGGTAGAAGCAAGACAGGAAGCAAGCCAATATTCGTCAAACCCTCAAGACCTGGGACGATACAACTGAAGCCGAAGCTTACCTGGAGAACTTTGAGGCTATCATGCGGGAGGCAGACATTCCTGAGGTCGACTGGCTGTCCATCCTGCAGAAAGAACTCGCAGGTAGGGCGTTGTCAATTTTTCGGGAATTGACTCCTAAGGAGGAGACGCCGTACCAGACCATGAAGAATGATCTAATCGAACATTTAGGAACAACCCTTCAACGAACCAGATGTGCCATATGGCTAGACAGACCCAAGCCAGACCAAGATCCTCGCAGTTTGCTACAGCAGACTTGTAAAGCTCTCAACAGGATGAAACCTATGCTGAACTAAGTCGAAGAAGTCTTGAACGAAATGTTTACTGGAGTGATACTCAGGAATTATTCAAATGAAGCCCTTCTTCGCATCAATCAGCACTCAAATACTTCACGTTATCACAAAGTGGAAGCCTTGCAGGAGCTGTGGGAAGCCAAAGGATTCCATGAGAAGAAGAAGCTACTGAGACACCAGCCCAACGAGAGGCAGCAGTATCAACAACGTCGACGCCAGGATGGATGGAATGCACAGAGCCAAGTATCTGGAAACAGCTATCAGACTCCCAGGAGGGAAGGTGAGCCTTCTGTACATAAGGGTGGGAATGAGCATCCGGGGCAGGGCTGGGGTGGGCCTAGAGAAAGTGGAAAGTATACCGGCGATGGCAAGCCTAACCAGACAAAAACCTTTAGCCAGAACTCTGATGTTGTTTGTTTTGGATGCAGGAAAACTGGTCACTTTAAATGAGACTGTCCTTCAAAGCGGTTGAATAGGATTAGGTCACTACCAACAAGCTAAAGAAAATAGGTACAGTTAATGGTATTCCTTGTGAATTTCACCTGGATACAGGGGGAGAAGTGCCACCCTCCATGGTGGAAAAAGCACAGTATACTGGGGAGAAATGCTCTGTACACTTAGGAGATGGGTCTAAGACTTTCATGAAAATAAAATAGCGGTGGATGGGATGGAAGTGTTGTGTAAAGTTCTAGTTCGTAAGGGACAATGTGTTGATTGATTACTTGGAGCAGACCATCCTGTTATTCAAAAAAATTTGGATTCAGTAACCAAACCCGACCCGTTACCGGTGGAGACAGAGGTTACTATTGAACCCACACCCAAGGCTGATACTGGGTGAACTAAGGTACCACATGGGGAAGAGTCCCATGGTTCCCCATCCGTGTGTGCAATTAGTAGGGCCATGAGCAAGGCAGACCAGGAAGAGATAACCCAGAATACCCTTGATAATGCTAAGGATGGAGCTATTCCAACCCCATTAAATGTACCCAAGAGGACTAAGGCTAGTCCTTTTGCCCCATCATTGGAGAGTAGTGATAATGACAAGGAGGGGGAAATGGTGGATAGTCCTAGTGTCACTCCTCTGGGAGAGGTAGAGACTGAGTTAGAGGTGGTAGTCAAGGAAGAGGTGGAAGAAGATCTTGCGGAAAGAGTGGAAGATATAGCTGTTCTTGTGGGGTTAGAGTGTGTGGAACCTGAAGGCAAGCCTCTCCTACCTGACTTGTCCAATGACAGGGAAGGAGTGAGTGAGCTGATAAGACAGCAGAGAGAAGATGTGTCGCTGTTTGAGATGATGAATAAGGCTGAACAGGAAGAGAATGGGTATTACTATAATGGCGGAGTGTTGATGTTGTACACCAAGTTGGCAGATCAGGGGGAAGAAAATGCTAGGATTGTAGTACCCCTGATGAAGCATTCAGATGTCAAGGATGCAGGGCATAGAGGGCTAATCGGAGGGCATTTTTCCCATAACAAGATGGCAGCCCATAATTATTAAGAACTCTTTTACTTGGCCTGGACTTGATAAAGATGTGAGGCCATATTGCGCTGCTTGTCCCTTTTGCCAAAAGGCTTGGAGACCTCTCTTGCACCATACCACAGGATGGTCTTTGACATAGTCGGACCTTTACAAAGAACGAAGCGTGGCTATGGCCATGTTATAACTGCTCTTTGTATGGGAACTAGATATCCTTACTGCATACCCTTGAAGAGGATTGATGCAGTTTCAGTTGCTGAGGGATTAATGGACATTTTCTCACACACTGGTATTCCCATGAGATTCTGACAGACCAAGGTAGTGTGTTTATGGGTAGACTTTGCTCTGAACTCTGCAATCTATTAGGCATATTAAAACAACTGCCTACCATCCACAATCTAATGGGTGCTTAAAAGGCATGTTGAAAAATATGGAGGATAGGTTGGAGAAATGGGACAAACTTTTAAAGTATTGTTTACTCTCCTTTCGGGCTACACCCCATGCCGCCACAGGTTACTCCCCTTTTCAGTTAGTCAATGGCAGACCACTCCGTGGGCCACTGGAGGCCATGAAAGATAGTCGGATTAGTGGAGAGCTACTATTCTCCGGGGCAGTTGAATAGGTCAACCAGTTAGGAAAAACCCTCACAGATCTGCACCAAGTTGCTTTTAGTAGAGAGGCAAAGTATAAAGCCAAGATCAAATTGAATCATGACAAGAAAGGAGAGATCAGAGAATGCAAACCTGGGGAGGTGGTGCTCTTACACACGCCAAATCTTACTGGTAAATTGGAACTTGTGTGGTATGGCCCATATGACCAAACGGTTAGGGGAAACCACTTACCAGTTAGCAGTGCCAGAGAGACGGAACTTGCCCATGCCAATAGGCTGAAGCCATGGAAAGACCTTTCAGCTAACCTTTTTCGGGTTGTGGTTGCACAGGAATGTGATGACTCATATCATCCTGTGGTGTTAGGAGAAACAGAGATGTCTGAGGATCAGAGACTGATCATGCGCAGGCTAGGATCGCTAGGCATACACCTACGGTTGGGTCTGGCAAACTAGGCAAAGCCATGGAGTGTGCTCATGTTGTCAATACTGGGGATTCCTCACCAGTCCGGTCCCATCCATACAGGATGAAATCAGGAAGTTGCAGGATCAAAACATCATCTTCCCGACTTATAGTCCATGGTCTTCCTCTATGGTGCCTCTTCGCAAACTGACGGGAGAAATTAGGCTAGGTTTAGACTACCGTAGGTTGAACGCCATAACGGTAGATGATCGTTATGAGATGCCTAGGATAACAGACTTGTTAGACAGAGTTGCTAATGCCCGTTGGCTATCCAAAATTGATCTTAATCCAGGGTTTTTATCAAATTCCCATGGATGGGGCCAGCAAGGCAAAAATGGCTTTCTGTACACCATGGTGCTTTCAATCGCATTCCCTTTGGCCTGAAGAACGCTCCTGCAACCTTTCAGCGATATATGGACATGGCGCTGGGTAAACAGAACGCATTTTCATATTGATGATGTTATAATATTTTCTAACACCTTTGAGGAACATCTAGATCACATTGATGAGGCACTAAATACACTCAGAGAGGCTGGGTTAACTGCTAAACAGGAAAAGTGTTTCTGGGGGGCTAGGACTTTGGAATACTTAGGCCACCAAATTTGGCTGGGGAAAGTAGAAGTGCCTGAGGCACGAGTGAAAGCTCTTACTAACTTTAAGAGACCTGTCAATAAGAAAGACTTGGGTGCCTTCCTGGGTATGGTTGGTTATTACCGACGGTTCATCCCTGACTATGCCTTATGGGCTTGTTCCCTCTTTGTAAGAAGGCTCCACACATCATACAGTGGGATGACAAAATGTTATATAATTTTGAACATTTGATTTCTGTTCTATGTTCCGACCGAGTGCTGTGGCTTCCACGAGATGACGACCACTTTACGCTTCACACAGATGCATCATACAAAGGAGTTGGCGGGGTGTTGTCAGCAGTCCGGGATGGTGTAGAGCGTCCAGTAGGATACTTCTCCAAGGCACTCACTGAGACAGAGAAACGTTATTCCGCCACTGAAATAGAGTGCTTGGCCATCTACAGGGGTGTGGATCATTTTGCTATCCATTTGTTAGGTCGACCATTCACTGTGATTACAGACAACAAGGCGCTACAAGCATTCTTCACATCACAAAGACTGAACGTGCGCTTATTCAAGTGGGCACTGTCACTGCAGTCATACAGTTTCAAGGTAGAGTACAGACTAGGCTCAACCCATCAAAACGCAGACGGATTATCCAGTCAGGCGTTGGACGAAGATCTGCCCCCAGAAGAAGACAGCGTTCGGGAGGGACTGCATCCAACTCAAGGCGGGGGGGGGGGGGGGATGTCGAGGGCTGCTCGACATGGCCAGCCAGGCCATTATCTTCGCTCCATCAATGATGATGAACCTAACAGTCATTTGAGTGCATGCATTACTTAAAGTGTTGAGTGCATGCATTACTTAAAGTGTTGAGTGCATGCATTACTTAATTGTGAACATTGAGTTAATTGTGAACGTGAGTGTAGTGATGTAATGTCAGGTGGACTCTCTGTATGCTTGTAATTATGGTTACTTCTGTATCCTATCTGACAGGACTTATAAAAGGTCCTGTCAGCCATTTGTGATTAGTCTTGTCTTTACCATAGTTTTCGTCAGTTCATAAGTTATACCTAGACACCCTAAATTTCTCTGGGTAGGTATCAATTAAGGCGATACTTAGAGATAGACTCTGGTGGCAGCACCTATTAACTGAAGGGAGAAGGTAATCCAGGGAGGAACCTTAGACACCTTCTTTAAAATACCAACTACCCCTTCACAACTGTCACAAACCATGTCTGTAGTGAAAGACAGAATAACATTATTCGAGAAGGCTTTATTCAACTAGATTCAAATACACACAACAGAGGTGACAACTTAGCTAAAATAGTGAGCACGAATAAGATTAGTTATCACATGAGAGAGAGGTTACCTAGAGTGGAGTGCATGTTTCATGTTCAGGGTTCCTTCATAATCACTTCATTCACACCTTTCTTTTAATTGTTCTATAACATAAGACTGTCCACAGGGCAGTGGAGGTGCTCTGATCATCGCAGCAAGTTCATTCTGACTCTGTAGATACAGTCTCGGTAGATACGGGAGTAGCCACACCTTAGATGCTTGGTCCTACCTAAGGATAGAGATTGGTTTGTAAAAGGGGTTGAGGTGGCGATCTTTCCATAATATCGTCACAAGGTGCGAGATGCTTTGGGGACAAGGTCATTAGCTAAAGAAAGGTCTGCAGTGATATAACCAGATTCTTTAAAGGGGTGAGAAAGAAGTTTAAAAGGCTGATGGAAAAATATTTAGTGTTGGTCGGGATTAGATAAAGGAGGAAAAATTTCACATTAGTTGGGAGTGAGGGTTGAAGGTAAATATACAAGATCAATGATAGAAGAGATGCCATCATGGGAGTAATGGGTTGGTGTTGGACAATTCGGCTAGGTCTGATATTGTGTGGACCTTATCGACATTGGTGAAGACCATTGATAATTGCCTAGCAAAATAAGATATTTCGTGGAAAGGTGAGGGATAGATGGAATAGTAGCAAGTGATGCAAATAAGTAATCTGCAAAGAAGGTGGACAGTAGAATGTGGCAAAAATGATTTGTAAACTTCGAAGTTTTATTGCAAGTTCAATAGAAGTGGATGGGAGGAAGATGATGCAAGCAAGTAGAGGTAACTAAACATATGTTATGACCATGTCAATTTAAGAGCAATAGTCTGAGAGCAAGATTTCAGAGTCTAAGACATCTGGAGATAGCCAGGTTGGTATAATATAGGGTCTATATATACAGGAACACAAAGCTGTGAGTTCCAAGATTAGTGACAAGGTTGCAGCCATCAAGAATAATATACTGTTAATTTAGGCAATGCTGATAATTTGGGGGAATGGCGGATGTGGCAATAGGATAAGGCGAGAAGAAAATCCAGAAAGAGAAGACAAGGTGAGAAAGAGAATAGGGGTGCTGGGAACTGATGCGAGGGAAATGTTTGGGAAATTACAGGAGACATTGGAATGGGGGTGTCTTTTAAAAAGGCCTACGGACTAATATTATTTGATAATGCACTGGATGGTGGTTATAACAGGGATCTGAGGGATGAGCCCTTGAGGTAGTAGGTTTTATGTGGTAATAGGTGGCAGAAGGGTTTTATGAAGAGGGAGGGGCATATTGTGATAGGGGATAAGTGAGAGTAGGAGGCAGAGTGGGTTAGTAAGAGTGGCTGGTTTGGTGGGTAAAGTTCGGAGGCTTCAGAAAAGGGTGATGATTGGATAAAAGTATTTTGATGCAAGTGAGTATTAATAGTAGTGAAGCTGGTGCTAGAGTTGAACATAGTTGTAGTATATTGACAATGATCAATCGCTCTTTAAACATTCACTACAGAAGTGGTGTGCTCTATCTTAGGAGTCACGTGATACTCTACATCAATTAAATGTGTGTGTGTGTATAGATTCATAGTGGTGGTTAGACTACAGCTTCCTGTGTTTATATAGTCTCAGCTATAGTACATCCCTCCCTTATCGGATGACTAGCCCGTCAAGTTTTGAGCATGGCTACATTTCCTTGAGCAAATGCTGAGTCTTCCTGCTCGTGCGTGTAGATCTTCTAAGTCCTTCGATCACTGGTGGAGCATCTGTTGCATCTCGGGGAGCCATGCAAGGCCCTTGAAGTTGGCTACCTTAAGAGATTTTCATGAGGGGCTTGTTGAAGTTTTCTGCCTGTACATTGGCCTGTAGCTATAGTGGCATTACTCGGCGATGACAGACACCACACTTGTGCATAAAGCTGTGGTCCATTGTCTATCTTGATGACCTCAGGGAATCGAATATTTTGTCGACTACAGGAATGACCTTGTCCCCTGAGGTGCCGTGACAACTCCCACCACCGGATATCGTGAAAAATCATCGACAATGACAAGCAGATACTCTCCTGTGGATAGAAGTCCACAAAAATCCATACTGATATCCACCCAGGGTCTTCGAGGTAGTGGTATGGACAATGGTTCATTCATGATATGTGCTGTATTAGCTTGACAGGGAATGCATCGTCTCACAGCTTCCTCAGCAGCATCTATACCGCGGAACCAAACTTTGGAGCGAAGTAGAGCCTTGGTCTTGCAGATGCCCTGGTGTCCTTCATGTGCCAACTCGACTGCCCGGTGTTGAACGGTATGGTGAATGACCACTCTATAGTCTCTCAACACCAGGTCTCCTCTCTCATTGACTGTCAAAGTGTCTTTTACTCTGCTGTACCCTCGCAGAGCCTGCTGATTGATGTCAGATCCAATATATTGTGAAGTGTCATGCCACTTGCTGTTGCGGGTCAAGTTGATAACTGCCTGCAGGGTGCTATGCAGTTTCATGCTCAATTGTCATGGCCAGTGGGATGGCCGCTTCTGCTATTGAATTTACATAGCACTCTGCCATGCTCATCTCCTGGCTTTCCAGCCTGCTATGCTCTGAAGGATACCGGGATAGGTAGTCTGCAGGATTTTCTGCACCTGGTCGATACTTGACTGTCATTTTGTATGGTTGAAGACGTAGGCCCCAGCGCTCTATCCTGAGAGGTGGTCTAGGTTTCTGCCAGATAGTCTCTAGTGGCTTGTGGTCAGTAATGACACGTGAAATGTGGTGCACCATTCACAAACCGATCGAAGTGCTCACATGCCCAGACCACCGCGAAGGCTTCCCTTTCTGTCTGGCGTAACGTGCTTCAACAGTTGACAATGCTCGGCTTGCATATGTTACAACTCTCTCTAGTCCTGTATTAAGAGAGCTGCAAGGCCAACTGGACTGGCATGAACTAGTATTTCAACTGATTAATTTACATCGAAGTAAGCATTTGTTGCTGATTCCTATAAACTTGTCTTCACAGCCTTGAAGGCTTCAACTTCCTTCTCCCCCCATCTCCAAACAGAGTGCTTCTTTGTGAGTACCTGCAGTGGGTCGGTGATGGTTGCATAATTTGGGATGAACCTAGCACTGAATTGTGCCATACCAAGGAACGAACGAACCTATGATGCACATTTTGGCTCAGTAGCTGTGTGATGGTCTGCTACTTTTTTGGGGTCAGGAGATACTCCGTCACTTAAGAAAACTACTCCATAGAACTCAATTTTGTTCTTCCTGAACTCGCACTTTTCCAGATTGAGGGTTAGCCCTGCCTCCTGGAGTTTATGTAAGACTTTCTTCAATGCTTGATCATGTGTGCATTGATCACTGCCAAAAATTGCTATGTCATCACTGATATTGATTGCTCCTGGAACACCCTGTATGACCATCTGGATCTCTGGTTGAAACACTTCTGCACCTGCATTGATTCCGAACGACAGGCGCTTATATCTGTATAAGCCTATGTGGATCGAGAATGTTGTTACGTAATGACTTGAAGGGTGTAATACCAGTTGGTGGTATCCAGATCGGAGGTCAATTTTGCTTAAACACTGTAGCACCATTTAGTGCTGTGATGAGCTCATCTAGGGTGGGGGTTACATGCCTCGTGCGTAGAATGGCCTTGTTTGCCTCTCTCATGTCCACACATAGCCTAATCTCCTCTGGTTTCTTTGGTTAGGAGGTGTGACAATCCTGGATACCCACACGGTTGGACCGGATGCCTTATCAATGATGTCTGCTGCTTCCAGTTTGGGTATCTCCTTCACAACCTTCTCCTGCTTGTGAAAAGGTACACGACTGTGTTTCTGGGCCACTGGGGCAACTGATTGGTCAATATGAAGTTTCACTTGCACACCTTTTAGACAACCTATGTCCTTCAATAACTTAGAAAAGCGCCTAATAAGACCATCTCCATAGTCATCCGAGCCTCTGATGTAGTACACACCAACCCGCAGAATTCCCAACTGCCTTTCCTAACAGTGGAGTAGCCGTACCCTCCACGATTAAGACTTCTGTCTTGATTTCCTGTCTACCGTCTAGTGTGAAGGTTGTCTTAGCCATTTGTCATATAGGTATTGGTGGAGAGCTGTATGGATGAATTACACACTGGCACGGTAGTACTGTAACACCCTGCTTGATAAGATGCTGTTTTATCTCAGTGTTGATTGTGTTGCAGGTTGATCCAGAGTCAATCAACATTGTTATCCCTACACCATTTATACTGTTTCGCCATTTAACATTGCATAGGTATATTCATCCTGAACATCATCATCTAATTCACTGGCTTCTTCGTTTAAATACTTGACGCTGTGCGTTGACTGTGATGTTGCCTTGCTCTGGCTGCACATCTTACTGAAATGCCCGATTGCTCCACACCGGAAACACTGTTTGCCTCTGGTGCACCAACAAGCATTTGCTGTATGCCCTCGTCGACCTCACTTGGTACATTAACCAGGCGAGTCTTGGGACCGGCTTCTCTCATTAACTTCATTTTTCTCAAGAAACCGCTGCCTTGGTTTGCTGTACTGAGGAAACGCTTGGACCATGTTTGTGCGGTCTGTGTCCTGTGTCATTTGTGCTGCCTGGAGCTGAGATTCTTCCATGGCAGATGCTACATCTAGAACCCTCTCTAGACTCAGATCTCGTTCTGCCAACAACTTTGTCCGGAGTCTATTGGACCAACAGTGGTCAATAACCTGATCACGGATAAAATCTTTTATTCCGGCTGTAAACTGGCTAACTGCCTAAGCCTGGTGACATATTGTGTTATACTCTCCCCCTTCATCTGAGATTCCTTCCTAAAGATGTGCCTGTTGTAGGATGTATTTTTCCTAGGGGTGAAGTAGGCAGTTAAACTTGCCTTAGCAGTGGAAAAGTTATCACCAGTGTCAACTAACGTGAAGAAGATATCTTGCACATCTGGGCCTGCACAATGTAGCAGCAATTGTCTCTTCTGAGTGTCATCTGTAATACCGGATGCCCCTACATACATTTCAAATGACCTGACCATTTCTCCCACCTTTGTGACAGACTGTTGGCATCTCCGTGCACATGAAATGGCTGCACTGTACTCACTTGAAGTGCCACTGCCATTTCTCTAGCTTTACCTCATCGCCAATATAGTATATTGACAATGATCAATCGCTCTTAAACATTCACTACAGAACTGGTGTGCTCTATCTTAGGAGTCACGTGATACTATACATCAATTAAATGTGTGTGTGTGTGTATAGATTCATACTTGTGGTTAGACTACAGCTTCCTGGATATAGTCTCAGCTATACTACAATAGTGACATGGACTTTTGAGGTGTTTGTAAGCGGGAAACCAGGAGAAGCAGAAAAAATCACAGGGGTAACTGCTAAACACTTAGTGTTGAGGCAAGATAATGTTATGGTGATGACTTGCAAGGTGGGAGGACTGATGAGTGGGAGGAAACTGTTGCTTACATGGTGTCAAATTCCACTTGAAGAGGGTTGGGTCACAAGTCTAAAAATTTCCAACGGGAGAGTTTCTAGGAATTAAAATTAGAAACCAGATTTTGCACTAAATATGCAAGCATAAAGCAATGGCATTAAAGCAGTGTGGGAAGTCAAAGGGATATGTTTCAGCAACAGTGATGGGTGTGAAGGGGTTGTTGTTGTTTTAATAAGCTTCCTCGCTTAGGATTACCTTCTCCCTTCAGTAAATAGGTGCTGCCACCAGAGTCTATCTCTAAGTATCGCCTTAGTTAATACCTACCCAGAGAGATTTAGTGTGTCTAGGTATAACTTATGAACTGACGAAAACTATGGTGAAGACAAGACTAATCACAACTGGCCGACAGGACCTTTTATAAGTCCTGCCAGACAGGATACAGGAGGTAACCACAATTACATGCACAGAGAGTCCATCTGACATTACATCACTACACTCACAATCACATTCATAATTAACACCATGTTCACAATTAACACTACTTTAAGTAATACATGCACTCAACACTTTAAGTAATGCATACACTCAAATAACTGTTAGGTTCATCATCATTGATGGAGCGAAGATAATGGCCTGGCTGGCCATGTCGAGCAGCCCTAGACATCCCCCACGCCTTGAGTTGGACGCAGTCCCTCCCGAACATGTCTTCTTCTGAGGGCAGATCCTCGTCCCACGCCTGTCTGGATAATCCGTCTGCGTTTTGATGGGTTGACCCTGGTCTGTACTCTATCTTGAAACTGTACGACTGCAGTGAAAGTGCCCACTTGAATAAGCGCACGTTCAGTCTTTGTGAAGTGAAGAGTGCTTGTAGTGCCTTGTGGTCTGTAGTCACGGTGAAGCAGATCAAGACATCACCATACCACCCACAGACGGATGGTATGGTCGAAAGATTCAACTCCACTCTCAAGCGCCTACTTCGCAAGCTCACACAAAAATGTAATAGTGAATGGGACAAATGTTTACTGTTCATCCTTTGGGCATACAAAGGCTCAAAGACCTAACAAATGGATAGCAAAATGATCCACACTCCTGTAGATGGCCAAGCACTCTATTTCAGTGGCGGAATGACATTTCTCTGTCTCAGTGAGTGCCTTGGAGAAGTATCCTACCGGATGCTCTACACCATCCCGGACTGCTGACAACACCCCACCAACTCCTTTGTATGATGCATCTGTGTGAAGCGTAAAGTGGTCGTCATCTCGTGGAAGCCACAGCACTCGGTCGGAACATAGAAGAGAAATCAAATGTTCAAAATTAGATAACATTTTGTCATCCCACTGTGTGATGTGTGGAGCCTTCTTACTAGCCCCTCAGACACACTTTTCCTGTTTAGCAGTGAACCCAGCCTCTCCGAGTGCGTTTAGTACCTCATCAATGTGATCTAGATGTTCCTCAAAGGTGTTAGAAAATATTATAACATCATCGATATATGTACTAGAAAATGCATTCTGTTTCCCCAGCGCCATTTCCATATATCGCTGAAAGGTTGCAGGTGTGTTCTTCAGGCCAAAGGGAATGCGATTGAAAGCAAATTTTCCCCATGGTGTACAGAAAGCCTTGCTGGCCCCATTCATGGGAATTTGATAAAAACCCTGATTAAGATCATTTTGGATAGCCAATGGGCATTGGCAACTCTGCCTAACAAGTCTGTTATCCTAGGCATCTCATAAGGATCATCTACCATTACGGCGTTCAACCTACGGTAGTCTAAACATAGCCTAATTTCTCCCATTGGTTTGCGAACCGGCACCGTAGAGGAAGACCATGGACTATAGGTCGGAAAGATGATGTTTTGATCCTGCAACTTCCTGATTTCTTCCCTTAGGTTCTCCTTCCAGCCAAGTACACTGTATGGATAGGACCAGACTAGTGAGGAATCCCCAGTTATTGACAACATGAGCACACTCCACGGCTTTGCCTAGTTTGCCAGACCCAACCGTAGGTGTATGCCTAGCGATCCTAGCCTGCATGATCAGTCTCTGATCCTCAGACATCTCTGTTTCTCCTAACACTGTTCTACCCACAGGATGATTTGAGTCATAACATTCCTGTGCAACCACACAACCCCAAAAAGGTTAGCTGAAAGGTCTTTCCATGGCTTCAGCCTATTGGCATGGGCAACTATCTTGTAGTTCCGTCTCTCTGGCACCGCTAACTGGTAAGTGATGATTTCCCCTAACCATTTGGTTACTTCATATGGGCTGTGCCACACAAGTTCAGTAAGATTTGGCGTGTGTAAGAGCACCACCTCCCCAGGTTTGCATTCTATGATCTCTGCTTTCTTGTCATAATTCAATTTGATCTTGGCCTTATACTTTGCCTGTCTTACTACAAGCAACTTGGTGCAGGTCTGTGAGGGGTTTTCCTAACTGGTTGACCCATTCAACTGCCCCACAGAAGTGTAGCTCTCCACTAATCAGACTATCTTTCATGGCCTCCAGTGGCCCACGGAGTGGTCTGCCATTGACTAACTGAAAGGGGGAGTAACCTGTGGTGGCATGGGGTGTAGCCCGATAGGCGAGCAAACAATACGATAAAAGTTTGTCCCATTGCTCCAACCTATCCTTCATCTTTCTCAACATGCCATTTAAGCACCCATGACACCGTTCTAACACACCATTAGATTGTGGATGGTAGGCAGTTGTTTTAATATGCTTAACCCCTAATAGCTTGCACAGTTCAGAGCAAAGTCTACCCATAAACACACTACCTTGGTCTGTCAGAATCTCGTGGCCCAAGTAATTGCACACACAGTTGGGGAACCATGGGACTCTTACCCATGTGGGACCTTAGTTCCACCAGTATCAGCCTTGGGTGTGGGGTCAACAGTAACCTCTGTCTCGACCGGTAACCGGTCGGGTTTGGTTACTGAATCCAATTTTTTTTTAATAACAGGGTGGTCTGCTCCAAGTAATCCATCCACACATTGTCCCTTATGAACTAGAACTTTACACAACACTTCCATCCCATCCACCTCTATTTTAACCTTAGCAATTTTAATGAGAGTCTTAGACCCATCTACTAAGTGTGCAGAGCATTTCTCCCAAGTATACTGTGCTTTTTCCACCATGGAGGTGGCACTGCCGACATGTCTGCCCCTGTATCCAGGTGAAATTCACAATGGATAACATTAACTCTGTCTATTTTCTTTAGCTTGTTGGTGCTAGGAGTTGGTGACCTAATCCTATTCAACTGCTTTGAAGGACAGTCCCGTTTAAAGTGACCAGTTTTCCTACAACCAAAACAAACAACATCAGAGTTCTGGCTTGTCTTGTTAGGCTTGCCATCCCCGGTGTACTTTCGGCTTTTCCTAGGCCCACCCCAGCCCTGCCCCAGATGCTTATTCCCACCCTTATCTACAGAATTCTCACCTTCCCTCCTGGGAGCTGCTTCCAGATACTTGACTCTGTGCATTCCATCCATTCTGGCATCGATGTTGTTGATACTGCTGCCCCTCATTGGGCTGGTGTCTCAGTAGCTTCTTCTTTTCATGGAATCCTTTGGCCTCCCACAGCTCCTGCAAGGCTTCCACTTTGTGATAACGTGAAGTATTTGGGAGCTGATTGATGTGAAGAAGGGCTTCATTTGAGTAATTCCTGAGTATCACTCCAGTAAACATTTCGTTCAAGACTTCTTCGACTTCGTTTAGCATAGTTTTCATCCTGTTGAGAGCTTTACAAGTCTGCTGTAGAAAACTGCGAGGATCTTGGCGCATCTAGTTTGTTGAAGAGTTGTTCCTAAACATTCAATTAAATCATTCTTCATGGTCTGGTATGGCGTCTCCTCCGTAGGAGACAATTCCCGGAAAATTGACAATGCCCTACCTGCGAGTTGTTTCCACAGGATGGACAGCCAGTCGACCTCAGGAATGTCTGCCTCCCGCATGATAGCTTCAAAGGTATCCAGGTAAGCTTCAGCTTCAGTTGTATCATCCCAGGTCTTGAGGGTTTGACGAATGTTAGCTTGCTTCCTGTCTTGCTTCTCCCGGTGGTATTGCTTTTCCCGCCTATGCTGGACAAAACTGCTGCCACCAGATGTGAAGGGGAAGTTGGTTAGAAGGCGTCTAAGCTTCCTCTCTTAGGATTACCTTCTCTCTTCAGTAAATAGGTGCTGCCACCAGAGTCCATCTCTAAGTATCGCCTTAGTTAATACCTACCCAGAGAGATTTAGGGTGTCTAGGTATAACTTATGAACTGACGAAAACTATGGTGAAGACAAGACTAATCACAAATGGCTGACAGGACATTTTATAAGTCCTGCCAGACAGGCTACAAGAAGTAACCACAATTACATGCACAGAGAGTCCATCTGACATTACATCACTACACTCACAACCACATTCACAATTACCACCATGTTTTCAATTAAAACTTTAAGTAATGCATGCACTCAACACTTTAAGTAATGCATGCACTCAACACTTTAAGTAATGCATGCACTCAAATGACTGTTAGGTTCATCATCATTGATGGAGCGAAGATAATGGCCTGGCTGGCCATGTCGAGCAGCCCTCAACAATGGGGATATTGAGAGTGTTGCACTGAGGGAAGCACCAAGACTCACACTGGATCATACCTTACTGGTATTCAGACACATTTTGCAGTCACAGTAGCACTGGCATGGATTTGTTTCCACTACTTCAGAAAGCATTAAAAAGTATACAACTAACAGTGGATGATGAGAAAGAATTTATTGAAGACATCAGTAACAATAAGGACTTTTGACGAAGAAGTGCAAACAAATGGATGAATAGTGTGGCGGCCAAGAGCAAGATCAACATACAAATGATGTTGTCATTTTGAACGACTTGAAATGAGGGATTGGCTCTGAAAAGAGCCAGTGAGTGGTTTTAGTCAGACAAAAGAAACAAGAAGTCGACATGATTGCTTTCTAGCAGATACTGCCATTATAAAAATATTTATTACACATGTATATAGCATAATTATATCTTATGCGTTTATATATATATAGGGAATATATATATATAAATAATTATATATATCATTAGCTAAACTTAAAATTGCATCGAAAAAACACAAAAATTGTAAAAAAGTGGTTTGCTTGCTTTTCGCTAACTCTAACCACTATTTCATGGTAACCTGACAATGGTCTGTGTCATCATGTTAATACCACAAGATTCGGCAACAAGATGTTGCTTGGAATCATCAGCTCTGGTAAGACAACAACACTGAAAAATATATTGTTTATTGGAAAAAATGGAAAATTAAATAAAACTTGGTTTTAATAAATGAACTTTATGTGTAAATTCCCTCTCAATAATTTAGCAAGGATTCTTAGATAATTTTAGTCTATGGAATTTTAGAAAATGAATAAAAGAGCTTGGCAAGGTGTTTGAGGCCATAACTTAATTCTTTGTGTTCAATTCTAATAAATAAATTGATTTATGACAAACACTTCATACAGGGTATGTGTGTAATGATAGATTAGAAGTGGGAGGAAGGGAGGTGATTTGGGCTACTACAGCTTAGATTTACAAAGAAAAAGTGGGACTTGGCATGAATGATGTCAGACTCTCTGTGTGTATTTAAGTTGCAAGATGAGATCAATAATTATCACTTGCAATAGAAAGACAAATGAGCTTACCACACATTGGTATGTGTATGTATGTGTTTGTGTGAGTGTGTGAATTCCCCAAGTGTTATTTCAAGACATTAATCCAAGTTAAAAATATTTCTAGTACATAAGCCTAAATTAAATGTGTCTGTGTGTGTCACCAGTGGCAGATATATCGCAATAATATTTTCAGCACAAAATTAATCTAAGTTTAAACATCTGTAGTCCATACAATCAAATTATCAATTTATCAATTAAGTCAAAACATGGTTCGTATTATATTTATTTACGATAAATCTTCTTCAGTAAATGATCAGACTTCATTTCAGCTTCTCCTCAAACATGTTACTCTCAGTGCTGTGACAAAAATACATTTCCAGATTACATTATTGCAAGATAGAAAACTAAATGACACAACTTCAGATTTTTGGTACAATAAATTTAAAAAAAGATAAAAATAATGCAAATTATTCCTGACGAAGGCTAGAGTATTTAGTCGAAACTAAAGAATAAGGCATCCGCCTATTTGCATCAAACTCGCACAAAACATCATGTGGTGATTAACAATGCTGTCATTGACTGACAATGCCTGGTAAAGGGCTTACACTAGGTAAGGGGTCTACGCTAGGTAACGGGTCAATAGCTACCTATACATATGCGTGTGCGTGTTAGTTACTGTTGGTTATTGTCTACTTCCCCCTAGTCTTTGGCCAGTAGGGGTAAAGGCTGGTAGTGTTCTCTCTTCAGAAAAGCTGATACCCAAGCCGATTGGGTGGCTTTCGCTGTCTGTCGGATCTTCTCAACGGTGGCTTGGGTTGGGCGGTGATAAGGGTCCTTGGTTGGAGGAGGCCTTGGTTATCGGAGGCCTGGGGCGTAGCTGGCGGAGGAGCTGTAGGGGGGGTGGATGGTAGAGGAGAGAGAGGGGGCCGGGCCGGAGTAGCAGGGGAGGGGGCGTCGGGAAACGGAAGTATCTCTGGGATCGGGGGGGAAATCACAGGAGCCGGTGTGGTGGTGGTGCTCTGTGGAACGGGGGGCAAGTGGATGGCGATATTGGGTGGTGGGTGGTGGGGTGGTTTAGAGGCTGCGATGTCCTCCAGGATAGAACGTTGTGATGGTTGGGTTTTGGCCGGGGTGAATCGCCTGAGGTAGCGCCTGTTGCGGAGGGTCAGGCGGCTTGATCCGTCGACTCTGATTCCGTATTGGTGAAATTGTTTAACTTCAACAACGCAGCCGGTGCGGTCCCATTTGTTGGGAAAGTTCCCTGTCTGGTTTTGTAGGCGCACCCGGTCTCCAACTTTAAGCGGGGAAAGCTGTCTTGTGTGCTCCGTCCAATGCTCTTGGGCCAGGCTGTGCCTCTGGCGTAGGGCTGTCTCTCTCTGTGAGAGGTTATCCTGCCATGTAGGGTGAGGGTGGTATTTTCCTGGGACGAGGGGGATGAGATCCCGAGTTGGGCGGCCGAAGAGGCATGTGGCAGGTGACTGCTTGGTGGCAGGATCAGGTGAGTTGCGGTATAGGAGTATGGCACGTTGTACTGCGTCCACATCGATGTCACCATCAGAGCCAACGTTGCCGGCTATGATTCTCTTGACAGTCTTAACTGCTATTTCGGCCCGGCAGTTGCCGTGGGGAAAAGCCACTGAGGTGAGGCGATGGTGGACCCGCCAGTCACGGAGCAGTTGTGTGGTCTCGTGAGCTGTGAATTCGGGGCCCCCGTCCGAGGCAAGCTCATCCGGAATGCCATAGGTGGCGAAGGTGTGTCGTAGTATGGCGACGAGGCCTTTGGATCCTCCTCTTGCCCTGGCGAGGATGGGCCAGTTTGTGTATCTGTCCACGATGACTAAGTAGGCATGGCCTTTGTAATGAAAATAGTCGGCGCAGATACATTGGAAAGGGTATTCCGACGGCGTGGGAGGTGTGGGTGGCAGAGCTGCCTGTGAGGGTGCCATCCGGTTGCAGGTAGTGCATGAAGATCGTAGCTGGTGGATGTCGGCAGTGATGCCAGGCCAGAAGATCGAGGTCTCAGCTCGTGCGGTCATGGCAGAGGTGCCCTGGTGAGCCGCGTGGAGAGCGGTGAGACACGCTTTCCTGAGGGATGGGGGGATGACGATGCGATCTTTGTAGATAGCGATGCCGTCAGTAGCGTAGAGATGCTGGCGTACGTTGAAGTATTCCCTGATGGTAGGGGGTGTCAGAAGTCGAGTGTCGGGCCATCCTTCCTCGATTGTGTCGAGGAGTTTGGACATGGTCTCGTCTGAGGAGGTGGCGGTCTGGACCTCTTCCCAGGTGGTGATGGATGTGGCCGAGAGTGTGGAGATCAGGGACTCGTGGAGGAGGGTTTCCATAGGGTCTTCGTCGTGCGAGACTGTGGATAACCCGGCCATCAGTTGGCTGGGGATGTGGATTTTGGGGTGACGCTGGACGGAGACAGAGCTGACATCATCTTGGAGATGCATCTTGGCTGGTGTGGTGGAGCCAGAAGGGTGGCGAGAGAGTGTATCTGAAGCCCTATTCTTGACGCCAGGGATGTGTGACATCTTAAACCTGTAACGGAGGGTCTTCTCTTTCAGATTCCTCAGCCTCGTGTTGCTGATGTCCAGCGAGCGGTCTCCAAAGATCTTCAGGAGGGGGCGGTGGTCCACAGCTATGGTTAGGTTTTTGCAACCCAACACAAAGTGGCGGGCTTTGTCCAGGGCATCAGCCACAGCCAGTGCTTCCCCTTCGATGGGTGCGTATCTTGATTCGGCCTCATGAGTAAATCTGCTCCCTACTAGCGTGATCTTCCATCCATCCCTGCAACAGAACAGGTCTGAGGATGTGCACTGGCAGTGTTTTTGAAACAGCCAGTACCCTATCCCGTGTTTCGACCAGTCTGTCGCGAGGCATGTGGGCTTCTCCTTATCGAAGATGGTGACGCCGTGTTCAATCTCGGCAATGATGGCAAGTTTTGAACAGTCGAAGGCTTGTTGGAGGGCGTCAGTCCATTCGAAGGTGGTGCTGGGTTTCAGGAGGCCTCTGAAGGGGAGCATGATATCTGACATGCTGAAAGCATAGGCGACTTGGTTAATGAGCCCGAACCAGGATCTGATGTCGGTGAGGCTTCGTGGGGTGGGAAAGTCGGAGATTGCCCGTGTGTACTTCTGGCATGGCCTGACACAGGTGTTGGTTATTTCGAATCCCGCGAACTCCACTGTTTGTCGAGCGAACCGGAACTTCTCTGGGTTCAGGGTGATCCCGTGTCGTCCGCAGATGTCGAGCCACTCCTGGGCTTGGTGGAAGCTCTCCTCGATGGTAGATGACCACAGGAGCGTGTCGTCAATGCACTTCGTCTTTCTCTCGATCAGTGCCACAATCTCATCATAACGCCGGGTATAGCCGTCCCCAGAAGTGATGTAGCCTTGGGGTGCTGTCTTGTAGCGGTAACGGCCCCATGGCGTTATGAAAGTTGTGAGATGTTTGTCTGCAGGGTGGAGGGCGACGGAATGGTATCCATTCCATGCATCGAAGACGGTCTTGCGGGTGTTGGGAGGGACGGAACGAGCCTGATGGAAAGGTGATTGGGTGTGGTGGGTCTCGCGGGTCGCATGTGCATTGAGAGGCTGAAAGTCGATCGTACGATGTAGTGACCCATTTTTCTTAGCACATGTGACCATGCGATGGCACCATGTCACTGGGTCTCCAACTGGGACCTGTTCCAGGACCCCTAGTCTCACATCACGGTCTAGGCCTAGCTTCACCTCGTCCTGCCAATGGAGGGGGACAGGTATAGGAGAGTGGTGAGCAGTGGGGACAGCGTTGGGGTCAATCATCAGGCGGAGGGGTGGTCCATCCATGAGGGGCAGAGGCTGGTGGTTGCACGTATTGAAGGTGCTGGCCTTGTACCGATCAATGAGGAATTTCTCGAGTTTGTCTCGGTTCTCCTCTGTGGCTGGGTATGGGAGCTCGGAGAGGATTGGTGGCGGCTGTGAGCGTCGTGGACAGGGGCATGGCCTCAGTGTGTCAGGTTGTGGCGTGTCTGGTGCAACTGCCGTGGGATGATTTGCTGTTAAGGAACAGTGGGTGGTTGGGAATCCAGTAGGGATGATCCCGAGGTCGGTGCACGTTTCCCTGCTGAGAAACAGGTTGGAGACGTGACCAGTGATGTAGACCATCTGTCGTGAGGATCGTCGGCCTTGTGGTTCTGCGATCTTGACCAGTATGGCCCCCAATATCTTGATGTCACTGTTGTTGGCAGCGTGCATCTTAAGGGAGACAGGTAGCAGGTCAGTGGTCTTGAGTCCGAGGCGCTTCATAGTGGTGGTGCCAGCTAGGCAGCTTTGGCAGCCGGTGTCGGCCATGGCCTGGACTGTGATTCTCCTCTGGGGAGCCCTGAGCGTGTGCCCTAGGTGTTTGTAGTCCTCAGCTTGGGTCTGGAGTGAAATGGTTAAGAACGGCTGGGACTTAGATTGCATTCTCTTCCATGATAGCGTTGATTGACTATAAGTATGGTGGTCAATCGAGTTGGAATGTTGACGTGAGGTCATTGTGCTTAGGGTGTCAAAGAGTGCGCTCTCTTGCTGACCCCTTACCGCCCTCTTGTCGCCCCTGCTCCTGCACATCTTCCCAAAGTGGTGGTCACGGTCACATGAGTCACACCTGGTACCAAAGGCAGGGCAGTTGTTGCGTCTGACCTTAGTAGGTGCGCTCTTCCCGTGCCCCTTGGTCCCACAGTACGAACATAGTTCGTTGTTGGGTTGGGTTGGGGGATGGGGGATTTGGGGTCTCCTCTGGCGGCGGTACAAACTACCCATAGCACCCGTGGATTGGGGGAGGGATAGCTGGGAGGCGGATCGTTTCCCAGCTTCCTTGGCCTCAATGTACTTGAGTGCTTGCTCTAGGGTCATGGCCTGATTGGGGTCGCCTAAGAGATCCATCTGAATCTCGGGGTCGGCAATCCCCCGGCACAATACGTCTGTTAGTATGGCCTCCGTGTATGACACATCAATGTTGCACCCGGGACATACCTTGGTGTACTTGCAGACCCCGGCCTGTCCACGGAGTCTGGCAGCGAACGCACAGATCGATTCGTCTCGGTCTTGCTTCATGTGGTGCAGCGCCACTCGTGCAACCATGACGTTCTCCTCACGCACCGCCAATCTCTTGATGGCCGCTAGGGTCTCCTCCTCGGTTCCTCCTGCTAGGGTGCCGCCTGCGTTCCTCGTCAGGTCTCTTCTCAGCTGTTCATCGCAGCACTCCAGCAGTTGGATGACTCTGTCTGGACCGGCTATCAGCTTGGTAGCTCTCACGTAGTCTCCCCACCGGGACTGGAAGTACATCCAGTCCTCGGTGGTGCCCGCTGACGAAATGTCAGGTCTTTTCACCTTCTCAACCCTGGCAGCTTGGATAGATCTCTGTGCCTGGTGGGTTGTGGCATGGGCGTTGAGGAGGGCTGCCCCGATCACTGCCTCTTGGTCGGGGGTGCTGTACTCGCAGCCATCCACAGGGCACCTGATCACTGGCATGATCTCGTGGTGGTGCTCTTCAATTGGAGTTTGTTGGATAGTCTTGCTTTCTCCTTGGATTCGGGCGATTGGTTCAGTGCCTCAGGGTCCCCTGGTCCTTAGCGAGATTGTCGGTCAATGACAGCATAAAGAATAAGGCATCCGCCTATTTGCATCAAACTCGCACAAAACATCATGTGGTGATTAACAATGCTGTCATTGACTGACAATGCCTGGTAAAGGGCTTACACTAGGTAAGGGGTCTACGCTAGGTAACGGGTCAATAGCTACCTATACATATGCGTGTGCGTGTTAGTTACTGTTGGTTATTGTCTAGAAACGTCGAATGAATACAATTTGAGGTTGACTATTGAGAAGGTGATTAGAACATTATGCCAATTGAGAGTTAATTGAGAACACAAATATGTTTGTAATTAGCTAAACAAGAGGCCCACCATAACAAGAAACACATATAACAATTATGGCACGTAAAGGAGCTATCGCTCTTATGTTGGGCTATATACTTGCTACTTGAAAAGTAGTTGCTAAAATGAAGTGATCTCTGTCTGATTGTGGCATGCTATGTTTATAAAGTTTCCTGTTTGGCTCTTCCCTAGACTTGCATAAAATTTGTTAACTTTCAGCTGATGTATGATCACTAAAAGCGGCCATCTCCACACCACTACAAGTGCTACTCCAATCTCATCAGCATGCTCTGTGGTGCCACATTTCAGAAGTAATGGGAAAACTGCAATCTTGGTAGGCATTCTTTGTCTAGTGTCTGTGGGATTATTACTTTATGAATCCTCTTCATAGTGGAATAAACCTGTGCATTAATTCCTTACAACAATAACTACCACATAGAAAATTATACCTAATATAGCAAGCTGATTGTTAATTATGACACCTATAGAAATGGTAAACAAGATAAAAGAGACTTTAAAAAGCAAGACCCAACCAAAAAAAAGCCAAACACAGAAGAAATCAATTCTTGTAGTTACGCATTGCCTAGTATAGTTCAGAGCTACTTAGAAGAGGATGGTGAATAGTTAAACTGTTGCAGAACTAAGCCTGGAGACAGTGATATGTAGACATTTGATTTGTCTAGTTTGCTCAGTATAATGGAAGTAGTTCTGCCTTTCAAGAACAATACATGTGATACTTATCAAATAAAATATCTATCACATATAGTTCATATACTTGATAAATCTTGAAGAGTGCACCATGGTTTCCTATTTGGCATGTCTCTAGCTTTGCAGCCATTCATAACATCATAAGCCTCTATCTCTACACCAACCAAAGCTCTACTGCATTCTCACATGGTAGCCTATCTTAAAATCAATAGGAAACTAAAACCTTTTTGCATATATTGAGTTCATGAATCTCATTGCAGTATTTCCAGATCTATACTAAATACCAGTGAGATCACCGAAAAGAACATAATGTGCAGAAACAGCTTAACAATTAACTCCCACAATATATTTAATAACATAGCCTATACTTTTTAGCAAGGTCTGTAAATGGTGTATCATCCTCTTCATCTAATTTTTTCACTCCACTGAGTTTGCTGAAAAAAGAAAAAAGGAATAATTAAAAAATATACATCAACAATAATGTCTATATGAAGGTTATTTAACATGGATTTTAGCCAATTCTATAGGATTAAGGCAAACTATCTGACACAATGAAGTGTGTCCATAAATCATGAATAGACATTAATATTTGTGAAGAAATAATGCTCAATGTTTGACCAAACAGTCCCATTTCTCCACTCTACTGATGATCTAAAGTATAGTTATAATAAAATTTTAATACCTTAGAGAAGTTGGAAATATGCCCTTCCAACGATAAATGAAGAATCCAATCATGATGACAAAAACAAGAACAAGAAGAACAGCAATAACCACACCCACAAGAATGCCACCAATATCAGCTGCAGTTATACCACGAAGCTTATCCCCAAATATAGGTTTTCCTGTTGGTTTATCTGTCTTTGCAGGAGGTTCCGTTGTCTTGGGTTTAAAGAATGTGGTGACCTCATTCACTGGACATTCAGGATCATTGATTGTGTCTAACTGGGAGGGGCAAGTTGGATCTAATTGCATTCTCAAGGAGTTGATCGTGATGTAAGCACTGCCACTCATGACCCAAGACTGAAGTAAGTCCACTAGGTCCATGGCACTGTAGTTGCTAGTGCCTAGGATGTGAGCTCTGTAGATGATCTGGTGGTTCTTTTGTCCGCAGCTGAAGAAACCAGTCTCAATGTGAGCATCAGTGAGGCCACAGTTGCACATTTCATTCAAGGATCGAAAGATCTGTTCCTTCACAGTACTTTGCTGGCCCTCGATATCTTTCTACAACAATATACAGGGACACTTTTAGTGAGCATATACAGTGCTTTTGAATTAAGTGCTAAAGGTTATGAAAGGCAAGTGTGAATATATTTATACACATCCAAACAAACTTCTTACACATGGTGGTAAATAAACTAGCAATCAATGAATATACCTCTAGTGAACTTCTAATTAAAACAAAATCTGATTCACATAAATTATTTAAGCTTGATTTTAGATTAACACATTTGAATGTATGGGTATCTAAGTTGGTTATTGGTTTGAACTTACTCTGAATCTTGAACAGTCCAACACTGGTCCAAATCGAATGTGGAAAAATGCAAATTGCTCTATTGGCACAAGAAACAAAACAAGGTGCATTTAGTTGATGTGGTAGTTTAGACAACCTGGATTTAGAGATAAATTTGCTAACTAAAATTAAAAAGGAAATGAACGAATTTACTACCGATCACTACAGTCAGAGAACAACAACTTAGTTAGCAACAGTGTCATTGTCTTAGTCATTGTTTCACAAGCAGTTTTTACAAGCCAACAAATTGTAGATAATTCTAACTAGTAGCTTTTACTTCTGCACTGCTGATGAGTTGCTTTGGCAAACTACACTTGACTACAGAGATGCCACGAACAACTCTGAAACATAAGTTTAGTGGTTGTTACAGTAACGTAGAAATCCTGGCCTAAAATAGTGGTAAGGAAAAAAGTGAAATTTTTAAAGAGGTTATGAGCAGAGATGTTATTGACATTGCTCAATGATGAAATTTCATGCCGATTTCTTTGGATAGCAGGAAGATTTATAGCATAGGCATTGAGAATTATGGCTCACTAGCAAAAATGACAGGCAATGATCATAGCTTGTTGAAACTCAATGGACAAATCATTCAGCAACTAGTGATATTTTATGCCAAGAAGTTAAAAAATATCTAAGCTGATAATGAAATCGAATCAGGTATAATATACATAATAATATGGTTTAAGTGATTAAGATCAGATAACAACTGAAGTTTTTGAACTGTGTTTAACTGAACACTCTCTTGAACATATGGTTTCATGTAGACTGCTGCTACTTTTGTTTTGATAGTTGCACTCATTATTAGCCTGATGTTATTATAGGCTTGCTAGAGAAAATGATATAATAATGCTATGCTTAACCACACACACAACTCATGAGACTCCACCATTGGAATTTTGGGTAGTACAACTCATGTCCTCACTTTATGCTGAAAAAGGTATAACCAAATTATAATTCAATTCTCTATTCTCAAAAACATGGCTACAAACTGTTCTACCCATTTAACTTAACTTTTAGTAATGTTATTTTTTGTGGCTATGGAATAAATGGTCACAAAGTGATGGTGATAAGCTAGATAATTTTTTTGGCCTGGTGGTGAAGGGTATATTTAAGGTGAATATGGCAAACACCCAGTTCAAGTGTGAATAACTTGGTATTAGAGAGTTTTTCCAAAGACGGGTATAATATCCTTAATTATTCACCTATCTTATGGCTGAAGATTTATCTCACCCTGAAGCCTATCCAATAACTAACCATCCCTTAAAAGAATCAAGGAACTACTTTTAATCAATGTCTTGTATAGTTAAGCTGGTTCACACCATGATAATCAGTGTTTAAGGCAAGCTCATAATATATATGACACACTTGGCATTGCAATGCAGGGTTTCTTTCAGGGGGGGTGGGGGGGAGCATTCGCCCCCCTTAGACTCACTCTCGCCCCCCTTGGAACTGGCAGATTTGTAAATGACAATTCAAGCCTTATGTATGGTTAGTGTTATTGATTGAACTGATGACTCAATCCTAATGAATAAATGATCGATACACATCCTACACCTATAGAATTATCCTTCTACTTTTTCTGTACCATATATCTACAATATTTTCTAAGTCACTGTCAGATAGCTTCTCGGGTGACTCTATAGCTCTCTTCATCAAGTGAAACAGACTTTTCTCACCAAGACGGCTTCTAAGGTGAGTTTATCATCTTCATCTGGGAGAAACTTCACTAAACCGTAGCAGTTCCAATAGGAATTGTAAGGCATATGCTTGCCAAAGTGTTCAAGTTTGGAAACAAGCTGATGAGTGTTTCATTGGTTACAAGCTCATGTAATTGAGATCCCATGTCTTCCTGTGTTTTTTGGCTAGATAGTGCTTCCATTCAGCTTTGACTTCAATAGACACCAGTACCATCTTCTCATATTCTTCACCTTCAAGAGACACAGCAGTCTTTCTCTCTCCATACTGATCTAGCAGCACCGTTACAGAACCTTCGCCATACTGTTGATACTCAGAAGTGTCCACACTAGGAGTTTTCTTAGGATCCAATATGCTGAATGCTGACACTATGTCTTGTGAACAGAAACGACTTGAGATGTTGCCCTTTAGAGTTGAAACAAAATGATTTCCAACACTATTTTGGAAAGATTGAATGTCAGAGGTGGTAATGTTAACACCCATAGCTTCCTCCAGACTCTCCTTCATGTCCTGTAGATCAAGCACCCAGTTGACGGCAGGACTCAAAGCATCATCCAGTGAGTACAGAGTTGCTTCCACAAGGGAAGATATGACTGTCAAATCAAGCTTTTCAGATTGAAGAGTCTTGCTGAGTTTTGCTACTTGAGGCAAGACATAGTCGAGTAGATACACAACAGATACGGTTGACTTGGAACTTAGAGCTTTGTTAATTCCCAATGCTTCTGGCTGGTGTGTTTCTTCGTATATGCTGTTGAGAGTTATGACAATGGCAATGTAGTTCTCCTTCACTGCTTTAACACATCGCTCATGAGCTAGCCAGCGTGTATCTGAAGGCTTGATCATTTTCAGCTCTGGCATGTTAAGCACTCGCTGTACCGCTTTTAGACATTCTGCTCGTTTCGGTGAGTATTTGGAAAAACTTCCAGAGAGTAGTGAGTGTGAT
This sequence comes from Cladorhizidae sp. MBARI D1340-BT2, assembly GCA_028752905.1. Lineage (NCBI taxonomy): Eukaryota > Metazoa > Porifera > Demospongiae > Poecilosclerida > Cladorhizidae > Cladorhizidae sp. MBARI D1340-BT2. The sequence goes on along the minus strand of JAQNBH010000007.1, from coordinate 16,781,853 downwards.
ATACACATGCTTGATTCCAGGGGTACTATTGGCTGCTTGAACACAAGCAAGCTGTAGTAAATGACAGTGGCAGTGCACAAAGATAGAGTGAGGTGAATTACGCTTCAAAAGGGTTTGTACTTCCCTTGTGTTTCCCTGAAAAAGTGGCTTCTCCATCAAAGTCCATGCCAATTAGCTTGCTAATCTGCACTCCTTTCACCTTCAAACAATCAACCAGAGTCGCGTAAATCATCTGGGCATCTGCCTTCTTTAGTGGGATGATCTCGATGAAATGCTCAACAGGCAGGCCATTCCCAACCCAACGACATACAACTGACAGCTCTTCTATTGTTGTAATGTCAGTACACTCATCTGCAAGCAAACTGAAGTAGCGAGCATTTTGTAGCCTTGCAAGGAGTGATTCATCAATCCATGTGCCAAGTGCCTCAACAAAGTCAACTACAGCGGTGTAATGAGCATTTTCCCCAGCTTTGTTGACGAATTGTTTCAAGTCTTCACCTCCACAAGTCACAACAAGATCAACGAGGTGCCCAAAGTTAGTGGTGTGAGCAATGTGGTTACGAGCATTGAAGTGTGTACAACATAGAAGATATTTGATTGCCAACCTATTCTTCAGCCTCTCACTTTCTTCCAGTCGGTGCATTTGCTGAAGAACATAATCATCACGCAATGCAGAAGCAGCAGCTGTCTCCGTTTGGCAAGCCAGAATATGTCCTTCACTTTCAGCATGTTCCTTCATCTTTGATGTGGCTTTTTTCCAGTTGCTAAAAGGCTTAGTGATCCATTTCCCGCCAGTTTTAGGATTCACTCCCCCACTTTTTACAGTGCTTACAGAAAGCACCTTGAAGATCTTCATCATATTCTAGCCAAAGAAAATCACTTTCCCATCTTTTGAGGTAGTGCCGTATTTTGGTGGAGACAGATCCTTGAGAGGATGAAGCTTGAGAGGTCAAACCCTGACACTGCTTTTTTTGGAGCAGGAGGTAAGCCTTCTGAGTCAGAGTGGTTACATGATACAGAAGCAGAAGAGCCTGGGGCAAAAAATGAACGAATATTCTTACTCATAATATTGGTCTGTCTTGCAAAATCTTGACCATACTGTCTATAAAACTGAAAAAACTCTCCTTGCCAGGCCCTTTATAGTCCAGGCTGTGATATTGCACAATTTAACTGCTTAATTGTGTAATGTTACATTACAGTAATTTTCTTTGCAAGTGCTTTGTCAGTACACTGAGTAAGCACTTGAAACGACCCTTTTCCTGACTATGCGCTGACAAAGCACTTGTTAGTCTAACACACTTTAATTTAAACCCGAGTATGATGAAATAAAAACCAAATTACAGAATGCATTTTTAAGCCTGAAATTACACAAGATGCTCTGAAAATGGGGGGGGGGGGGGGGGGGGGGGGGTTGAAGATGCCTGCAGACTCCGCTACATTATCAAGTGTTGTGCATGTTGAGAGAGCCATGCCCCACACCAAATTACATATTGCTGTTTTGCCCCCCCTTGGCCCAAATACTGAAAGAAACCCTGCAATGTATCATATAGTCCCATAATAATCATTATCCCAATGCTTGACCTCAATTCCATAAACAATAGACAACATCTACTGCGGATCCAGATGGAATATAGTTTGGATGAGAAGTTATTATTCTATATAGCTCTGTAGGTAACATTCCTAATATGTAGTAACACCAGCTAGCATCTACTACTAAACAAGCTACACCACTGATAACTAGCTGGCTAGCTATTTACAGTGCTACAAGTGAGTACCGAAAACTTACCAAACTTATAGTTACCCAAGAGTTATAGAGGTCTAGTTGCAACACCACTAACTGGCTATATCAGCTAGAAAACTTCCAGATATATATTCCCACAAGCTGGAAGCGGTCTTCATTTCTCTGATAAGTTTGTTCATATACACAATTGCCACTATATTTACTTGAAGCTAAACAGCTAATGCTGCAGTTCATCATAATTATGCTGAATTCAAGTTTTTGATTGGTCAGATATTTGATACTTGATGTTGTAGATCAGATTCCATATTATTTTATAATAATATATTGTATCATCATACTGTTGCTGTTTCTCAATATGATGATGGATACCTTAGCAAATACAATACAATTGGCCAGCAATGTTGTGAACTGGCCTTTATTCCTGAAAGCCAGTTTAGTCTGGTCTTTTGCATAAACATTGGAAATGGAAGTGAAAGTTTCTGAATCCCATCTAGTATCTCAGATAGTAATTCTTGTCATAATTCAACACCTAAATCTGAATCTGGTTTCAAATTGAAGTTCCAATGCTTTACCATCAGAGTTTCTTGAATATGTTGTTTCTACCACAGCAAATCAATAACTCTCTCAGTGCTAGATTACTTGCTACATATCACTCTTAATAAAAGGACAAAACTAACAACAAGAATAGGAAAAGCAGAAGAGAAGAAGAAAAAAAGAGAGAAAAAGAAAGTGAATGAAGAGAAAGTGGAAAGAAGGATAAACTAAAAATACAGGAGAAGAAACTGAGTGAACAAGAGGTAAAAAAATAACCTGAAGAAATGGAGTGGATTATGAAGGGAATGGCAAGGGAAAGATGCCATCACAGTCAACTAAATGTGCATTCAGCATTTTAGCAGCAAATGGTCAAAGTTTAAAAACAAGGATATCCTACAGAAATATTTTGGAAGTACCAGGGTCGAACCATATAATTATTATGAGAGGCAACATTGATCCTACATGTGTTTCAGTAGCTATAAAGCAGATCTCTAGAAACCGAAGAGCAGGACTGCATTTCTTGTTTGTGTGGCAGGTGGTTCCATGAGGACTAAGCAAAAGATGGAGTACTGGATGACCAAGGGAAAGAGTGGTTTTATCATTCTTATAATACACTCTGTATGGTTGAATATGATACTTGGTTTATTATAACAATCTTGGTAATGTACTTTCAACCCTAATAATAGCTCATTGAGAATAATGATTTGTTTGGTTAAACACACGAGACAATTAAAGGCCTAAGGTTAGTAGATATGACAATATTACAGCCTCTCCTAGGTGCTTGCAAATGCCAACTCAGCTATGCATAAAGAGAATTGAACTTTGATAGAGCAGCTAGCCATCCAAACAGCAGCTAGAAGAGTTGTGGTAAATATTTTTGCATAGTAAATTGTTATGGGAATATTCCCCTTCCTTGTAGCACATGTGTCTGCTAGACCTACTTCTATAACTACACTTTTTTGTACTCATGAAGTGAAGTGGACTCAGAAAAAAGCAATATGAATATTCGAAATTTCCCTTACAGTATAGTAGTGCTGATGTTGATAATAGTAATAATAGCAATTGAAATAATAGAAGTGGTAGTAGAAATTATTATAATAATGTCAACCATTATAACACCATAGAAATAACAATAACAATAGCAAAAAAATAATACAATATTTCGTTGGTTAGAATGCAATTGCAATTGGACCCAGCATTCACTATCATGCCCTAGATTACACTCTGTACCAGCAAGAAGTATGAAAGCTGCAGAGAAATGCTGACTGGAGGGGGAAAAGAAATCTCGAAAGCATGTTGGTAATTACCAAATCCTTCAAAAGTTGTGGCATTAAAATCAAGAACCGTGTGTCTCATGATGACAGCATTTGCTGTATATGACCCGGGCAAGTAGCAGAAAATGCTGCAGTAAATATGCCACCGTGAAAGCCAAATTCCAAAGAAAAAGTTGGAGAAACTGACAATGATAATCCATTTGCAAAACAACAAAGCTAGACGGCTGGAGCTTAAACACTACTTTTATCAATAATTGCCACCTTTATTAGATGAGTGATATCACGTAACTATTTTGTGTTTGTCTGCTAAATAGTACTAAAGCACACCCTCAAATAAAACATGCCCTCAAATAGTATGCACTGTTAGGCAGCTCATGAAATTAAAGGAAAGAATGCATTCTATTTGAGAAGATAAGGTAATAATAACAATCAGTACAGTATATAAACACACCTTATTTAGCACAATGGTTATCACTCACTTTCCATTATCTCCAACCCCACAATATTCCACACCACATATTTGACTGATACCATATATCCTCCAATAGACAGCATGTGGTCTATTCATTTCAACAACCTGAACCTATGTGTAGTATTCAATGGTGTGGGCATATCAAGGCCATGCCCGTTTTCACTGAATGGCAAATAGTGAAAAGGATCCATCTTCAATCGGATTGGATTGAATGAAAGACTGTGTGGGCAAACTTCTGTTTCTATTTGGGGCTGGTATGAGACTTAGCTTTGGCGTCACATATTCAGTAAGAGTTGACTCAACTATTCAACTGTGTAGCAATACTAGGAAACCAAACAAAGATAACTACTGCGGTGAGTTTGTTACGTAGCTTCATCCTGTCCTGGGTCCACTTCAAACTATACCTCATTTTTGTTGGATAAATGATCATCATCAATATCTCTGTCTACCACAGGTTCAAATATTTCCTTATCCACATCCACCATCTTTCTTTTACCTTCTCTTTCTTCTTTGTCCATTATAAATATATAGATTACAATAGCTCACCAAATTCTGATGAAGCATTGTTAGTAAGTCCAGTGACACGAACTTGCATTCCTTCCCCATTGGCTGTAAGGGCAGCCAATTTTAGTAGGTATTTCGTCTGTGGAACTAAAGGCTGCACAATGACATCTGTTATATTGCCAGCAGTAATGGAGCTTCCTTCATGCATGAATCTAATTAGATTTCCCATAGGACTTCTGCCTTCAACCATTGCTGAGTACTCCACCTACATCCAATACATACATAGAGGAATTTATATTTGGTTTTGTTGTTGTTATCATTATTGGTTCTACTTCACACTCTAATTAACAACTCGACAATGGTGCAATTTACCTTGTTTTTTAATAATTCTCAAGGTAGGAGAATACATCCATAATTATATCAGGTGATACCTATGATTTTTTACCATTAACATGGTTAAATTTCTCCTGCTGATATCTACCACAACAACCATTCAATAATCTATCAATATAAAGCATGCATAATTACTCTCATAATATTAATCTCACCAAGTAGCCAGTTATGTATGCAGTGGTGGTTGGTAGATCCCAGGAAACAGTGACACTAACATTAGAAGAAGAGGAGATATATACTGCAGTCGGAATTGGTAGACCTGTACACAATGAGTGAAGTGAAGCAAAGTAATAAAGTGGGTATGTGCAAGTGTAAATTTGCTATCTAAAATTAATTAACTGTTTGTAAAATTTATTTCCATAAACACATAATGTCGAACTACATTTTCAGAGAAAAACAAGGATTCTGCGCGATCAAAGCATCAAATTTGATATTCCCCTTATGTTGTTATATTAACGTGGTTATATCTTTGAGATCAGATGTCAATAAAATCCATCGTTATTATATTAAATCAAGTGCAGCATAGACGAACCAAAACAATGGTAAATTACCATACAACTGAGGTTATGTCACAGTCATTTTAACTAATTAGTAAAATAAAGCATGGTGAAATGCACACTCGTCATTAAAATAAAATAAACTTTTGTGCAGAAAACAAAACATTAATTTTTAACTTCACATGCCTATTACATTGCCAAAAATAGTTATAAAATAAACAGAAGCTATACTTTGGGGGGGGGGGGGGGGGGGGGGGGGTTGAGCTGGCTTAAAAAATATAAAATGCTTGATGAATACTGAGTAAGGCATTTTATACTGAGAAACATTTAGAATGGGGGCACTCATAGATCAATTCATTTGCTCTTAGTTTAATGGAGTGACATTGCAGCATGTGGCTTTTGTTGTCTTGCTCCATACTGATTTTTTACCTATCTAAATATTGCTATATGAAAAGTTTGAAATGATCATACCTTATACTGTTGTGATAATAAATAAGCATCTGTGCACACAGAATACATAGAAGTTATCAAATTTGTCAATGCTAATTTTACCTTGTATAGGGACAAAGATGACCGCATTTGGATTAAGAGCAGAAAAAGCACTTTCTCTGTTGCTGGCACTGATGTTGTCGAACACAGTGACACTGACTTGGATGTGATATTCCACTCCTTCCTGGGGGAGGGTCACATTACCAGAGCTTGCAGGAGCCAAAAAGTCCTGAAAGGAAAAAGAGGAAATGAACCTGTTGTAAATGGTAAAGAATAAACTGTCATCGACTGGAAATTTTTGGTTTGTACAGATTTATCATTATCACAAACCATACTGAATAATATCAGCAGAGCAATATACTCACTGAGTTAACTGATGTAAAATACTACAAAGAGATTTCAATAAATTGTCAGCCTTCGTAATCGAAGTGAAATGTCGTTATAAATATCATGTTGTTTTTCCCCCTTTGTTTAGTTTTTGTGACATAGTATAATGTTAAAGTTATTTAGGGCTACATATAATTATACAATAAACATGATAAACCCCATTTGGTAATAACATGTCAGTGCTTTGCTTACTAAATGATATTATAAAATAGTGCAGTACATTTATTTTTGTACCAAAATAATTTGCATGACTTATTTTTTACATTGGCATGGAGTGAAGAAAGAGCTAGTCTCGCTGTTGTGAACTCCTCCAAGAGGAAGCCCTCAACAATTACACACAGACCAAGCAAGATAACCTGTGCACAGATATAGATGAGCTCGGCTGATCACAGTATCATGAATTAGACTCTTAAACCATTAACCAAAAGTTCGAACATTATTATTAGCTGGTAGCTTAACCCTACGCGTGCGTAACGAACCGCACCCTCCTTGCGGGACACAATATGGCTGCTCCACGTGTTGGCGAGTGTCCTGTCTTTATGCGCCTCTATTTCGCCTTTCTCTGTTCTTCCGGGTTCGAAAAGTTGCCTTGAAGACTCATCAAAGATTGGGGGAGAATATAAACTCTACCTTGGACTCTGGATTTTTCTTCGTGTAAAGATAAATGGTGAGCTGTAATTAGAATTGTTTAGTTACTTTCTTTTTGCTTGCTTTGTGATCCTTATAGCCAGCCTTCGTTTTTAGTAATCAAGCTTTTGGTTTCTTTGGTAGCCAGCAGTCCATCTAGATAGCGCTAGCGTCATTTATTTGTAGCTAGCAGTAGATCTAGCTAGCGTCGCTCTATCCAGCAGTAGCTCTAGCTAGCGCTAGCGTTTGTTTTACTGGTAGTAATTGTAGTGATACAACAGTGAACCTAGCGGGTAAATCAAGCTTCTCGGAATCAATCTGCGGCATCGATTTTGCCAAAAAAGATCTGGGGGGACATGCCCCCAGACTACTTGTGGCTTGCTTACACACGTCCATCACATAAATGCCAAACGTTTTGAGTCCCCATCCCCCCAAACTGTAAATCCTGTATGAACCCCTGACTAGTCTAAATGGCCTGTCATTTGTCAGATCAATAGGAAAATGTTATAATCCTCATTGGACTGAGCAAGCACAATACATTATGTACTCTGAAAATACACTTTCTGAGACAATACTTAGCTGAATTAGCTGCACAATCATGCTGATTATGGGATTTTGGTGAGGAGGAATCTATCCATCATATGCAGTACTTATGATGACTAAAACATTGGATATTGTGCTGAGAATGCACCAGAATGCGTCTCAGAGAATCTATTTTTTCAAAATTTCCCGGGGGAGACCCCACTAGCTACGGCCACACTTCACACGCTTACAGTACATGTTGTCCCCCCTAAAAAATTTAACACACCATTGTGCCCCCTCTTGCAAGAACTTCTGGATGAAATCCTGGAGGTGATGTCCAAAGTTATGTAATTTTGTTACTAGATGTAACACAACACGTGTGGCCAATGAATCTTTGGAGGTATTGTCCTCCCTTCCTGCATATAGTGACCAGTTCCATGTATATGCTGTCTTTGAGTCAGCCAGTACCAATGCCTTCATCCCCCTCTTTTGTGGGTTTGGGGGGCATGTATTGAAGGAAGGATAAACGCCCTTTGAAACCAGTCATGCAATTTCCCGATGCAACGTGTAAGATGCCTGAAACCTTTACACCAGTGCTGTCATATATGTCCGGATCTTGAATAGCTGATCATGTCCTGGTTGACCTCGTCCTACTTGATTGTCATTGTTGGTCAAGTGTAAAAAATTGAGCAACAACAAAAACCTATCTCTTGACATTATGGTGGAGAATGTAGGGATATGAAATTGCCAACTTCGCTCCAGTAGCTCTGGAGAGTGGGATAATCCAGCACTCCCATTAGAATCACCATTGCGATGAATCTGTTTAGTAAAGTATAACTGTGTGTCCTGTCATTGGTGGCAAAATATAAATGCTGCCTGTGATGTGTGTGTTGCATGTAATATGAGGTTGCATGTAATGTGTGTTGCACAGGTTTGATATAAGATGAAAGCTTTGTGGGTCAATATTTGCAACATCATGTATTTATGCAAATATTGAGGTGTGTGAGAGTGTCAAGGTTAGAGGTGTGTAGCAATTGCTAATTAATATTTTATTGTAGGCTGACTGGCATATTGGCTTATGTCATTTACCTATACATTTTTTCCAGCGTGATTTTTCCAGCGTGAACGGGTGGGTGGATGAAGTCATGCTCTCTTGCTCGTGGGTGTTCGTCAAGGTGCTGCTGGTGACTTGCTAAGTACTGTTTCCCGTACCGGTTCGTTTCACACCAGATATCCTTGATGATATTGACGTGAATAATTGCTCGAAAGCATCCAGAGGCTCGACCACACCTTATTAGGCCCACCAACAGAAGAACAGAAGATACCACATGCCACTTGCATCGCCTTCTTCCTCGTGTACGTCATAACCACTTCCCGCTCCATCCTCACCATGCAAACTAACATCATCCCACCCATCACATTCAACCTCGTGCCCCCACCTTGTACCTCGCACTCTTCATCTCGTATCTCAACCACTTCACCCGAAACCTTGCACTATTCACCTGGAACCTCGCCCTCTTCACCTGGAACCTCGCCCTCTTCACCTGGAACCTCGCCCTCTCCACCTGGAACCTCGTCCTCTACACATTCATTATCAGCATCTTCATCTCCAACATCTATAATAAAAAGAATATTTATTGGTTGTTTATATTGTTGTATTTTATTGCTCTTGCTGTAGTAAATAACTTTCCTTCAAGGTAACCATCAAAGTCTCCATCACTCATATCACTATCTAGTTCATCCATGAACTTGAGAAGTTCTAGGGTTCAGAGGAAAGGCTAATAATGAAATTCTTCAGGGAGGAGCTTGTGGGTAAATTGGGAGGGTGGAGTTGTGAGATCAAGTAGGTGGAGTTGTGAGATCAAGTAGGTGGAGTTGTGAGATCAAGTAGGTGGAGTTCAGAACTAGAACTGCGCAGAGCTTGCCAACAGTTGAGAGTTCTCGAGGTGAGCAAGATTGGAAAAGAGAAAGAATTTTTTATGGAATAGTTAGCGCTGCAAAAGTAAGTAAATGGCAAGTCAACGTGAGAAACGGCTTCTCTAGAACAAGCAGGTGCCGATCACCGCACAAAAAAAACATGATGCGCAAAGCTAGGTTAGCGCCAATAATTTAGCAAGGAGCGGGCGACTATAGCCCTCCGCATTTACGTGAAGTTCAATTGAGGCGACTATAGTCAGTTAAAGGGTTAATTAAGGGAACCAAAAAAATGAGCTCCAGTCAGTCGTAAATGAGCGCTATTTTAAGCGTGTGTGCTCGATAAGCATTTAAACTTCTTCAATACTGTCAGGGTAGCTGCACTAGGACATGCATTCTACAACCCCGGTGGCAGTGGACAACAGACCCATTCCGGCCGTTTTCCCTACTGATGGTCCTGAAGAAGGATGGAATATTCTGGCCAGTGATAGATTACTGGAAACTGAATAAGGTCACAAAGCCTGACTCCCTCCTTATGCCACACAGAGGACATGATAGTTGAGCTAGCCACAGCAGAATTTATTACCGATCTCAACCAGACTAAAGGATACTTGCAAGTGCCAGTAGACTCAAAATCCACAGAAATGATAGCCTTCATCACGGCCTTTGAGAAGTATGAGTTTACCTTTATGCCATTTGGATTGATGGGTGCACCCATCACCTTCCAGCGAATGATGAGTGCCATGCTTGGAATTGTGTGTGACCAAGTAGCTGCATACCTTGATGATTTGTAATATTCAGTAAAACATGGACCGAATGCCTTGACCACATCCAAGAAGCATTGGACAGAATGAGGGAAACAGGACTAATGAAAATGAGCAATATTTCCAGATGGCAATGAAAGAGTGCATCTAACTTGGACACCAGGTGGGTTGTGGCCAGGTGAAGCCCAATTCGGCCAAAATATATAGGACTAATCAAGAGCTTCAGACAGCCAAACAGGAAACAAGATGTCTTGTAATTCTTGGCTACCACAGGTGATTTGTTGACAATTTTTCGAGCATTGCCACTCCCTTCTCAGACTTGACTGCAACAACAGGCCTTTGAAAAGTTGAAGAAACCCAGTCCCATGGACCAGACTTTGCCAAACACTTTATTCTCCACACAGATGTCTCAGATGTTGGCAGCTGCACCATTCTCATCCAGAGAGATGAGGACAGAAATGACCTACCAATGACTTACTTCTCGAGGAAACTCCTGACGAGAGACCAACTTTGCAGCTGTAGTTACAGAATGCCTGGCTATTGTGGACTGCATTCAACACTTCCAGATGTACAACACTGGAGTACCATTCAAAGTGGTGACAGATGAAAAACAATATTGTGAACTCCTCCAAGAGGAAGTCCCCCCCCCCCCCCCCCCCCACCAAGAACAGGACAAAATAGACCTTTCATAGATGAGGTCACAGGAAGATCTCAGCATCATAGACTCTTAACGACTAACCAACCAATGTATGAACATTATTATTACCCTGTAAGGGCATGATTGGAGCTCTCTCCTATTAGCCTAATTAAGGGAACCAAAATCGAGCTCTGCATTTTAAACTACAACTATTGTAAGCTTTTAACACTTACACAGCGGCAATTGTAAACTTCACAATCATTGTACGTGCGTTATACAACAGGGCCAAGTCACTGCTCTTCATTCCACCTGATGATCCTCTGACCAACAATCCCTTCCCAGCCGATTACACGCCGTATTCCTAGTACCCGCGGGCAAATTATTCATGAATTAACGAGGTATTTTACTTATTATTTTTATATCTTCCGTTCTGCAGGGACTCCACCCATGAAACTTGGGTCATATTAACCACATGATAGCTCTACTTCCTGTAAAAAAATCGAGCCTTCCTTACCAACTGGGCAGAACTAACCAGCATTATAAAACCTTGTCATCTTCTTGGGGGTGAATATTTTCATATTTTCACACTATTATACACACATTATAATGCCAACACAAGATGGAGCATCTATTTACAAACCCTCTACCATTATGCAAAGCCATTGGGTTGTTTTCCCCATCAAAATGCTAACAAATAATAATACAAAAAACAAATTATAAGAGAGTGAAAATGCTAACACATACTAGAATAAAACCATAATATAAAACACAATTATGTAAGGGAGTGTCTTGGGTAGAGCTCCGGTCTTGCTGTCACGGGTAGAGTAGAACTTGCTCAGTCTTGGGTATAGCTTGCTTGGTCTCCGGCATGATATTTCACCATGTTTTTATTCTACACAAACATGAGATACCAGGATAAGAATAACACTTGAATACTGGAGAGACGAGAGAAGTAGACGAAGGGACAGGGAACGAGAGAAGTAGACGAAGGGGCAGGGAACAAGAGAGAAGTAGACGAAGGAGCAGGGAACAAGAGAGAAGCACAGAAAGGAACAGGGGGTGCATAAACATTACTGATAGTCCACCAAGGTATGGTATTTACGAAAACAGTCACGGCCTGTTGATCCACCACACAAAGGAACCTTACAAAAACAACACTGGGACCTTGCCTCATGCCTGTAACCTTTACAAATGCAAACTACACAGCGCTTCTTTGCACAGCACTGTGGGAAATGACCTAGTTTTAAATTGAGGCGATCTAGCTGACTATTTGCCTGACTACAACGTTGACCTGCACGCTGCCGAGAAGAGAAAGAACCAATCAAAGATTTAGCTAGAACAATCCTAGCTTCTAGATAATTACCCTTCCTTACTGATATTGGAGCTCGGACAGAAGAAAACAAAATAAATGAATTCAATAAACAAGCTTCTATCAAATACGAAAAAACCCTTTTCCACCATCTCCTAGACTTTCTACCCAAATTATAGTAGCCTATTCTCTGATCTTGCTCTGTCCACACCTCTCATGAATGACTGATAATCAGGCAAACATGGGGGACATGGCAGATCCTCTCTAGAACCATCAATTTTGCGCCTTTTTACAGTAGGAGGTACTAAATTATTTTCCGCGGGATGTATATTAGTTATCATGTAGATTGACCGTTTATCTACCCAAACTATTTATCTACCCAAACTAAAGCCAGGAGTGCACCATTAGACCTATAATCATAATAACCTCTATTTCTAATCGAAGCTTTTGTTACTAAATCTGGAGGAAAGTTCCTCCTAGTATACCTAGCTGTACCACATGCACCAAAGCCTTTACTTGTAAGCGTTTGAAATAAATTAGGACTAGTATAATAATTGTCCATGTACACATGGAAGTTCTTATGTTCTAATCCTTCTAACAAATCTAAAACAACTCTACTACACAAACCAGTTTTATCAGCTACTTCCACGTTCTTACCTGTATAAATCTGCAACCGATAAATGTACCCATTCCTAGCATCACAAAGGACAAACACTTTTATCCCCCATTTTATTGGTTTGTCCTTCATATACTGTTTGAAGCCAAGCCTACCTTGAAAGGGAATCATAGCTTCATCAATACTAAGCTCTTGATGCAAAGTATATTCACTCTCAAACTTAGGAGTAATCAAATCTAATAACTTCCTTACCTTATAAAGCCGATCATAATTCAGGTTACCCTTTGTAACCAACAAACCATCAATAGAATTTACATGTACATAACGCATTAGCTCCAAAAACCGAGTCCTAGGCATTACTTTACGAACCAAAGATCCAGACAAATCCGAGTGATTAGTGGACCAGTACAATTCTAAGTATGGAAGTGTGGAAACTCCCATTATTATCAACATTCCTACAAAAGCTTTCATTTCCTCTATATTAGTATCTACCCATGGCCTGGAGAGACTAGCCATCCTAGAAACGTAACTGTTCGTCTCTGCTACTAGGAGTTCCCACACTTCAAGAGTAAAAAAAAGGTAAAATGCATCTAAAAATGTACTTGATGCACCAAGCAATGAAGAAGTTGGACCAGCTGTTGCTGTATAGTCCAATTTCAAAGGAGTTGGCTCCTTTATTTCCCACTTACCTGTGACCCTAGAACCAGTGCCAGATGCTTGGGCAGAACCAGTGCCAGATGCTCGGACAGAACCAGTGCCAGATGCTCGCACACGCCTATAACCTCTGGCCCGCCTACTACCAGTACCTTTTGGAGGACCACTAGCAACACTTACGACTCCACTACCACTTGAGCTGCTTCCCCCTTGGCCAGTACTCCCTCGCCCGCCTCTCCCTCGGCCAGTACTCCCTCGCCCGCCTCTCCCTCGCACAACTCCAGCACCAGTCGTGTTCCCACGCCCTGTAGAGACTTCAGGCAAGGCTTCCTCATCCTCCAATGTAACAAAAGGAGTCATAGATGCCTCATCTCCACTCTCATCATCTGATGCTGTAGGAAAAGTAGTGGGGAGGGTGGGAAAAACAAGATATATATATCAAGTTTGTGGTCAACATTTGTAAATTCAAATTCAAATGAAAATCAACAACTCAACAACTCCAACCTACACTCTTAGCTATAACTTTTTTCTATAACTATCCTGTCTGAATTTGGAATACCAACAGAATAAGCTAGTATTTGGCAATAGTACACTCTCAGTTGACTATGGTAAACAAAGGCTATGAAGCGCTAAGGTTAGAAGAAACTTACAATCGAGAAGTCCATCCAAGCACGCCTCTTCTCTTAGAGCAACTGGATCCAGAGTGTTTCCTCGGTATGCATAGATGTCTTCACCTTCTTCCCCAAATGAATCTGACCCAGAATCGCCAGAATCGTCGGCTAAAAGTTGAGAAATAACGTCCTCACAGGAGAGCATCTTTGAGCAGTTAAAAAAAAAAAGCTCGACCAACAAAAATGGCGTTCAACCGCTGGATTTTTGTTGCACGATGCATCAACCGAAATAATCATTTTTGTGACGTTCTCTAGTCTACTAGGCATGTGCAGAACCCAACCGGGGCTGTTAGCTCGTAACGGTTCATTTTATATATTTTTGTGTGGCAAAGGATGTAAGGTCTCGCGCCATATGGCGCTTACGGCGTTTAATCGGTTAAAGGGTTAATTAAGGGAACCAAAAAAATGAGCTCCAGTCAGTCGTAAATGAGCGCTATTTTAAGCGTGTGTGCTCGATAAGCATTTAAACTTCTTCAATACTGTCAGGGTAGCTGCACTAGGCCATGCATTCTACAACCCCGGTGGCAGTGGACAACAGACCCATTCCGGCCGTTTTCCCTACTGATGGTCCTGAAGAAGGATGGAATATTCTGGCCAGTGATAGATTACTGGAAACTGAATAAGGTCACAAAGCCTGACTCCCTCCTTATGCCACACAGAGGACATGATAGTTGAGCTAGCCACAGCAGAATTTATTACCGATCTCAACCAGACTAAAGGATACTGGCAAGTGCCAGTAGACTCAAAATCCACAGAAATGATAGCCTTCATCACGGCCTTTGAGAAGTATGAGTTTACCTGTATGCCATTTGGATTGATGGGTGCACCCATCACCTTCCAGCGAATGATGAGTGCCATGCTTGGAATTGTGTATGACCAAGTAGCTGCATACCTTGATGATTTGTAATATTCAGTAAAACATGGACCGAACGCCTTGACCACATCCAAGAAGCATTGGACAGAATGAGGGAAACAGGACTAATGAAAATGAGCAATATTTCCAGATGGCAATGAAAGAGTGCATCTAACTTGGACACCAGGTGGGTTCTGGCCAGGTGAAGCCCAATTCGGCCAAAATATATAGGACTAATCAAGAGCTTCAGACAGCCAAACAGGAAACAAGATGTCTTGTAATTCTTGGCTACCACAGGTGATTTGTTGACAATTTTTCGAGCATTGCCACTCCCTTCTCAGACTTGACTGCAACAACAGGCCTTTGAAAAGTTGAAGAAACCCAGTCCCATGGACCAGACTTTGCCAAACATTTTATTCTCCACACAGATGTCTCAGATGTTGGCAGCTGCACCATTCTCATCCAGAGAGATGAGGACAGAAATGACCTACCAATGACTTACTTCTCGAGGAAACTCCTGACGAGAGACCAACTTTGCAGCTGTAGTTACAGAATGCCTGGCTATTGTGGACTGCATTCAACACTTCCAGATGTACAACACTGGAGTATCATTCAAAGTGGTGACAGATGAAAAACAATATTGTGAACTCCTCCAAGAGGAAGTCCCCCCCCCCCACCAAGAACAGGACAAAATAGACCTTTCATAGATGAGGTCACAGGAAGATCTCAGCATCATAGACTCTTAACGACTAACCAACCAATGTATGAACATTATTATTACCCTGTAAGGGCATGATTGGAGCTCTCTCCTATTAGCCTAATTAAGGGAACCAAAATCGAGCTCTGCATTTTAAACTACAACTATTGTAAGCTTTTAACACTTACACGGCGGCAATTGTAAACTTCACAATCATTGTACGTGCGTTATACAACAGGGTCAAGTCACTGCTCTTCATTCCACCTGATGATCCTCTGACCAACAATCCCTTCCCAGTTGACATTCCCTTCACCAGAGGTGGCTTCGACTTACTGGGCTCTCCCGTTGGTCCCCCCTCCTTTTGTGAATCCTCCATGCTCAAACGGGTTGGGAAGGTGCAGGCAACCTTGGCCAAGCTGGCCGACCTGCAGGATTCTCAAATGGAAACCACCCTTCTCCGGTCCTGCCTCGCCCTCCCGAAAGTGTCCTTCGCCCTGCGCACCTGTCCCGCAAGCCACATCTGGGAAGCCTCCATTGTTTTTGACAATTCCATGCAGGAGGCACTGTCAGACCTCGCAGGTGGACCTCTTTCGGATTGGGCCTGGTTGAAGGCCTCCCTTCCTAGTTCACTCGGTGGGCTGAATATCCGAAGAGCTTCTCTTCACGACCCCGCTGCCTTCATCAGCTCCCTTGACCAGTCCAAGACTCTCGTTGGCAGAATCCTTGGTCGCCCTCCTGCCGACTCAATTCATCTTGCCCCTGCCGTTTTAGACCTGGCCAAATCTGCCAATAAACCTGACTGGTGCTCCATCTCAGATGTGGACATCCCTCTCCGCCAGAAACATCTCTCCCACTCCATTGATCAAGCTTCCCACTCTAGGCTTGTCTCTGGGGTTGCTGATACTCGCCTCAAGGCCCTTTCCCTCTCGTCAGCCATCCCCCATGCAGGTGATTGGCTGAATGTAATCCCTTCTCGTGCTCTAGGTCTCCATCTCCAAGACTGGGAATTTAGACTCTGTCTGCAATATTGGCTGGGTCTCCCTATGGTTGAGGAGGGCGCACGGTGCTCCATCTGTCAGGTTGTTACAGATTCCTCTGGCGACCATCAAGTGGGTTGCGGGAGCAACGGTGACCGGATTCACAGACATGACTCCATCCGGGACGCACTTTTTTCTGCAGCTCAATCTGCTGCTCTAGCGCCCAGGAAGGAGTTGCCTTCCCTCATCCCCGGATCCAGCAGTCGCCCTGCCGATATTTTCTTTCCAAACTGGTCGAGGGGTCAACCAGCAGCTTTGGACGTCCATGTCATTTCTCCTCTCCAACGTCGGACTCTGAAAGAAGCCGCTGTCACCCAAGGCCATGCCCTCACCATGGGGATTGAAAGGAAAAAGGTGGCCCACTCTGAGGCATGTCATGCTGTGGGTGTCAATTTCATCCCCATGGTTGTTGAGACACTGGGTGGGTGGAGTGAGGACGCCATCCGTACCATCCGGGATATAGGACGCCTCCAGGGACATCGGTTGGGAATACCACCAAATGAAGCTACCCGCCATCTGTTCCAGAGGTTAGCGATCAACTTATGGAGGGGTAATGCATCCCTCTCGATCCGCCGCCTCCCCATTCGATCACCTGAGGTGGACGGTTTAATTTAGATTTTAGTTAGATTTTAGTAATACAATATGTAACGTTTATTGTGTCTGTTTTCTCAGTTTTTACAAAAAAATATTATTATTATTGGCGGGGGGGGGGGGGGGGGGGGGGGGGGAAATAAATAAAAAATTAAATAAAATACTCAAACCGGAAGTAGTCACCTGGGTGCGGCATTGTTTTTTTTTTAATGGTCGATCGCATGGGGAAGAAACGGTCTGTTGTTAGTTGCTCCTACGGCATATTTACTACTCCAAAATTGACCAAACAACAGAGACAGGTCCAGGGAACATTGGTTATCTCAGCAAACTGTAAGTATTTGATAGCCAGTTTTTAAAAAACCATCGTATTGACGCTATTGTTATACCTTTGTTTAGAAACTAGTCATGGTAGCTTCTACGCTATTTTTGTATGTTAGTCAGCTGCTTAGACTATGCTAGATTTGTCTGTATGCTGTGTGGTAGCTATAGGATTGGCAATTTAGGTTGGTGGGAGCTATTTTTGTTACATTGTGTACTAAAACTTACCTGGATATATAGCTATCTAGCTAGAACAAGATTGTTAGCAGCAAAAATCCATTTGAATACCTTGCTAGATCAAGTACAATGTTTTATAAGAAGATAATTGAATAACAATATAGTCATTGAATAACAATATAGTCATGAGTTCACTGTGTTGCTCTTGGTTTCTTCAGGATCTTGGCTGTGTGGTACTCTTTGAAGCACTCTTCTGGATGTAGAGGTGGGTGGTCAGAGCAAGTCTGACAGTAGTACACTGAGCCTGAGCGAACCGTTAGTGGCCTGTTTACGATCAGAATTTGTGTATTAATATTTGTTTCACGCACTACTAGGTCAAAAACCTTGTCTTCAAAGAACAGGTGAAGAAATATCCTTGGGCTCAACATCATCATCTAGCAAATTTTAACCAGGAGTTTCTACGCTCGGTGGGGCTCATAATGTTGTCAACTTCTTTGCACCTGACAAGCCCACTTCCACTCGTATGGCCAGTTTCCACATCCATTTCCCCATCAGTCTCATCTACACTACTGCTGCCATTAGCATCTTCCATTTCTTCAGGGGCCGGCCATTCTTCCACATCATATAGTTCATCTTCTTCCAATATCATCTAGTTCATTTCTTCCACATCATCCAGTTCACTGTCACTTTCAAAGTCATTCTCAATATCAGAAAGAGCCTCCAATACTGCCTGCAGATCCATATTTGTGTTTGTTTTGGATAAAAATACACACCATGTTTCTTATTTGCATCTGGCAATGAA
The DNA here is from genome assembly GCA_028752905.1 of Cladorhizidae sp. MBARI D1340-BT2. NCBI lineage: Eukaryota > Metazoa > Porifera > Demospongiae > Poecilosclerida > Cladorhizidae > Cladorhizidae sp. MBARI D1340-BT2. Next base: position 16,763,373 of record JAQNBH010000007.1, on the reverse strand, counting down.
CCACGAAATAAAACGCCTGTTTTTTTAATTTTTTATGTTATTCATGGAGATGGTGATGCATTCCCAAGTTTGATTATAAACCCATCAACCTTACCTAGTAAGTACAGACTATAAAACAGACAATCTACGGAGCTATGCAACAAGAAATATCATGTCACAGATGCTGTGACACACGCACTGCCAGCGGTAAATTGCTTGTCATGGATGCTGTGACACGCACCCGTGGGGTGGATTGTTGTGTCACAAACGCCATGACAAACGCAGTGTAAGAGTTAAACTTCTACGATACTGTCAAGGTAAATGAACTAGACCTTGCATTCTACAATATTTGCAAGCCAGTATGAATGAGAAAGTTTCTGATGGGGACAAAGATGGAGTTAATGATGGTCTCTCAAGCATACACACAGCAACTGTATTTATTCCTTAAATCTACAAAACTAAACTATTTCAACATCCTTCATGCTAAAAAATCTCTGTTTAGCCAAACTGTTAGAGTAATTCTTGTGACAGGCATGCCATTGACATCTAGGAGCATATGTACAATAGATGTGGAGCTTGAAATACAATAGTTGCACAAAATAAAAAGTGTTCTTGATCTTTGGATGCCATAGACAAGCAGTTACATGTGTAGTAATTGCAGTCAAAAGACTTTCAAAGAATTAAATGTTTATGTGATGAATGCAAAATGCTCATCAGAAAATTGTTCCTAATAAGAAGCGTATTTCTAGAATTCTTGTTTCACTATCTAGTGAAATATTATGTGACTTGACAATGAAGGTACCAAAAGGATACCCAACAAAAAAAGGTTTGTAATGATGAGAGGGACACATAAAAATAAAACTACAAGAAGTTCAGTTTATCGTAAAATGTAATATCAAAAATATTTAGCATTCATTTGTCTGGAAAAACATACCTAATGAAGGACAACTTGTTCATTTTACTCTGTTTCACATAAAGTCAGGATATGATAAGAGGTGGATTATTCAGTATAATGAGGACTCTGTACAATCTCCCACTGAATATCACATTATTCTGATAAAATAGTCTACTCTTACTGACTGATCCTTACCTTAGCCACAGTCTGAAGGGATTCTGCCTGCCTCTTAGTTCTGGGAATAAAACTGTTCTTGCTGATAAATGGAGTGGCATAGACCGTGTAGTGGACGATTGTAGTGCCACTGGATACAAACGGTCTGTTCCATGTCACTTGGATAGTGTTTGGTGTGATGAGTATGGCAGCCACATTGCTTGGAGGAATTGGAGCTATAATTATGTTAAAAAAACAATAACATAAGAACCATGTCATATAATTTTTCTACATAGCACCATTACATATTAAACTGCCATACACCAATGCTTACTATAATAAATAAATATATATGAGCACGAGTGTCATGGAAGGATCCATTAGAATTTGATCATTCCTATTACAGAAGTAGTGTAATACAAAAAATCTGGTAGATACCCACAGATGCTGAGATCTGATTGGTACATTACGTAATCCATGGCACAAGTCACACTATTCTAGTTAGTTTAGTTCATTTATCTGTCCTAAAGCCACAGCTACAATATGTTGGAATAAAATATTAGTGAAAGTTTAAGATTCTGAAAAGCATGTTAGAATCTAATTCATGATAGAGTTGCAAAGGCAAACTTCCAACTCCCATTCCTAACATTCAATTTCCCTCCTAAACTTAACCATAAAGAAATATCCATCCACACTAAAGTATTACATACCTGGTGGCAAAGTTGTAATTTTCACTGCACTTGAAAATAGACTATAATAATAATCTAGTCCTTCTGCTCGTACAGATATCTGATATTCAGTATTTGCCATGAGTTCTGTAATAGTGTAATTCCTCTGACGTGCATCGATGCCATTGATGTACTGGAAAACCCAGGGAAAATAGAATAAGTAATCAACTTTTCTGCCAATTTTCAGTCCAAAGTATTGCAGATCATGTCCACCAGTACATGGAAACACAGACCAAGAAACTGTGATTGTAGTGGAAGTGACATTAAGTCTGATGGGTCTCCGTGGAGTGGGTAGTTGAACTAAATATAGTGACAAAAAACAAGTAATTTTGCTGTATTTTAACAATGTACAGCCAGAAGATTATAGATATTGTGGCTTTGCTCTGCAACATATTATTGAGAGGATAAGCATATGGGGAAATATTATACATTCTTAAAGCAGGTTACTTCACAAAAGTGAGTCCTGCCACATGATATAAATTCTCTATTTCATGCAGTATTGAACCACAACATTGTAAGGATAATCAGAAACCAGAAGTGAACTTAATTAACAATAAAGAACATTATGATCCCAGCAAAGAATTTTGTTCTGTTCCTCACTATATATGTGGGAGTTCTATATTTATTGATCACACAGAGTGTTGATGTAGTAATACCAATGATCAAATAAAGGCCAGTTCACAATACAATTCTCTATGTGTATATTGTATCATATATATTATCTGACAATGAAAAGACAATGCAACATATTATGGCAGTATGATAAGATGGCAGGCATCTATAGCAAGTATGAGGCAGATGATGTGATCACCTTTACTATATAGCATATCCCAGAGTTTTTTTTGTTTTGTTTGTTTTTACTTTGCATCTATGAATTAGTAGCTGCTTCACCTCCAGCAACTCACTTTCCCTTTGCGTTCAAGCGGCTCCAATTTCCTGTCAATCCTTTATTCGCCATCAGAGAAAATAACTCTCATTAGCTAGTGCCAATTTATGGCATAACAAATCGGTAACTGGTTTAGCTTGTGAAACTGGAAGCATGGATGTGACTCTGCCTTACATCATACTTTGTGCAAGAACAGCTCTACGTTGGTAGTCTGATCCAGTAGAATCCAATCACTATGGGTTTGGCCAGAAAAAATATCTGGAGTATAATGCTCCCCGACCTTCCATGTCTCTTTAAGTTCTAACTGTAGACCTAGCTGGAAATAGATGTTTCATTCCAGCATGGACAATTGAACATCTGACCAATCAGAATGCAAGAATCTTGACCAATTTTATTGCATTTGCATTCCAATGATATGTAGACATTGAAAAGTTTATCTTTATGGCTATTAGTATATTTTCTCGTACTCAAGCATGAAACACATTTACCATGAAATAGAAAACAACTCACAGTTCACTGTGATTCTTAATGTCCTTTGCTCCACTTTTCCAATATTTGTCTGATTGGCTCTGCAGGTGTACAAGCCACTGTCACACAGAGTTATCGTTCCAATCTGAAGTGAAGTGGTTCCATTAGGAAAATTAACCTCATGAATGTTATGATTTCTTCTTCCAACTTTTGTCCCATTAGGAAAAAACCAGTTGGTCTCTACTCCAGGTAAGTAAGAGCCACAGAGAACATCGATTATAATTTCAGAGTAGAAAGTGTTAAGATAGATTTTGTCAATCCCATTACCACAGACACCAAAGAGGCCGATGATATCAGTCTGACCTGTAATCATTATAATTTTGACAAACTAAATATCAATTGCTACTGTCCATTAGTGGGCATGCAGTGAAGTATGGGCAAGGATTCTATATGAGTACTCTCCCCGGAATGTTTAAGTGTATTAACCCGATATCCCTACAAAATTAAAGGCATATCAGCCGATATGCCTTTAGTTGTACTACTACAGATCAAAGTTAATTTTTTTCAAATTGATAATTCATATTGTGGGTGTGTTTCGTGAAAAATTTATCTCCATAGTAGTTCGCATCCCATGAATGAAACTTACCGAAGCATAGAAATCCATACGAGGGTGTTCCTAGCATAGCTCAAACAAGCACAGGAAGGCTGGCATTGAAAGGTGAACTTTTCCTGGATGTTGGAGTTGAAGGATGGACAAAATGTGGCATGTTTGCTCTGATAATCAGAGGCCTAGCAAGGTCGCCATTGGCCAAGCAACATGGATCAGCTTTCCACATGACTCTAACAAGGCAGAGTGTACTGAAGCATGTGAGTGAGTGCTGACTTGGATTTGGGGCGATGGAGCTGTGCTTGGGAGAGACTGTAGCTTATCCCTCACATTCTACCTAAATAGTCTCTTTTTTATATCCTTGTTTGTGTTTATGAAAAACATTTCTTCCAAAATCATCATAATAGTACGCAACAGTTACTTCTCTAATGGAATATTTCAAGACAATTTATTGACTATTATAGTATGAGCATTCAGGCTTCAGTGTAATTTGTAGAATATGAATGTCAAAAGTATTATGTACTCTTTGTTGCATGATACTGTATTGATTACTAGCTCTTTTACATGTAACAATATTATTTCTAGTCCAGTTACCTCCTGAACCTGTAAACACAATAATGAATACAAGACAAAAAACACAGACCACTACTCCACTGATTACTCCACTGATAACATGCCGATATCCCTCACAAAAATTAAAAATCCTGGGGAGAAAAAAATATATATATTTATAGATTTTGTGTGCACATAACTAAAATGCTGACAATGCAATATTTATTTGTCAACACAGCTTCTATATCATATTTGCTCTGTTTTAAATGCTCAGGGTGGATGAAACTAGGAGAGCACTGCACTTGACCAAAAGAGAATTAGCAGTAGCACTACCAATTGCTGATAATCAAGTTGTTCAATGTAAATACAATGACTTTGTTGATAATATATTTAAGTTTGCTCTTTAAAGTTTCGACTAGATACTCAAGCATTCATGTCAACTCTATACTATTTGAGAGTTGTTTATTCTACTTCATAAAACATAAAACCAAGGTGACACATTCCTAGCAAGTCTTGATGAAAATAAGTCCGATGATGGAGAATGGAGAGGTAGCTGTTGACCTACAATCGGGCTTCCATGCTCCTTCAAAATTAATGTCATAATGTCCATTTGCACATGAAGAGATGCAACCTCCAACATATTCTTTCCTCTGGGATAGTACATGTGAAATCACACATTTTCTTTCCTCATAAGCTGCAACATCCCTCATCCGTGTACTAAGTAACATACAAATCTCAGCCAAGATTAAGTAGGGAAAAAAGTGTGATCTTTTTTAAGCTAATTTGGAAAGCAAAAAACCCAACCAAATGGTATGTGTACAGGCTGTAGATACCAATGTAATGATGAAAAAATCAACAGTGGCTGCATCTGAACTTATTAAATAAATATGCACTTGTACAAGAGATGCATTTTTATGGTATTTTTACATCCTGAAGAGAAATCAAATAGATGAGATATTTTGTCATATTAAGGACTAGCTCTGAGATACTTACACTCTGTTGTCTTTTTGAAATTAATAATAATAATATAGGGGTGAAACAAAAATGGGGTGGGGGGGTGAAGAAATAAGAGGGTGGAAGGGGAGGAAAAGTGACTAATTATACCATAGATTAAATTGAGGGCTTTGATACCAAGTGAACAGGGAAAGAGTAGGGGTGTAGGGGAGGGAAAGGGTGATTTCACCGAGGATTGAACTGGGGATTGAATACCAAATTGAATACCAAAGCGACAGACAGATAGATGATAAACAAATCCAGAGTTTCCCCCTTTATGCAGTAAGTGGATCATATTGTTTGTGCTCACATGTTTCTTCTGGGTTGGTGGTTGCAGTGAGGTAAATGCTTCTAGGTCCATTTCCAGAAGTGTAGGCAAGGACACTCACCACATACCTCGTAGATGCCTCCAAACCTCCTATTATATACTCTGTGGTTTTGTTTCCAGGAAGGTCAATCACATTCTCATTGCCACTTGGGTGCATTACCATCAGCTTGTAGCCTCTTACTAGTCCATTCGTTCTGAAATAATCTGGAAGTTCCCACTCCGCTCTGATGGATGAACAATTGACCACAGTGATATGAAATAATTGAGGAGGTCCAGTTGGAGCTGTTTTCACAAAGAATAATATATTTCACTTAGAGTAATTAGTTAAATGATAGAACAACATTTAAAAGCAAATACAACATGGAATAATACCATATTTTATATTTTATCTTAGTATTTGTAAACTCAAAGTCCAAGATATATCCTGCATCCCCGTTGAAGAGGTGCCAGGAGAGCCCTTTAGACTGGTTTATATGAAAAACTGCTCATTTAGCTTCCAGGCTTCTAAGCATGTATCCAGTTACTATGGGTTCACACACCACTAGACTTATATTTTGGAAGAGAAGCCCCAAAAATGAAGAGGTAAAAAGAGGCAGGTGTTTTTCCCAAACAGCATATATACATGATATTGATCAAAGCTGTGAAGGCTGCATGAAGTAAGTAACCATCAGCAACTGCAGACGTATTGATTATTTAAAATGTTGAGGATGTAACCATTTGAACCTCCTTCAGAACCACATGGAAACTAGTGAATTGCCTTAGCCACTGCTCCTGGTGGAACTCCAAAAGTGCAGCATCGTCATCTAAAATTGGAGATAGAGGAATGACTGAATTCGGATGAGGTAGTCATTATCAAGAAATCCGGGTTCATTCATTGAAATTGTCCAAAACAGTCAACTGAGCTGGTGATATGGAGAGCTCCTCTCAAATTTCTGATCATCGAACTTAAAAGCAAACTGCTTATCCAGAGACTGAAAGGGGTCAAGCTTAGGAGAAAGGAGACTGGAATGGAGGTTCTGAAAAATTAGTGTAGGTGAGAAATTGGAACCAGATTGGATTAATTAGTTTATGTGGGAGGCAAGGCTTCTGACTCGCTCACCTTTCAATGGAATGCTAAAACAACAAGGTAAAAAATTGAAAAATAATCGCACAACTCAGTATCATTATAGGATTTCATCAAGGCTAGTGGTTAACTTAGAGGGTGCCAAATCTCTGGAAGCATGTGACAATCATCTGAGAAATCTACCAGAACAATCTGGAGGGCCAAATATATGAGAACACAGTGAAGATGTCCCATTGCCAGTGGAAAACTGAAACAACTAACTATCAGATGTTGGAAACAGGAGCACAGACAATTAAAGTTTATTCAACTTTCATAAACTGGGTATATTGCACAAGACAAGGAGGCAGTAGCGAGCCTAGTAAGTATATTGACTTCCTCTGGATCTGACCTTCTGACTTCCCAGGTCATCAGGAGCACTGTCTAGAGAAACTATACAGCAACTAGAACAGCACATTCTACACATACATCCATTTAAAATTCTATCACCGAACAGTCAAAATAGCACACTGGTGCTTGTTGTGTAAGGATACCAATTATGGACTCGACAAGTCCTTATGCTATATTTGTAGGTATGTGTACCTAAAACAATTTTTTTTTAAAGATTGGAAACAATACTATACCTACACTACACTACCATATAAAATCAATCCAATTACAGATACTAAAGTTTGATCTGGCTTAACTTTTTTTAAAATAAAAATGTTTAAAAATTCCATATCGGATTGACTTATCAAAAAAAATTAGACAATTTTTTTAAGCAAAGTAGAGCAAAATCATTTGTAGGGACCTTACTGATTCCCAATATACTGATCCCCAATATAATATTAGATAAATGGTCTTATAAATTGTTTAATTCCTTTTTTGACATGTCAATCCAAAATTGTCATAATTTTTTAGCCTACTATTAGAATTTACTCATTAAATAAACAATCATAGATGTTGTCAATTACTATTTTTACTACTACCAAATATATCAACTATATTCATCGCTACATGGATCATATGATTATGTTGAAGATCTGTGCTGCTAATCATTCTAACAAGTGTAGCCTTCTGATTGATCACTTTTTCTAGTGAAAACATGCAGCTGCTTGTTGACTCAGCTCAGTTGAACCCAGTGTACTTATATAAGCAAATGACCTTTTACCAATTTCAAACCACATGTTAATCACTGTGATGCAGCTTTGCACAATTTGGGCACTTCTAGTAATAAAAATTATTGTAATGTGTGGAGAAAATCGTAGATAGACTAGGCAGTATCCATGTAGACATCAAGATCTTTTACCATACAACACTTTTAATCATCACAATTATTGAGTTTAGCCTAATTTGGGTCTATATGCTTTCAAATGTTTGAAGTCATCTAAATGCTGTGGTTAACATGGTTTTCCTTCTTAAACAGATAGCATTGTTTGTTTTAAAATGAAAATATCATTGTTCTAGTGATTTTTGGGGTTGTTTACGGAAGATTTAACAGGTTTTTTGCCATACCAACATACACTTGCAAAAATCTGTGACTGATCTTGGAGTTTTGGTCCTGCTGACTGCTGTAATTTTGGGTTGGTTCTGATACCACACACTTATCTACCAGTTTTTTCCAGTCCTCGGTAATCAAGCATCAAGTATCGTTGATCTTCCTTTGGAACAATTCTGGTGCACTAGATATCCAAAAGGGGAGTTAATAAAATACATTCCAAAGCATGCTATTACCAGTTTTAATATTTTGGGTACCTCACTAAAGATCCTTATCAGATTCAGAGTTTGGTCCACCTGGGAATGGGATCAACCTACCCTTGGAGAGTCCCACAAAGGAGATTGAAATCCACACAAATACTGACTGACCCAGAGAATTTAGAGACCACAACCATCTCCATAACTAAGGAGTATGTTGGTGACTTTCTCAATCACAAGTATCACTTCCATGCATAGAAGATCCTCCTTAAGTTTAGAATGAGGGATATGGCTTCACATTTCAGGGAATAAAGGTCAAATTAATGATAATTATCGTGCACTTTAATTTTATGCTCCTCTCTCAATGTACCTAGTCCATTAAAACACTATCTTTGGGGGAAAAATAGAATTATTGTTGTAAGTAGTCATTGTCTTCTGCCCCTTCACTTCTTCACAAATGAAATAAATAAAAACTCCTTATTATGATAGTTAATTATTAACTCCTTAAAATTGGCATAATAACATCACAATAACCTGCTCAACAATCAACTTCAAATTGTCTTCTTTCGACATTTCGACTAGATGCTCTATCCTTGATTAAGAATGTTGAGATGGTAGACTCACATGAGCCTACTATATACCAGTAGGTATCCACCATATGCTATCAGCACATATGTCCAGCTTATGAACTGGCATACGCATACAACACATGAACTGGCACACATATGTCTAGCATGTGAACTGGATGTAAAAAATAAATAATAATAATAAACTAATAAAATAATAATAATAACAACAACAACAATAAGTAAATATAAAAAGCAAATATTGTACACAATAAAATAATTAATAATATATAAAACTTAAATTAATTTAATTAATTTAGTATAAAGAAAAATTAATTAAATAATAAATAGTAATAATAAAATATATAATTACAATATAATTATAATAACAAATAAATAATAATAAACAAATAAATAAATAATTAATTAATTAATAAATAGTAATAATAAATACACAATATATATATAATAAAAATAAATAAATAATAATAAATAATTAAATTTTCAAAAAATTAACAGATACCAAAAAATCTTAAAAATTTGAAAATTATTATTTATTTTTTTTGTTAATAATTTATTATTTATTTATTTTTTAGTTATTATTATTATTGTATGTATATTTTTGGTTTTATTTATTTAAAGAGAAACTATTTCCAAGAGCTCTAAAGAGACCAGAACAAAGCTAAAAGTCACAGAGATGCTAATTGGCATGCCTCCAAACTCTGAAAAAAATGGAGAGAACGAATAAAACAAACCACATTAAAAGAGTTAATAATGCCTAGTTGCAGATGCAAATTTAGCAAAAGGGTGGTCATTCTGGTGCTCTTAGCTTTTTCCAAGGACATAGCAACCCTGGATTCAGATTCTCTTAAATTTACTGACCAGTATACAAAATCAGCATTGGCAGTACATTATTGCTAGAGGAAGCAGGGCTGCAGTTTAATTAAGCTGGACACAGGAGTAGCTGTTACAGCCATAACTGAATGAGCACTGAGTACTTGGCAACATTAAAGAAAAGGAGCAAAAAAGCAGAAAACGAGAGAGGAAATGAACGAGTGTAAAATAATGACCAATGCAGAAGCAGCAAAACGAAGATGGTTGAAACGAAATTAAAATGGTAAATAGTAGGAACGGCGAAATGTCGAGAGGGTAGAAGTAAAAAATTGTAATAAACCAAGGGGCACTGCCACAACAAATGAAGACGAAAAAGAAACAAAAACGATCAATGACATAATGGAACGACAAATATTAAAGAGTACATACAAATTCATTTATGGTAGAATATATGTAGGTAAACAGAAGTGAGCTATAGCACATGTGTTGAACATTTTCAAAGACAAGGAGCAGAACACGCAGGTCCCAGCCAATGAAGTGATACTACTTGACCACCCAATTTAGCTATAGTCCAGTGATGTTTATAGAGCAGGGAGAGAGTTTGATAGTGGCAATTGGAAAAAACTCTATGGTATGGGGTGAGAGAAAAACATAGGAGATAAAGTTAGGTTCTGTATTTTGAAGTGCAGCATAATACTGTCATGCATTTGTGCAAAGTTCATTAAGGCCATACACTTCACATTATGAGTCCATTTTGGAATCATTAATATTTAAATTACATACTGGAAAATCAGTGCTTGACCTGTGGGTGACCAGTGAACATGAATGGACTGCAGTCATGTAGGCCTGTTTAATCCAAAATGTGACTGCATGGGGGAAATATGTGTTTCTCTAGAAAAACTCACTTCCTTCCATAACAGTGAATGATAAATGCTCAGAACTTGTCCCATCAAGGAGAGAATAGCAAATTAGGCTTCCTTGAGGCTTGATCGTGATGTTTACAGTTATCCCTGTAGGCAGTCTTGAAAATGTATACATTGTATAATCAAATGGCACTATTCTATCAAAGGTAAATGGATAGTCACTTCTGATATACTGCAGCAATAACGATTTTGAAGACAGGTAACTTGGAAAATTGTAGAGCTACACACACATTTATATGAATAGAAAATAATCACTTTATATACTAAGAATATATGTAGCTAATAAAAAGACGAGCAAAAGAATCAAATTAATTTTCAAATATATATATAGTATTCTTTGTACCAACATTATTAATCTGGCAAACTATCGTAGTCATTTTAAATAATAGCTTACCTTCCATGTTAATGTAGGAGATGTCCCTAGATGATAGGTAACATTGAATTCTTCTGGAGCAGGAAGAAAGTCTTTTGGATCTAAAAAAATTGCCAGCATAATATGAACTGTGAGAATATTTGACATTAGTATGCAATCAACACAAAAAAATAATGTACAAATTAATTAACATAAAACAGAAATTTGAGAAACAGACAACAACAATATTCATAAGAAACAGTGTTGAAAGCATTAATAAACAAACTCTAACACGATAAGCAGGTACTAGAACTATCACCTTGTGTAACTGTTTGTCAACTAGATTTGATTAAAATGTTTATTACTGATGAATAATTATGGAGCTAGTGATCATGTGATTGACTTTATGTTGTGAATAACTCTTGCCTTTCATTATATACCATTGCATTTTCTGCAGTAGTATATATCATCTCTATTACATGCTATAAAAGCAATACTATAACATCATGACATCTAGAAAAATGTAATTATAATGGGAACAACAAATGCAGACAAACTGACAGAAACACCGACAATAAAATTATTCATAAATACAGGGAAACACAGTCATAGATATACAAAGAGGTAGAGAGACACACAGACAGACAGACCTGGTCTGCAAACTACTCCAACATCATCACGATGGGATCGACTACATCTTGAAGAAGAAAGATTCCAAAAATCATAACTGCACTCATCAATTATTTCAGCTCCATTACAACGTACACTGTTCAGCCAGATAGTACCTAAAAGTTACACATGACTGAAATTAACAATATGGACAATATACTAGCCACTGAATGTGTAAAAAACAAGTATATATCTGTCATCTTTGGTTGAAAAGCTGGACTTCTAAAATTCTTGCAATTGCTGTTCTGGGTGGTCTATCAGGCAGAAGTTAGTACATTTTTTAATGTTGACTAACTTGAGTTCATAGGAGGAGGTGGCATATAGTAGCATGCTAACACCATGTAGCACCCATCCTGTGTAGTGCAGGCCCACATATGTAGCACCCACCCTGTGAAGTGCCCAGCCTACACATGTAGCACCCACCCTGTGTAGTGCCCAGCCTATACATGTAGCGCCCACCATGTGTAGTGCACAGCCTACACATGTAGCACCCACCCTGTGTAGTGCCCAGTCTACACATGCAGCACCCACCCTGTGTAGTGCCCAGCCTACACATGCAGCACCCACCCTGTGTAGTGCACAGACTACACATGTAGCACCCACCCTGTGTAGTGCCCAGTCTACACATGTAGCACCCACCCTGTGTAGTGCACAGCCTACACATGTAGCACCCACCCTGTGTATTGCCCAGCCTACATATGCAGGACCCACCCTGTGTAGTGCCCAGCCTACACATGTAGCACCCACCCTGTGTAGTGCCATGTATCCTTTAGCATTGGATATCGGCTTTTTTTCAACACACTCTTCTATGTTGGAGAAAAAAAATCAACATCCCAACTTTAAATAAATTCATGAACCACTGGGAGAGGATGTTCAAGCACAATTAAAAATCTTGTTGCAGTAACAAGAACAGAGGAAAAATGAATGGTGACCTATTCTCCAACAAGAAAATTAGAGTGTGAGCATCAAGTGTTTTTGAACTCTCATAGAGTGATATGGCTCCAAAATCAAAACACCTCCTATATTCTTCACAGAAAATCCTTTTAGAGTTGGTTGTAATTGTCGAGGCTTCATTCAAGTGACAAATAAGTTAGGGGAAGAATCCCTTAACTTGGAGTGCTATAAAATTCATAGTTCTGTGAAAGTTGCAATTTAAGCATGTTACTTATCTAACACTACAGCTGTTTCCAAGAAAGTAGCAATTCCGAAACACCTCGGTTGGACTTTTTCTTCCAACAGAGATTGATGAAATTAAGTCTGAGATTTCTCATTAAAAGTATTCGAGTTTTTTTATTACCAAATTAGAAATCTACAATACTATTTATCGGATAGAGTGGGCTGATTATTACAAGGAATAGTGAGAAATTGCATTGGTGAAAATATTTTAGTTTGTTACCTTTCATCAGCTAGGGTGGAGACGTTTTTTTCAATTCTATAACAATTTATGAGCATATAGCCAATGATGTTTTCCTCCTTAACTGCACAGTTTAAATATTTCTGTCTAACCAAGATGTATTTTAATAACAGTTTCCAGTACTACATTCAGTCATTATTCACCATAGCGATTCCCTTGGGATATATCTAAAAAAGTTTTGTTCTCTTTAATTCCTTAATTATTATCCTGATATCAGAAATTGTACAAAAAATCACCATTAATCAATCGAAAAAGTAAGTCAACAGAACTGCAAGCCAATTCTTAATTCTAGCAGGTATTTGACAAATGTATATATGACCAATGAACTATTACACATTTTCAGAAAAAGTCCTAAGATGAAGCTTGTACATTTTTAATGCCAATTCTTCTCCATCCTTCTCCATCCTTTTACTATAATCATTTCATGTTTATGTGCTTGGATGAAATTGTTTGGGTAACTTGTTCAAGTAATGTCCTATCCAGGAAAACCAAAATTTATGTATACATGTTCTTTACTTCATAATCAGCTGACTTACAAGAGTCTTGTTCAGGTTACATAAACAATTAATCTACCGCACACAACCCAATCTATATATGGAAAGTACTAAAATGGCCACAGGAAGTAGAACAGACCTAACCCACCCATTTAAACAAAACATGAGGGAAGTGCAGAGTATGCCAATTAATAGTTCTGTTCCTATAGTATAAAATGCTTTACATGCACTACATATGTCCTTCTCAGCTTCAGCTTGTCCTTTAGCCATATTGAAGATAGTCTAGTGGTTGTTGATCAAGCAATGGATACCTTCGAACTAGCAGATCAAATTCTGCAGCCAGAGTAATCTGTTTGATTTGAGATCCCACTCAATTTTGGTAGTGCAGTTCTTCCAGATATGTCGCATGGTTCTGGTTGAATTCTTCTCCTCAGGCAATTGACATGGACAGTTTTAGCTCGATTCCCATCTGTTGTCTCCAAGTTGAGTGGACATTTGATTCCTTTGATTATCTATATACCCTCCTATCGTGGATCAAGTATGCCAGGATTTGGAGTAGAAAGCCACACAGGATGCTCCTGAAGGTAAGGTCTTGGGCATTTTGTCATAGCAAAGTATGGTTCTGGGCATGTTTATCATAGGAAGGTATGGTCCTGGGCATGTTTGTCGTACGAAGGTATGGTCCTGGGTCTGTTTGTCAGAGGAAGGTATGTTCCTGGGCATGTTTGTCATAGGAAGGTATGGTCCTGGGTATGTTTGTCATAGGAAGGTATGGTCCTGGGCATGTTTGTTATAGGAAGATATGGTCCTGGGTCTGTTTGTCATAGGAAGGTATGGTCCTGGGCATGTTTGTCATAAGGTATGGTCCTGGGAATGTTTGTCATTGGAAGGTATGGTCCTAGGCATGTTTGTTATAGGAAGGTATGATCCTGGACATGTTTGTCATAGGAAGGTATGGTCCTGGGCATGTTTGTCAAAGGAAGGTATGGTCCTGGGCATGTTTGTTATAGGAAGGTATGGTCCTGGGTCTGTTTGTCATAGGAAGGTATGGTCCTGGGCATGTTTGTCAAAGGAATGTATGGTCCTGGGCATGTTTGTCATAAGGTATGGTCCTGGGCAGATTTGTCATAGGAAGGTATGGTCCTGGGCATGTTTGCCATAGGAAGGTACAGACCTGGGCATGTTTGTCATAGGAGGATTTCTGGTTTGGGGCTGCTTGCAAGATGTTAGCTTGAAGAAAATTATGCATTTTGGCCAGTTTACTCGTGATGCGAGGTTCATAAGAAACAGCGTAAAAGGTAGAAACAAGATGCAAAGGTTATCTTTGGATGGAGAACATACATAAAGAGAAAAGGAAACTCTCCTGTAGATGAGTGCATAGCAGTTCTATGGACTTATAGCTTGAATTGTAAGTGTGTTCAAACTCTTCCTTTTTGTCAACACAACTACAAAGCAGCTGCAACAAGGAATGGTGGAACCAGTCAACCTTCCCATCACTCTGGGGATGGTATGCTGTTGTACTAGCCTTCGTGACACCAAATGCAGTGAGGGTTAGGCTGAAAGTAGGACTTAAAACATCAGGGAGACCAAACATGGTAAACAACTTAACAAGCTCGTGAGTTATTCGCTTTGCTTTCTGATCTGGCATTTGAATGGCCTCAGCCAATTTTGTAAAATAGTCAATAGGTCGATGGTCATTTTGACAAGAATCAGCGATTTCAGACAGTTTTTGCTCAAAATGCTCAAAAACGTCCCAATTGGAGCAAAATAGAGCTTCTTTCGGTTAAAAAGGGGAATGGAGCCAGAAAGCCTTACCTTGAACTTCGTCAGATAGGGAAAGTGGTAGGCAACTTTGATTTCTTCTTTACAAACACTGCTGGGGCCATACCCTCCTCGACATTTTCCTTGTGTCCAAAATATCCATCCTCCATCTGCTTTTGAACTTCTTCTCTGTAGTGAGCTTGAATATGTGTTGGTTGTACCCATACTGGGATCCCTTTGGGTAGGAATATAGTGGAAGGCAGCATGAGTCCACACTGGGGATAATTTAAAACACAACTTGGTGGTCCTGAATAACAGTTTCAAGGCTTGGACATGGGCACTCTGGGAAATCGAAGTTTATGAATCATTGTATGGTACATTCTTCTTCTATAAGGCTTTATTGTTGTGTGTGGCTCCAAATTTTGGCTGTAACATTTATATTTGGGCAGTGTCATATTCCAGCTGAATATCTATTTTGTTCTGTAATACTGTTTTCAGTTACTAGGTTATGACGACAAAATCATGGTACATTTGAAGATGTACTGGGTTCTGGATGTGATTTGAAATCTGCATTGATTCACCAGATGCTGTGACCAGCTATACTTGTAACTTGCAGGTTGTATCTTTACACTCTGCTTGAGTTGCGCCTCCACTTCTCTATGCAACAGTGACATTAATGACCCATCCAGTACCATCTCGATGGGTTTAACTCCCACTTCCCCCATTATTACAGCTGTTTTCACTCCCATAGCACTTATTGTTACTCTTCATGTGTTTAATGTTGATGGAATGACAGTTGTACTGGACTGGTACCCCAATGTCATTTCTCTGTTGATACTCACTTGCGACAAGTCCTTGGCAATCACACACAAAACATCAACGACCATCTCTTACTCTACAGGTATGTCCCAGTTGTTGTCAGCAATGCTCCTCTATCTGGTTGAACCTTTTCTCACTAAAGGTCACCGAGCACTTGCTGCGCCGACTAACTTGCCCTTGACTGTCACCTTTTAGAGTTTGATAAGCAACCTTGTTAGCCCAACACTACCATCTCTAGGCTTTCATATGAGCCTTCGTACTTAACTGTGGTAAATCATCAGATCATGAATCATATAATAACATTAATGAGAGCAAGCTATTAGTCAGTCCAGCGTGTTCTGCGCTGGCTCTGATCTAACCTGGCTTAGTTCTCTACTCTCTTCCTTTTTCTAGTTATTAAACAGTCTCTTAAATACTGGTTCATGTTTTCACAGGCAATCACACACAGAACATCAACGACCATCTCTTACTCTACAGGTATGTCCCAGTTGTTGTCAGCAATGCTCCTCTATCTGGTTGAACCTTTTCTCACTAAAGGTCACCGAGCACTTGCTGCGCCGACTAACTTGCCCTTGACTGTCACCTTTTAGAGTTTGACAAGCAACCTTGTTAGCCCAACACTACCATCTCTAGGCTTTCATATGAGCCTTCGTACTTAACTGTGGTAAATCATCAGATCATGAATCATATAATAACATTAATGAGAGCAAGCTATTAGTCAGTCCAGCGTGTTCTGCGCTGGCTCTGATCTAACCTGGCTTAGTTCTCTACTCTCTTCCTTTTTCTAGTTATTAAACAGTCTCTTAAATACTGGTTCATGTTTTCACAAGGATTTGCATTGCACACGGTTGTGGTCTTGCACACGAACATGTTTGTGGTCTTTCACACCGATTTGCACAAGGTTGTGGTCTTGCACATGTTTGTGGTCTAGTGGTGTTGTGTACTTTCCCCTTGACTAGCTCTACTCTTTCCAACACTCCCTTCCCGTTCAGGTGAGAACAATGTTCTCGGGACAGTCCATCTGCATTAGTGTTCAACCTTTCAGGTTTGTGGATAATGGTGTATTGATAGAGTTGCATGGAAAGTGCCCACTGTCCTATTCTTCCATGGCTGTCTTCCAGCTTGGCAAGTTGTGTTAACGGGTTGTGATCCGTCTCGATCGTGAATTCGGTTGCTTCCAAATAGACACGAAAGTGCTTAGTTCCTTTAACGATAGCCAGTGCCCTTTTTCTATGCTTGAATACTTTCTTTCTCGGGGCAACAGTTTTCTCGACCCATACGCCACGGGGTGTTCCTCTCCTATCTCATTCCGTTGTGCGAGTACATACGCTATCCCCATGTCGAACGCATCGGTTTGGAGTTAGGAAGGGTTTCTCCCACACAGGTGTGGTCAGTATAGGTAGTTGGTCAGGGTGTCTTTCAACCACTGGAAGGACTCTTGCATTTCAGCATTCCAAATGATTTTGTTCGGTTGGTCCTTCTTGGTTAATTCTGTCATAGGTGTGGCCAACATGGAGAAGTCAGGTATGATGAACCTTCGGTATTATCCTCACAGACCCAAGAAAGCGCGAACGTCTTTCTTTGTGATGGGCTGTGTAAAACGATGGACGGCTGTTATCTTCGCCCATATGGGGTGTACCTGCCCATTTCCCACCGTATGACCCAAATCTTCACACTGATTGACCGCAAACTTGCATTTGGCTTCTTTGATCGTCAGCCCTGCTCTTCTTAATCTCGTCAATATGTCTGCTAGGTGTTCGAGGTGCTTCTGCCAAGTCTCGCTGTGAATGACATCTTTGAGGTATGCTGCTGCGAATGACTGGGATCCCTCGAGCACTGTGTTAATCAGACACTGAAACGTCGACGAGGCGTTCACTAGACCGAAGGGCATGGTAACGAATTGATATTTACCCCAGGGTGTTACAAATGCAGTGTTCTCCTGGCTGGCCTTCGAGACAGGCACCTGCCAGTACCCTTTTGTAAGGTCCAATGCGGTGATGTTTTGCCCGACCAATGCTGTCGATCATATCATCAATTCGGGGTATGGGGTACGGGTCGGCCTTGACCAGGTTAAGTTTCCTGTAGTCTACACAAAGTCGTTTCCCTCCATCTTTCTTAGGTACTAAGACGACCGGAGCCGCCCATGGACTTCTGGAAGGAGTGATGATACCTAGGCTCAGAAGCTCTTCAATCTCCTTGCATAAGAACTCGTGGGAGGTGTGAGGGAGCCGGTAGGGGGGTAGACGAATGGGGGTAGCATTGTCAGTATGAATTTGGTGACTTACTAGGTTCGTCTTGCCGGGGTCATCGCTGATGACGTCTACGAACTTTCTCCTCAGTTCCTGGAGTTCCTTCTTCTGCTGGTGAGTGAGTGTATTGACAATTTGATGCTTTCCTTCCTCTGTAGCATCCTCGTTCGGGTTGTTGGCTACCGCTAAGAACATGGCTGGTGTCGGGGAGAACCACTCCTTCATCCCATTGATATGGAAGGTGCGATATCTCTTAGGTCCCTGGCCCATGTCTACTTCATACGTGACGTCTGTTATTTTTCTTGTGATGATGAGACCGGACCCCTCAACTAGCTGTGGAGCTTATCAAGCTTCCTGGGTTGGAATACAAGTACATAATCACCAATGTCAAACCTCCTCTCCTTTGCTCGTTTGTCATAATGCTGTTTGCTTTTCTTCTTTGTTCCTGACTCCTTCAGGTCGGCTAACTCCCTCACGATGGACATCCTTTCTCTGAGTTGGTATAGATACTCCATGACGTCCTGTTCATCCTGTTCACTCTCGCCACACCACATCTCGACCAACTCGTCGAAGGTGGTTCGCATTGTTCTCCCAAACAGTAGCTCATACGGTGAATAGCCCGTGGATTTGTGTATTGAACCCCTATATGCCCAAAAAATAAAGGGTAAACACATATCCCATTCGATAGTACCCTTCTGTGTAAGCTTGCGAAGTAGACGCTTGAGGGTGGAATTAAATCTTTCGACCATCCCATCCGTTTGCGGGTGGTACGGTGATGTCTTTATCTGTTTCATCCTTGTTCTTTCACAGAACTTCTTCATGGTGGTGGAGATAAAGTTCGATCCATTGTCACTCAGCACTTCCTTTAGCACGCCCAACCTTGAGGTAATCTCAAGCAAACATTGTATAACTGACTCAGTTGTGGTATTCCGTAATGGAAATGCCTCCAGCCACTTAGTGGCATAATCAATAACGACCAACACATATCTGTTATCAGATTTTGTTCGACGAAGGGGGCCGAAAATGTCCATTGCCACATGGTCGAATGGTGTATGGATGATGGGCAATGGGTGCAAGGGTGCTCTCCTGAGAGTTACTGGGGCAGCTAGTTGGCAGGTTGGGCAAGACTGACAGGCCTCTTTCACGTCCACTGTCATCCTTGGCCAAATCACTCTTCTTCTCAGAGTGTCTAGGGTTCACTCTTCCCCAAAGTGTCCAGCTGTTGGCGAACAGTGAACTAGTCTGAGTACCTCGTTCCTGCAACTTCTGGGAATCACAATCAAGTTTTCTTTCCCCTTCTCATAAGTTTTCTTACACAACAACCCCCTATCCCAACAGAACTCACCCTCACCATCTCCATCAGCCTGGCTTCTCCAATCCTTCAGTGTTGGGTCTGCCAGCTGAAGAGAGCGGAGCTGGTGGGATGAGATCTGTTCAGAATGGGTCTGGTCTCCTGTTGTTCTCTCTTCTGGATGGGAGCAATAAACATATCATCGTGAAATTTAAACACCTGACCTAATTCCTGCTCTTCCAAACCACGAGTCACAGACCCCTCCTTTTCTTGGATCTGCTCTGTCTCCTGGCGTGCGTCCAGCTCCTTTTTCTTTGTGGCTCACGTGGTCACCATAGCCACGTCCTTCTCGGTTGTTTGGGGGTTGGTTGTCTTTGGTTGGATAGTCTCTGGTTCGGACTGTACTCTCTCCTCTACCAGAGCTGCCTCTAGTAGCTCCCGAAACCTTGGAACAACCTGGCCGAGGAGCATATCCACTGTGAGGTGGGGAGATACTCCTACAGCCTTGTCGTGACTTGGCCCATCTATCTCCAAATGGATGTTTGTCGCCGGGAACCAAACTTTCTTCGAGCTCGCTGTTACATAGGGGATTCTCCATCCCAGCCGCTTCTTGTTATCGACGCACCGGTGGTGTATCAGAGATTTGGTGAAGCCTGTATCGATGACAGCCAGCACGGTTCTGCCATTCACTCGTACTTTGTGAGTCCATTATGGTCTATGGGCCGGTACCAGTGTTGTGCTCCCGAAATTGGCATTCTCCAGCTTGACATGGCAGTCATTCCTCATGTGTGCCCTCTTCGACCGCATCAAAAACATTCGGTCTGGGCTCGATCCTTACTCGGAAAGTGGCTGCTACCCTGCCAACCACTGAATGGTGGCCGCTCCCCTCCTAACTTCCTTAGGCCTCTCCCCAGCAGTATAGGTCGGACGGTTGTCTCTGGATGGGGCTTCTCTCGGTCATTCGGTCGCTGGTTGGCCAGATATCTCCCAATGACTTCGCTCATTTCGTCATAAGATCAAGGGTTGATGTTTCAAACCTGCGCCTCCAACCACTTAGGCAGATGTCTCAGTCTCACTTCCATTAATATTGTTTCTTCATCACCGAGTGGTGATGAGTTTAACCACTGGTGGATATGCTGTCTCTGTCAGGACAGCCAGGCATCGGGGCATACTGCGTCGAAAGGAGTGTCAAAGGCTCGCCTTCGGAAGGTTTCGGTGGAGATATGGTATTCTCGTAAGAGCTCTTCTTTAACCATTTCATAGTCACCCTGTCTGTCAGCTACCATTGAGGCTACTGCAGTGAGGCCTACTCCTGACAATGAGCCTCTGAAAAAGAGTGTCCATTGGTCTCTGGGCCACCGTCCAGCTCTGGCCGTTGCTTCAAAGGTGTCCAGGAAGGCACCCATATCGTCAATGCCCTCCTGAAAGTTGAGCAAAGATAGGTTGGGGTTCCGAGGAGATGGTTCTGCCATAGCTATCCGAGGACCATCCACTTGTCCCCTCACTGCTGCCATCATCTCGGCCATTCGCTGGTCTTGCTCCCCTTGCCGCAGGAGCATTCTCTCCTCTTGTTCTTCACGTCAAGCCTGTTCCTCTTCCCTCCTCCTGTTATCCTTCTCGGTTCTTATTTGGTCTATTTTTAGCACTGCATAAGAAACCGGTCCATAGGATCGACAGCTCCCGGGGAAGCCTCTGGGTTGGCACATACGAGACAAGGATTCTCGGGTGTCCTTTCTATTGTCTGTCATTCGCTCCCAGCCATCTGATGATACTCACCAATCAATTCCTCTGCCCTAGATATTCAGGATGGTTTTTCAAGCATCTAGGGACGTTACCAGGCTGTATTCCCTGCTCACTAGCTAGACTCACTCCTCTTCTGAGATACAGGCTGGTCCAGGATCTCCAATTTGAAGATCCCACCGTTGCCACCAAATGTCAGCAATGCTCCTCTATCTGGTTGAACCTTTTCTCACTAAAGGTCACCGAGCACTTGCTGCGCCAACTAACTTGCCCTTGTCTGTCACCTTTTAGAGTCTGACAAACAACCTTGTTAGCCCAACACTACCTTCTCTAGGCTTTCATATGAGCCTTCGTACTTAACTCTTAAGTATAGTGGTACATCATCGGATCATGAATCATATAATAACATTAATTAGAGCAAGCTATTAGTCAGTCCAGCTTGTTCTGCGCTGGCTCTGATCTAACCTGGCTTAGCTCTCTACTCTCTACCTTTTTCTAGTTATTAAACAGTCTCTTTTACAAGGATTTGCACTGCACATGGTTGTGGTCTTGCACATGGTTGTGGTCTTGCACATATTTGTGGTCTTGTATACTTTCATTAGTGGTCATGTTGTTGTTGTGTACTTTCCTATTGACTAGCTCTTCTCTTTCCAACAGTTGGCCACACTTGAAACAGTTAATTACACTTGTTCGAAACAGTTAATTACTCTTGTTCCTGCAGATATTGAGATATTGTGAGGGCAGCCACCTGTTCTGTTAGTGCTATAATTTGTTGCTTTTACTTTTGTACCTCACTGGTCTGCATTTGTATGATGGTAGCCTGATCTTGGTCACAGATGACCATCAGCAATTGGGCACATTCCATTGCTGATCCAAGGGTCTTAGCCTCGCATGTTGATTGCAATTGCCTGCATACTGTCAGTAGTAAACCAGACAAAGCAATAGCAACTGTTCCTTTGTACCAGCATCATGATTTGGCATTGCATGCTTTAATAACTTTTTCCAAGTTATGAATGAAGCGAGACATGCTTCTCCAGGCTTTTTCCCCCATTGGCATAATTCATTGAGAGAGACGAATGCTAGTCCTTTCATGTCACTATTTGGTGACCTTATAGTCCTTCTGCTCTTCTTAACAGAACCACTCCTTACAATTTCATAGGACATTTGACAGCTTTCCTCTTGTCATTCCATTCATTTGTGCTACTACAGATCTCAAACCATGTAAGCTGTTTGTTTACATCTCACAACATGACATTCAGCCATACTGCAGCTTGCTCTATAACTTTAAACTGCTGCTACCAATGTAATTGGAAATTTTGTTCAGATTAAAAAATGTAAAAATTTTATCTACAGCACACATATATGGAAGGTGCTAAAAACAGACACAAGGAGTAGAATAGAAAATTGTCTTTACATAACCACCCACATAACCAGCACATGAGGTCACTACACAGTACTCAAATACTTCCAATGCCATACGTGCACTGCATGTGTATAATTTAACTTGCCTCACACATGCTATACCGGATTCAGGATAAAAGTCCTCAATCCAGGAAAAAGCGTTATGCAACTTTTTTCCATAGTGTTAGGCTAAGTATCTCATCATCAAACACTTACTGCAGATCATTATACTCTCTTCTACTCTTCCCATCAGGATTTTCTTCTAGATCTCTGTAAGCGTTGGTCTACTTAGCTCCAGCCGCTTTTGCTGAACTACAGTATAGCCACCCACTTATCAAGCCTGGCCTTGATAACAATTATTGCGCAATTGAAATTCCTCAGCTCAGACTTCCCACAGCTAACAACCTTATTGTTAGCGCCTAATGCTTATTAGACAACTTGAGTAGCGCCTAACGCTTAATAGACAACTCGAGAGAGATTAGAGTATTTAAGATTCATTCGGGGAGATAACAATCTCTTTTACTCCCACAGAACAATACAACAGTAGTAATACAACTTAGCAGCAATAACATAAGTTCTTATCAAAACAGTTCAACTCTAACTCTCGCTAATAATAATAGTTTAGTCCTTTTATAATTTAATAACTGTTTACGCCCTCAGACCGCAGCATCCTCATTAGTGCTCTTGAAATGACCATATTAGGTCATTTCGAGTGGCCTTCCTGCTTCTGGTCTGGTCCAACCAGAACTGTCCACTTGTTCGGCTTCTTTATCAGGTTGGAATATCTTCGTGACACTACTTCCTGTGTCCTTCGTCCCTCCTCTGTGTGGTTCACACTCTGGTATTTGGTCAGTCAGGGGGGTCCCTGACACTCCCCCAACATTGGTCAGAGACCCTGGGTCTCTGGAAAGGCCATCCGCATTGGCATTGGCTTTGCCACTGCGATGAACAATATCATAACTGTAGGGTTGAAGAGAGAGAGCCCACCTAGCTAATCTGCCGTGGTTATCTTTTAGATTAGTCAGGTGGGTTAAGGGGTTGTGGTCGGTTTGGATAATAAAGTGGGTACCCTCCAAGTACGTACGAAAATGTTGGACTCCTCTTATTATGGCTAGAGCCTCCCGCTCGATAGCCGAGTAATTCCGTTCACTGGCCAACAACTTCTTAGAAGCGTATGCTATTGGATGCTCCTCTCCTTCCCTGTCTACCTGACTCAACACATACCCCAGCCCAGTGGCAGAGGCGTCAGTCTGTAATACAAAAGGCAGAGTCCAATCCGGGGTGACTAACACCGGGGCTTTCATTAAGGCTTCTTTAAGGCGAGAGAATGCTTGGGCATACTTGTCAGACCATCTCACTTTGTTTGATTCTTCTTTTCGGCTGAGTTCGGACAGGGGGGTAGCTATTGTCGCAAAGTCTGGTATAAACTTGCGATAATATCCGCATAATCCTAAGAAGGACCCGACATCTTTCTTGTTTAAGGGCATTTTAAAGTCTTGCACCGCAGCTACTTTGTCATCCATAGGCTTAACTTTCCCACTTCCCACTACATACCCGAGGTATACACAGCTCCCACTAGCGAAGGTGCATTTCTTTTCTTTCACTGTCAACCCAGCACTTCTCAATTTGGAAAACACTACCTCCAAATGTGTCAGGTGTTCATTCCAAGAGTCACTGTGAATGATGATGTCATCAAGGTATGCCACTGTATACTTCTGTAACCCTTCCAGTACCTCATCCATCAACCGCTGGAAGGTGGATGGGGCTGACACTAGCCCAAAAGGCATGGTTAAAAACTCATATTTACCTTGAGTGGTGACAAAAGCCGTCTTGTGTACATGCTCAGGGTTCACAGGCACCTGATAGTATCCCTTTGATAGATCTAAGGTGGTGATAAAAGCAGAGGACCCCAGACTCGAAATGAGTTCCTCTATGTTGGGTAAAGGGTAGGAATCATTAACTGTAACTTTGTTAAGTCTCCTATAGTCCACACACATTCGACGAGACCCGTCCTTTTTGGCTACTAGTACAATAGGGGCCGCCCAAGGGCTTTTAGATGCTCTTATAATCCCTTGATTAAGTAAGGTCTTAATTTCTTCCTTCAAGGTGTCTAGGGCAGAATGAGCCAACCTGTATGGGGGTAATCTCACAGGGGTGGCCTCACCGGTTGGTATATCATGTTGTATCAAGTGTGTTCTACCCGGGATATCTTGAAAAACATCCTTGTACTTTTCTTTCAGAGTCTTCAATTCTATGTGTTGAGAGAGAGGCAGGGTGTAGGTGCATTCCTTCACTTTGTCAGAGGTTTCTTCCTCTTCATCAAAAGCCATAAACACAGAAGCCACAGGGGAGGTCCACTTCCTTATGCAGTTAATGTGGTAGGTTCTATACCTTTTGACTGTCGCCCCCACATCCACCTGGTACGTCACACTTGTAACAACTTTGCTAATGGGGTACGGTCCCTCCCACTGGTTCATTAATTTGTTCTTCTTTACTGGCCTGAAAACTAACACGTAATCACCCACTATGAATGTTCTCTCCTTGGCTGTTTGATCATGATACCTTTTCTGTTTTGTTTTCTCACTTATCTCTCTCTCATAGGCAAGATCTCTCACCACTTCCATGTTTGCCTTCAGTGTCTGTACGTACTCTACCACACTCGACTCATCACTCTCTTCCTTTCCCTTCCAATAACGGACCATCTGGTCGAGGGGCATCCTCATCTCCCTCCCGAACAGCAAATTATAAGGGGAAAACCCCGTGGTTCTATGAACGGTGCCCCTGTATGCCCATAGTACATAGGAGAGGCATTTGTCCCATTCGACCGACGGGTTTTGGGTAAGCTTTCTCAGCAATCTTTTTAGGGTGGCATTAAACCTCTCCACCATACCATCCGTCTGTGGATGATATGGGGAGTTCTTAATCTGTTTCATTCCCACCAGGCTGCAGAACTGCTTCATAACCTTCGACACAAAGTTGGACCCATTATCGGATATGATTTCCGTTGGTACCCCAACCCGGGCCGTGATTTCTACCAAACAATTGGCTACCGTCTCGGCAGTCATGTTTGGTAAGGCAAAGGCTTCCGGCCACTTGGACTCATAATCCATAACCACAAGTATGTACCTGTTCCCTGCCTTTGTTCTCTCTAAGGGTCCAAAAATATCCATAGCCACTCTGGAAAAGGGCTCTCTTATCACGGGTAAGGGTTGTAGGGGGGCCTTAGTAGTCACCGCAGGGCCAGCCTTTTGACACAGGGGGCAGGACGCACACATCTCTTTTACCTCCTTTGCTATTCCTGGCCAATCCATTCTGACCCTGATTGCATGCAGGGTCCTCTCTTGCCCAAAGTGCCCAGCCCATGGAGTATTATGAGCCATAGCTAACACTTTCCCCCTAGCTACCTTGGGTAAGACAATCAGGTTCTTGCCCATCACATGGTAAGGCCTCCTCATTAAGATGTCATTCTTCCAAAAATAATCATCACTACCACTATCAGCCTTAGCTCTTATGGTGTTTAGAGTGGGGTCATACCTCTGGGCCTTTTTTAGTTCCTCCGTAGTAATGACGTCATCTACTCCACCCTCTGTTTCTTCAGTCTCTACCTCCTTTCCAGTTCTATCAATCAGGTCTGGTTGGACGTCCTCCGCTTCACTTCCTTCCTCGACTGGGTCCAGGGTAGATATGAAGGGTTCATCTAGCTCCTGTTGTAAGCGAGCTCGCTCTTCATTTTCATCTTGTTTCTTCTGTTGAGCTCGGGTGACCATCATGCTCTTCTCCGGTCTGGCGGAAGCGTGTGGGGTCGACTCTGCATCTCTGCTCGAGGAATTCTGTGGTTGGGTATGGGTCGTCTTCGTACTATGTTTGGGGTGGGTGGTTTGTGGGCATGGGGCGTTACCGTCCTTCTTCGCCTCATCATCAAGAGCCTGTCCTAGGTACCTTCTGAATTGTGGTATATCATACCCCAACAACATATCAGTTTGTAAATGCTCTGACACCCCCACTACAAACTCCACCTCTTTATCTCCATCCACTTTCAGCAATATTCTAGCTGCTGGAAAATAAATTTTCTTACTGCTAGCAGTGGTGTACCCAATGTCCCAGGTCAAATAACCCTTTTCTGTCACACATCTAGGGTGCACCATACTTTTAGAACATCCTGTGTCTATGAGAGCCACCACAGGGTTTCCATTTATCTGTACAGGCCTAGACCAAGAAGGTAACCCGTTAAGGGAGGGTATTGCACAATTTGCTCGTTCTAGCTTAACCCTACAATCCCTTTGCATATGTCCCATTTTTTTACACCGATAACACTCAACAGACCTCATGTCTCTTTGGAATGTGTCTGGGTTGGCTCCTCCCGAACTGTCAATCAGTCTCTTAGGCTCTGGTACTCTGTGTCGGCCCTGGGTGTCTCTCAGGGGCGAGCGGTACGGTTCCTTCTTCTCTGGCCGTTTGACCTCCCCTTCCTTCCTTTGGTTTCCCAAGTAGCGGACTACAGCCTCTGTCAGCCCATCATATCCCCCAGGATTCAGGTTCCTCATCTGGCTTTGTAGCCATCTCGGTAGTTTCTGCAAGGCTAGTTCAATTAGCACGCGATCAAAAACTCCACCTCCTGTCTCTTCCACCCACTGGGAGAAGGACTGTTTGAAAGACCTCATCCAAGCCTCTGGGTTGGCTTGATCAAATACACAATCGAAGACTCTTCGTCGGTAGGTCTCAGTTGATATGTGGTAGGTGCTCAACAGTGTCTGTTTAACCACATCATAATCGGTCTGATCGGCAGGGGACAGAGCGTTAACAGCCGTCAGTCCCTGGCCAGATAGTGAGCTTCGTAAGTAGATGCTCCACTGAGCCTGTGGCCATACTGCAGCTGTGGCAGTTACTTCAAACGCCCCCAAATAGGCACCCATGTCGTCAGTGCCCTCTGCAAATTTTTGTATCGTCAACTTTGGTGGTCTGGGGGGTGGCACTGGCACCACAGCCACTGGAACTGGCTGTCTTGCTTCCATCAACATCTGTGCCCAACGCTCTTGTTGTTGTTTCTGATGTTGACGGTCTTCTTCCCTTCTCTGGTCCTCTCTCTCTATTCTTTGTGCCTCTGTTCTCATCCAATTCTGCATGAAACGGTCCATAGTAGCACTCTCTATGTTCTCAGCTTCTGCCACAGGGGGTGGATCCGTTAGCTGTTGCCCCTCCCTACTTCTTAGGGATCGGTCTTCGCCCAGTCGAGTTTTGTGTCGTCTTTCTTCCGACATGATAGCTCAATCCTGTAGATAACAACAACACCCAGCAACGTTCTGGAGTTGCACCTGCCTGTGCAAACTCGAAACAAAAAAATCTATCTTCAACTCGGTAGAGGATTCGCCGCTTGGAATCCCACCGCTGCCACCAATGTAAGCGTTGGCCTACTTAGCTCCAGCCGCTTTTGCTGAACTACAGTATAGCCACCCACTTATCAAGCCTGGCCTTGATAACAATTATTGCGCAATTGAAATTCCTCAGCTCAGACTTCCCACAGCTAACAACCTTATTGTTAGCGCCTAATGCTTATTAGACAACTTGAGTAGCGCCTAACGCTTAATAGACAACTCGAGAGAGATTAGAGTATTTAAGATTCATTCGGGGAGATAACAATCTCTTTTACTCCCACAGAACAATACAACAGTAGTAATACAACTTAGCAGCAATAACATAAGTTCTTATCAAAACAGTTCAACTCTAACTCTCGCTAATAATAATAGTTTAGTCCTTTTATAATTTAATAACTGTTTACGCCCTCAGACCGCAGCATCCTCATTAGTGCTCTTGAAATGACCATATTAGGTCATTTCGAGTGGCCTTCCTGCTTCTGGTCTGGTCCAACCAGAACTGTCCACTTGTTCGGCTTCTTTATCAGGTTGGAATATCTTCGTGACACTACTTCCTGTGTCCTTCGTCCCTCCTCTGTGTGGTTCACACTCTGGTATTTGGTCAGTCAGGGGGGTCCCTGACAATCTCTTTCAACAAGATCATCTTGAGAAGGCCTTTAGAGATTGTCATCACTAGAACCTAGGAACAGTGGATCTCCAAGATCAGCTAAAGAAACTTGAGAGTCACTGTCCAGTGTCACAGGCTCGTGTTCCTGATCAACATCGCTAGAATTATCTTCTTGTTACTTTCAATCACTAATCTCTAACATGTACTCAGCCTTGGTTCTCCTCTTCTATCTCGGATGTGTAAACTCTGCTATCTTCAAAAGAGTTCAAAACACACCTAAAGCAACCTGCAACAGAAAATAGCAACTGAACAGCTAACTACAACTAAAAACAATGAATGCTAATGTATTTTTACTGGCCCTGGCCCATAGAATACAATACAAAACTTGCAAATTGTATTGAACATTTTATGGCAGTGCAGCAACAACCACATGACCAAAAAAATTCAAATTGGAAGATAATAAGAGTGTTGTGAATTTTTCAATTGGTCAGTTATGCTCAGAAGCACTAAACCTTAGATGATAGTATGGAAATTTAATGAATTGTGAAAAATAATTATTTCAATGAACTTTCACTCAATCATCCTTCAAGCTGCAAAGTGGGGATAATGGGATGCGACAAACATCCATGTGCACAAGCACAGAGCATGAAGAATAAACACTCTGGAAGCATGGCTTAATAACATAAATTTTCACCAGTATAATTACATGTCTATATACCACACAATGTTCTTTCCATTTAGTTTCTCTCCATCAAGCAGTCACCCAAATCTCCTTGCAAATATGATGACCTTGAACTACACTATTCAGAATGTGCTCCACCAAAATTCCTTATGGTTAGGAGGCAATCCATCGAGCTCTCATGCATTCACTCGCAAAATGAATAACCAATGATCAGGCTGATATAATCACTATTATTACATGTCTTCTGTGGCTGCTAAGTATTAATGTCCCATTTCCTTGATTAGCACCCAGCTTAACAAGAAGGATTTATATATCTACATACTTTGTGCCTACATTTTTTAATGTGGTTTTTTATAACTTCCAAAGGCTATCCAATTCCTTATGGAAGTCCAAATGTTTATGGTTCAGGCAAATTACCTAATGCAGAAAAGAAATCTGATCCATGAACCCCCCACCAGGTAAAGTGCTTTGTGTTGTATGTGGTAGTTGTAGCTAGGCATGACAACCTCATAATGGCACAACAGCAAAGTTTTAAAAAAAGTTCAAGTAACCAGAATGGATAGTCAACATTTGTGCTACAATTTTGGCAGAACATAGCCAACAGAACAGAAATACCATAATCACAGGTTGGTATGAGCATTCTTGTGAATGGCTAACAACAATGAAAAGTGATTCCAGAATTGCCTCTTGGTCAGATTGAGGAATATAATCTGGTCCTATATTATTTTGGGACATGGTAGTGGGTATGCTGGCCCAAATTTTATCAATAGTAGTAAATATTTACCCCAAAAATTAATCTTAAGTTACCTGATCCTCTCCCCATTCGTGCATTATATGATATGCAAGCTGCACTCCTGTAATTCAGCATGCCACAGATGACATTGGCAGCCCTATAACCAAATGAGTCACACACAGTTCCCCAGGTGTTGTTGTAGTTGACCTCAACACGGCCGAGAAAATTCAAGCCACTAATCGGAGAAATCAGACGCACACCAAACATAGATATTTGAGCTGCAGAGAAGGAATAATTATTGCTATAATCCATATCCATTCATAAATAATGAATAAAAACAAGGGGAAATACCTTATTATATACCATTAATGTGCTCCTCCATACCGCTACATTAATAATTAAACTGCATATATACCTGTTTCATTAGTCTTAGCAGTTATTGGAATTGAATAGTAGCCTGGCATGTGACGGTATCCGTAACCATAGGAACAGGTAGAAAAGGCGACTTGCAACCTCACGGCAATGGAATACTCTGTGTCACGACTGAGATAATCAATGTAACTTTTGTATTCTCTCTGAATGGTATTTCCTGAAGGAAATATATATCGACTTCTTGACCTTATGCCAGTGGTAGTATTGTACTGGATAACAAAACGGTATCCTGACATTCCAGTGGAAAGAGTCCAGTTAGTCTGAGTGTGGTTAAACAAAAATGAAGATCACATTTACGATAATTATAAGGGAATGAAAACAACAAGAAATGCAAAATTCCATATAGTGTTCACTATGAAATCCCTCACATTGAATGTGTGGTAGTTATAGTGTGTGGGTGTGTGCTCCCATACCATTTATATGTAAGAACATTTTGGGTGATGATGCTTTCTAGACATTATATGCACTTGGTTTAGGACATGTTCTAAACTGGTTGCTTGATGACACCCACTCCATAGTAATGTTGACATCAAATTTGAAAGTAACCAGGTCTATGTGATTGTGTACTGGTTAAAACATTATCATTCGTAAACATGTATAAATCTGCAATGGAACACTTATTGATATGCTCTCCAACTTGCTTAATAGTGGTCAAATGAGATCTTAGGCAAGGTTAGCAGTTCATTTTTTGTAACCATTTTTGGTTCAAAAAACTCGACTCTTTCTAGCTTTGAAATGGCATTGGTATAAGTAGGGTTACAGACAGCTTGATGCATTCAAAGCATTATTTGTTTATCATATATAGCATAATCTCAATCAGATAACAGAGAGTAGAATCAATCAAGAGTACCACCTAGATTTAGTACTAAACACAATAGTCCACTAGATGACTACACATATGCAAGTATATAGATCTATAAGACTTTTGATGTACAGAAGACCTC
Source organism: Cladorhizidae sp. MBARI D1340-BT2 (assembly GCA_028752905.1). Taxonomy (NCBI): domain Eukaryota; kingdom Metazoa; phylum Porifera; class Demospongiae; order Poecilosclerida; family Cladorhizidae; species Cladorhizidae sp. MBARI D1340-BT2. The sequence continues at coordinate 16,731,767 of JAQNBH010000007.1, read as the reverse complement.
TTACAGTTATCCAGTTTTTCTTCTCAGTTTCATTAATTAAATCCCACTACTACATAATTGGTACATGATACTTTATGTAAGCACCTGGCCTTGCAGCAATCAGCTAATACATATCTTATTAGCATAATACAACATTCACAAGCTGATATCTGAAAGCAATCATACAATAATTATTGTAGCAGTTAGCAGGTGCAACAGAAAGTTATATTTGATTCTTTTCAAAAAGATCAAGACTGCATAACCTATGAGCTATCTTCACTTTTGCTGCTGTTAGAGATGTGCAAATTTGAAACAGCACTCATTTCTTGACCAAATCATGTTTAGTTGTACATGTAACAACTGCTTCATATAACCAGGAATTTGAAACAGGTGGAAGCAGAGGTATTGGGAAGTATGCACTACTATTAATCTCATTATTATTATTGCTGTTATTGTTATTATTATCATTTTTTTTTAGCATATTTAAAAACATATCTTGGAAATTAAATAAATAATGAAAATGGTAGCATTATGATTCAACTTACCGGCAATATGATGATTACAGCAATGCTCACAGAGGTGGTGTTTTCAACACGTATTTCTGGTATGGGCAATAAGCTCTCTGCAAATAATTGCAACAAGAACAAAAACTGGTGGATCAATTGGACATACTTATATTATCGCTGCAATTTTGTGATTCTAAAGATGACAATTATAAGAGCCCAACAAGAACTTCTTCACACACATGCACACGGCACTGTATGCAATTAACACACACTCTCTCTTTTGTGTATGACATAGCAGTAAGATTTACGAGTTCTGGTAACCTATTGACTAGGAAGTTGCTAATATTTTTGGCTGCAGTTGTTCAGATTGTGCAGGATTATACCCTAACCATGAATGACATAATTATAGTATTTTACGCATATAAGATGCATGGGCATATAAGATTCACACCTATTTCAGCTCATAATATATAGGGGAAAAACATTAAGTGTATTAAGTATACTATGCCTTTGGTACTTGGCTTGGCCCCATCTTTTACAGTGCTATTGCTCTGTTATCATGCTCTTTTGCATAGTTTATAACTTTCAGTTTCTAGCTGGTAGTATAGTTTGATCTTTTTAGCCATAGTATTGAGGGTAAGAAGACTCAAGACTGAATCAACCAGCAATAATACTTAAGAGACTCAACACAGATGCAGTTGGCAATAATAGTGCAGTGACTCACCACTGAAGAAGCTAGCAATAATAGCAGGGTGACCAAACACTGATGCAGTCGACAATAATAGTGCTGTGTATTACTCCACATATATGAGCAAGGTGACTTTTTTGGACCAAAAAGTGTCTTGTATGCGATAAAATATGGTATACTTCAATTAGGAAGAGTTATAACTTCCCATTATAGTCTACTATAACATGAAATGCCATGAACACTTCTTTTTGTGGGGTGAGGCAGAAAGAGACAATCTGAACCTAAGACCAATAACATTAACTGAGATAAATGTAATATGAGCATGGGCATCGCTAGGGGGTCACCATTATGAGCTAGGCAGTTAGGCCTCAGTATTCTGTACAAACACCAAACTAGGAGAAGGAGTGAGGAGCAGTAGAAAATGTGGAATAACCATATAAATCACATTTGTATCACAACACTCAAACATTGAGTGTACTGCTTGAGTTTTAGTTTTGGTACAATAGGTCCACTGTAAAAATATTGATAATTATTTCTAAAACTATGGTTTGGGTTAAACTTTCCAAGGCTAAAATAAAATTTCGTACCCTGATGTTTGAAATGTTATCACATGAATAATCTCTCATCATGTTGCAACTGACACTTATTAAACAGAAAAGGTTTCTTTGAGATTTATCGGCTGTTTCTCTCGAATGCTTGGAGTGGGAAATTTGGATTTCAAATAGGCGAATAACAACAATTAAATTTACACTCGTCACTAATCAATGATTGCAAAAGAATTTCTAATGGTGACTTTTCGCTCTTGTAAAACAGGCCTTTACTGGCGCATAGTGAGCCTGTCTGATGTCAGAATGTTTAATTCTTTGGGAAAAATGAGATGATATGACAGCTCTACTCAAAGCTGCTATATACTTCCTCAGGAGCTACAACTCTTTTTCCAAGGTATGCATGGACCCCTTCCCCTTCGTTGCAATTGGATTTGTTCTCAGAGAGACCAAAATCGCTGTTGTAGCATTGACAAAATGTCGCTCACGGTGAACTTGGAATCCATTTTTACTTCAAGTTTGATGTCACGGCTACCTTAGTTACCAAAGTAGTATGTGTATGGACTACTTAAGGTTTGGAATGCCATAATTTGAATTTTTTTACCCATGCTCCAGTTTTTACTTAGGCTAAATCCACAAAGCCTGGGTTCAAATGATGCCACTGAATATGAGTCAAATATAAAATAATTCACAGGCTCATGGAAGCTCTGACAGGAGGGAATTAAATGTCAGCACTGTATTAAACATCAAAGGTTCCACCAAAGATTAAAATTAGAATTAAGCACTATTTCCTCAGTCTTCCTCATTTAGAAAAAAAAGAAAAAATGAAATTTTGATTCCATCTTTATCTCCATATTTTCTGTATTCCAGTGATTTTTCAGCAGTTTATATATACTTCAAAAGTTGTGGTCAGTTGAGACTGGTCACATGGTGACAGCATTGATTGTCTAAAGCTTGGGCAGGTAGAAAAAATTAGTGCAGCAAACATAACCAAACATAACCAGTGAAATGGCCAAACTCCACAGAACAGGTGAGAGAAAGAGTGATCATGATGATCACCTTCACAAGGATTGAAACTGATATGAATAAGAGGAAAATAGAATAGAGGACAAAGCTCTGTTTGAGACCCAATGATCCCGTGAAACAATTGTGGTCTTTCCTATTACTCATGTTCAAATAATAGAGCTCACCCTTGCATAGCATGTGTCCTGTAATAGTATGCGCAGCTAGGCAGCTCATGAAATGATTATAATATAAGCAGCACATTCCATCGAGGGAATATGGTATACCAGAGTGCAATCTTCTGTATATTTAGAATTTTTTAATCTGTTCTTGCTATATCCGATCTTGAATTCAAGAAATGTTTATCCGTTTCTGAGTATTATTGTTAACTGATTACACTTGTCCACCTCTTGCATAAAAATGCACCTTGATATGACGAGCAGTGGTTTACGTTCATTGATTTTCTCAAAGAAATTTCCTTCCAGTTTGTGAGTCGACTTCCTCAAACTTACCATCCTGCCTCTCTCTAGTGTTAGCTAACATCCTCATAATACAGTTCTGGTTCAAGGAAACTACTAAATACCTGTTGAACATTCTGACATTCCAAACATCATAGCAACTACACCATCGGCTCTTTGAATTCGTGCAAATATTTCTGAAGAACTCTCATCAGAGCTTTCAGAGATTTCAAAGTGTCATGGAACTGATCCTACGAGGGCTCCATCCCAGAGCATAGGTTAAATCTTGAATACCCTTCATCAATCCAGAGAGGTATGTCTTTGAAAATGAAAAGCCTCACACGTAGAGGACAAAGTTTCCTCCACAACTTCACACAACTCAATATGCAGGGAAAGTTTTGCAAGTTTCTTGGTCTTGTACATTTTGACTTTTTACTAACGGTGCTAAAGTGAGATCTACTGCCACACTTAATGCAGCACTGGCTGTTCCAGGTCACCACACTGGGGTGACAAAGAAGCCACATCACACAGATGTATCAATGACAAATGTGGCACTTCTAACGCATCCTGAGCTGGAAACCCTGACCCACATCATGACGATGCTTGGACATATATGTTGGAGTCATCCTTCCAACAGCTCATTGATGGTCAATGGTGTCTAATCTTATACTCTCCTAACCAGCTGAAACATGGTGCAGTAATTTTGATTGATAAATTATTGCTGTGTTTATCCCAAAATCACTTCATGTAAAGGTTCAGTATTCCATTGTGCACAGATCATAAGTGCTTGTATATATTCTGTCCACATGTCCTGGCCAATGCACCAAAAGACAAGTCATCATCTGGACTTCACAGCTCAGTTTACAATTGACTGTAGTGGATAGCAGAATTTTCTGTTACACTCCTACTGGTATACAATGTAGGTTTGTCCCTGCTGGTTTCTGCCACGTAGTGCTTAATTACCTACACTGAGCCTGCAATATACCAGTAACTAGCTATCCAACACATGCTACCAGCACATTCGCCAAGCACATGAACTGGATGTAAAAAATAAAATCAATCATTCAATCAATCCACCATCAATCAATCAATCAATCAATCAATCAATCAATCAATCACCGATCAATCGATTAATTAATAATCGTTAAATAAATAAATAAATAAATAAATAAATAAATAAATAAATAAATAAATAAATAAATAAATAAATAAATAAATAAATAAATAAATAAATAAATAAATAAATAAATAAATAAATAAATAAATAAAAAATTATTTAAAAAAAAAAAAATATAAAAAAAATAAAAAAATTAAAAAAATATATAAAAAAAAAAAAAATAAAAAAATATATATATATATAAAAATTAAAAAAACAACAACAAAAAAAAACAAACAAACAAACAAACAATTAAATAAATAAACAAATAACAAACAAATAAATAAAAAACAAATAAACAAACAAACAGACAGAAAACAAACAAACAAACAAAGAAAGGAAGAAAGAAAGAAAGAAAGAAAGAAACCAACGAACAAGTAAGAGAGTAAGTAAGTAGTAAGTAAGTAAGTAAGTAAGTAAGTAAGTAAGTAAGTAAGTAAGTAAGAAAGTAAGTAAGTAAGTAAGTAAGTAAGTAAGTAAGTAAGTAAGTAAGTAAATAAGTAAGTAAGTAAGTAACTAAGTAAGTAAGTAAGTAAGTAAGTGAGTGAGTGAATAAGTAACTAAGTAAGTAAGTAAATTAATTCATTCATTCATTAAGAATGGTTGTGGCTTCAAGTTCAGGCTCTTGAGAGTGGCTCTCATTTTTCCTGATGAAGGCTAGTCGATCTGTGTAGAGTATACAATTTGAAGTTGATTGTTGAGAAGGTTATTGTAAAGCCACTGAGAGGTTATTGAGAGTTTATTATTCACATCTAGTTCACATGCTGAATGTGTATGCCAGTAGTATAGAACAAGTTCACACGAGCATCTTATTATTCCTGATGAAGGCTAGAGCATCTCATTATTCCTGATGAAGGCTAGAGCATCTAGTCGAAATGAGTAAAATTCAATTTAATTATTAGAAGGTCATTGTAATTCCATTATTTTAAATGAGAGTTTGTTGAGAGCTCACTTGGCAATGCATTACATCCCTTGCATATAATGCAGGTTTATTCATGAGTCAGTTACAAAGCATCTGCTGATACTACTTCAAGGATTATCTTTAGATCACACATTTCTTTTTAGTGCCCCCCAAAAAGAATCCTTCAAGTATTTGATGTCAGCTGAAAGAACTTGTATTAATGTCGTAGCAATTTGCTTTATTTAAGTTTGATGTGTTTTATGTAAAGTTTAACACTGGTGTAAACCAATTAATTAATGAAATCACCCATTAAAATTATTTCAGTTGAGCATTAATTTTGAATGGCTATAAAACTGTGATTAATAGAGCTGTACAAACACGACAGATTGAACCCAAAGATTTTTTTAATATATTTTTTTTAATGGTTTTATGTTCCTGTGAAGGGGTGTCCTGTGAAGAGGGCTCTAAATTATAAAATGGAAACACTAGTAATACCTTGTGGTCAAGACTTGAGCTCTATAGAAAGTGAAACTTAATTATATGAACTATGTATAGTTCAATTCTCTGGTGTGCTCTCTTTTGGAATTAAAATATATATGCTAAAGTTATATGCTGCCAAAGTGAGGGTCCCTCAAAATCTGTGCCTGAATTCAGGGGTGACGGTTGCAAAAAAATAATTAATTTTTTAACCTGTGGTTACAACTTTAGAGCTCAGTAGATTCTGCAAACTTCATGGTATGGACTTGATATATAGCTCAAAAGATAGGTATCTCTGTGTGCTCTCTTTTGATACTAAAATATGTTTCATAGGTATAACTATAGGCAAGTTACTAGACCCTAAAGCGGAGGGGGTGTAACGTTTAATTTGTTCCGCCCCAAAAGTTGTTCCCCCCTTAATGAAAATTTTGTTCCCACCCTAGCCCTAGCCCTTGCCCTAGCCCTTGCCCTAGCCCTAGCCCTAGCCCTAGCCCTCGCCCTAGCCCTTTATTTTTCAAGAGGGAACTTTTTTTCAAGTAAAAAGTTCCAGGCTGAACGTATTTTTCAAGTAAAAAGTTCCAGGGGGAACCAAATATGGGGGGAACAAATTTGTCGTGACAGGACTTCAAAAACCTGCACCCGAAAATCGTGGTCCAAAACCACTCCGAGTTGCGAAGTGCAAAAAAATTAAAAATGGTATATACGAGTGGCTAGACTAGGATCGTTTTGAGTAGGCGTTAAAAATTTATTACCTGGTCAAGCGCACGGGTGGAAAATTGAAGGTGTTGATTGTCGACGCCTTGTCGACGCCTTCAATTTTCCACCCGCGCGCTTGACCAGGTAATAAATTTTTAACGCCTACTCAAACCGGTCCTTGTATGTACCTCTAGCCACTCGTACCATTATTATTTTTTTTGCACTTCGCAACTCGGAGTGGTTTTGGACGGCGATTTTCGGGTGCAGGTTTTTGAAATCCCTCCGCTTTAGGGTCTAGTAACTTGCCTATAGTTATACCTATGAAACATATTTTAGTATTAAAAGAGAGCACACAGAGAGACCTATCTTTTGAGCTATATATCAAGTCCACACCATGAAGTTTACAGAATCTACTGAGCTCTAAAGTTGTAACCACAGTTAAAAATATTAATTTTTTTTTTGCAACTGTCACTCCTGAACTGGCTGTACTTGTAGTGCCTGTTTGGAAAGTGCTAAATAGCCTTTCTCTAAAAAATGAGCATGTTCATTTGGTGCTAAAATGTATGCTGATATAAAAAAAAATAAGTTGCAAGAAAGAAGATTTCACTTCATATTCCAACTAGTTCCAAAAATGGCACAAAAATAGTATTAAATAGCATAATGCATTTGTTATATAAATCAGAGAATGTGAGCAAAGATATGGTACTTTATAATAAAACCACAGTATTTTCAGAGTAGTCAAACCCTTATGGCATTTTAATTAATATGAAAGATGGCATGGTGTGACCAAAGGCATACATATATATATATATATGGTGTGACCAAAGGCATATATATATACATGGCCTTAGCATGTGCGAAATAATTCCACTTGCAGATAATCACCATAATTATTGCTTAAAGAAAGGTCAGGGAGAAGTCAGATAAAAAACTGGCATCCAAAAATAACTGAAAGAATTATGTCCGAGTCGAGAGGCCAGTAACATGGGCCAAGAAACATTGACAGATATCACTTGCTAGAGGTGATACTGGCAATCTATGATATTATACATGGGCAAGTGAGTGCCATCCCAGCCTTGAAAGTCCATCTATTGCAGGAACCTCATAGCAGCAGCTATGGCAGAAGAGCGAGATATGGACACAAAGGAAGAGAATTAAATCCGGGATAGCATCAAACTATTAAGTGAGGTACAGCATAATCCAACAATGACTGTCATCCTCAGCATATATTATATTGATAAGCCATGTCCTGAATGGAAAATGATAGAAGCATGATCTACAGGGACATCTAACAATTGAGCTGGGATATTGAAGAAGAGTCAAGGAAAAGAGGGCCTATGCTCTGAGCTAAACTGGTCGAGTAAAATTCCTGTGAAATAGCCAACACCAATGAAAGACCCATGCCGAAAGTTGGGATAAACAAGTCAGACTAAGAGAGGAGGGCTATTTTGGGAGTGGTAATGGATACCATGCAGAAAGTTAGTGGAGGTGACTTGAAAGAGGATGACTGGCAGAGAGATGGCAACAAAAAGAATACCCGAGAAGAGGGAATAGAATTCTCTCAGTGATACAAAAAAATATTTCCAAGCAGCAACATATGAGGAGCTAGGAGGTAACACTCTTGAAGATGCAGAGATCAGCATCAGATGGAGAGCAGCAAGAATGTCTTGACTTGCGAGTCAAAAAATAAATATAAATGCATAAAATATAATAATAAACAATAAATAATAAATAATAAATAAATAAACCAAAAAATTATCAAAAAAATTATAACATTCAATCAATTATATATATATAAATAAATAAATATAAATAATATATATATAAATAAATATATACTATATATATAAATATATAATATTTAAACAAATAAGTAAATAAATACACACAAACAAACAAACAATACATATATAAATTTAAAACAAACAAACAATAAACAAACAACAAACAAACATAAATAAATAAACAACACATTAAATAAACAAACTAAAAATAAGAAATTAATAACCAATTTTTTTTAATGAATGAATTTAAAAATTAAATATAATTATAATGAGTGAATAAATAAACTCAAACAAACAAACACAAACAAACAAGCAATAACAACCACAATTTTTTTATTTTATATATAATTTAAAAAATTAAGGTGGTGCTGCTCTAGTTGCTGCTGAAGTTTTCCAGTACTGATACCATGCTCCTGATGACATGTGAAGGTATAAATAAGGTCAGCTCCAGAGATAGTCAATCTACCAAATAGCTCACTACTGCCACCTCATTTCAAGTCATTATACCATGTTTGCAAAAGGTCCATACATGTGACTCAGTGTGGGGTTTCAAGGTTCTTGGTCAAAAAAGCGCCATTGTCTTGGGCTTCTGCTCCTCTCAAATGGATGATTTTCAGTCATATCAGCATCTTTCCAGTGTTCTCATTGATTCCAAACCCTTCGGTTAAATTTCACAGAAGATTGCCATGAGCTTCCAGAAACTTAGCATCCAATGCTGCAGTTTTTGCTTAAATTTTCTCCTAAAATGATCTTGAGCAATGGGATCATCTTTTGAATTTTCCTAATTGCTGTTTCAGGTTCTCAGAGAAAGGTGAGCAAGTCAGAAGTCTTTTCCTAGGTTCTCCTATTGGATGGAGTGAATTGAGGCACTAATTCTTGTGAAGATAGATTATTGAAAGGAAGCAGACTCCAGCACATTCATGCTAATAATGCTTTTTGCTTGTTTTGGCATGCATTTATAATTTTGAAACTACTAGCTATATCATTTATGATCTTTTCCTAGTTTTTCTCCTCGCATTATTTAACTCAATTCAGTGTTCTATCCTGAGTGAGATCAACAACCGTATGCTCAACACAAACAATCAAACATTATTTCAGGCATCACTTCTAGGGATAACAAGTTCTGTATCATTTGCAACCTCTGCCTTTTTGGTATCAGCTTCTGGCACTTTTTACCTCACCCACAAGATTCTTCCTGACAACCCATGCAGTGTGAAATACCCTGCATCTGATGATGTCTTGGAATGTGGAGTCAAGATCATAGTTTTGAGCTACCATCTGATTCCATGTATTCACAACAGATATGTGGATCGCTTGTAAATCAGTTTGCTCATAGCCTCAGCTGTCTGAAGAGTCAAGGTCATTTTCGAGACATAGCTATAGCTGTTATGATATTGTCCATAGATCTCTTATCTCAATTAATATTCCCTCTCAACACAAGTATCTGCTTCTACCATTTTATGGGTTAGAAACCCATGATTCATTGATTAATATAAAGGTTATTATCTCATTGCTTAACAGGTTAGTATCCAATAATTCATGGGTTTAATTAGGTTAATTCCATGAAAGGCATTCTTTCATTTGCTACCATTTACTCCAAGAAAGGTATATCCAAAAAATCATACTTTTCATGCAATTGGCTTGGACACTTTTTAAAACTACATTATAGCTGCCATGGATATTTTCAGTTGTGTTCCATTGGTATCATTTTGGCAGCGACACCCTCTGCGACATGTAACAGCTATTGTATTTAGCACAAAGAAGGGAAAATGGGTTGGTAAGAAAGGAAGAGAAGTTGGGGTATAACATTTGCGGCATATGAGGCAGGGTGGAGTTTGGACAATGGCTAGAGGCTATCCTTATCACTTTAGGCCAAATAAAGGAGGGCCACCTCTTTACACCAAATATTTCCCTCCAGTCAAATCCCAGTGAGAGAAAGTGCAGGATTTGCTGCCAAACTGTTGCGAGTTATAATTATAAGCAAAGTTATTCAGACAGGTGGCCATTAGACATAGATATCTAGGCTGCGAGAAATGCCCTTGCAAATTAGCGGTGTCTAGCAGAAGTCTGTCATGCTCCACCCACTCCCCTTATTGAAGCAAAAACCAAAATAAGATAAAGCTCCTCATCACAGCAACATAAACCGTCTACTTCTCTGTCCATTTCTTGTCAGTGCACTTGATTTGGAATACTAGGATTGAAGATCCTATCTGAATTCTCTAAGTTTTGCCAATGCTAAACCACCTCTACAACTTAAGGGTGATTCACAATATGTTGCGAGGCCTTCACATCACGTCACTTGGCTTCTCTTCAAGCAATGCACAATATCTGCTGCATTGAGTCACATCGCTATGTTTTCCCTGGCCATAAAGACACTGAGGACTGGTGGCATACATACTATATACCAGGGAAGTTCCTTGCTACCTAAATCTATTATCCTCCTTGCTGAAACAATGTGTTGCTGAAACCCAAATAAAGCACAGTAATGCAAGTTCACTGAGGCTTCACAAACGAAATATCAAGTCCATTCAAGCAATGCAATCCATGTTTACAATATCACAAAAATGGCACGTGCTATTGTATTCAGAAACAGCATTAAGCCTAGATTTTCATATGTAATTAGAGTCCATTAGCATGTGTGTCAACTATCCACAGGTACAAGTTGCAGGTCAGTAAATGTAAAAGCTGGCCAGTAGTTTGTTTGAGGGTAATATCCTGGCATGTGAGTTTCTGTGGTGGGAACTTTGCTAATCCACATACAAGATCTTTTTATCTAAGACTTCATGTCTAGTATAGTAGTGGATATAACACCACATCCTGGCATATGGGTTCACGAGGTGGTTCTTCAGAGAATCTACAAGACACTCACATGATCATCCCACTTTTCTCTTTGATTGACTTTTATGGTGTTTGAGCTATCCCATCTTAAACCACTGCAACTAACCTAGCTATTGCTCCTTCCTTCCATTGATGAGACACATCTTCTTTCTTCTTGGGCTATGAGCTCTTTGTCCAGCTCTTAACCTCCAGGTCTTGCCATGTTAGCTGCTCTAAACTGTCTTCTCTGCAGTGAGGTTGCATCCTACATTGCACAGATCAGTTATCTTCTTTGCCTTCTCTCTGCAAACCTCAACTCAGCAACCTTACAACTGGAATAAACCACTGACTCAGCTTACAGCTCAGTTTCACTCTAGATCTATAAGCTCCTGCCTTCTCAGATGATCTAAGTTTTAGCTTTTGCTATCCATTTGAAAGAGAACTTCTGGATTGTAATAAATCTTGATTTGGCTTGAATAGCAGCGGGGAGGGGGTGTTAGGGTTTTAGGAGTTTTTTTTCTCCCTTGAAGTCAAAAAATATTAACAAAGATGCACAGTGTAAAAATACATGTTTGTGACCTCATGAGAAAATGGTTCATCCATCATCAAGGATCAAAGCCTGTAAAATGCAAATAGTTAACCTAAGTTGCCTTAGCTGATGTTTGCTCCACACAGCAAGCCCACAGAAGAAAACTAACAAGATTAGCTGCTAAATTTCAAAGGACTAAACCATGGCTTATTGGAAAGTGCTAGGCAGTAATTACTAGCCTGCTAAGAGGATGAGTTTTCGAGATAAGCAATAAGCCATGCCATGAGGAGTGTTGTTACTCACTTTATAGTAAAGGCTACAACACAGGCTAAGTGGTTAATTAAGTGCTGCTACTCTGGAGCCATTCATTGGCTTCCTGTAACCACTCTTGTATTTCTACCTGCCTTGCACTTTCTAATCAGGAGCCACACTTGCAGCCAATTCACTCAATTTTAAGGTACCCCATTTAGCTTTGTCATGGTATAAAAAGAGAGCACACAGAGAGATCTATTATGTGAGTTATAGATCAAGTTCATACAGTCAACGGTACAGCTACAATTTTGTAACCACATTTTTCACCTTTTCTATGATTATGTTATTAATAAGGGCATGGTTGATTCTAAAAACTGCTGCTACTCCTATCACTAGTTGTACCATAATAATACCCAATATGAACGCATTACTCATTCAAGACTACTAAAGTCCTTGTTTGCAATACCAGAATGGATGCACATCCAGTACTGAACAACTTAAAATTTGATTAATGTGCACTGATCATGTCCACACTGGCATTCCATTAGACAACAGGTGCAACCCCTCCCCCTTTACTATCAAAGTTATCGTTTTTCTCCTCCTGTGATAAGCTACTGCAGAGCAGAACGTGACTTATGATGCAGATAGAAAGAGGATAGAACTGAGTCAAGACTGTGGCATTGAAGAACGATCTGCAGGAATTCCACAGGGAAAACAAACCAATGGTAGCGATCACAGTGGCCACAGCAGAAAAGCAAAACAAAAAGAATGAGGAGGCAACTATTAGTTAGTCTAATTATAGCTAGTTTATGCCCTACAAACAGTTATTAGCCAATTAGTTATCTAGTTTCTCCATGCTCCAACCTGCGGCAATAGCTAGTGCATATATGCACAACTATTGGTCTGGATTTAAGCAACCTCTAGCTCTGGCCGTATAGATTTGATGAACATTGATTGCAATTTCTTAATTTACATATGTGACTAATGAACATTGAATGAGTAATGTGGACAAGGCTTTAGGAAGAAAAAAATCACACCGATTAACCATTCTAGTTCACGCGAAAACATAAAACCACAATATGGAAAAAGCACAATTTAACTTCCCTTCTCTCCAGGAAGCTTGAGACTTGGCATTTCCCATACTCAGAAATGGCTATTTCAGGGAACAATCCATATTTCCTTATATCGATGCTTTGCCTTGAATTTTATCACTTCATAATAATAAATGCATGCACATAACATAATGCATGTACATGCACATGACCGGAAAGAACAAGAATATGCTCTTTAAAAAAAAAATTGATTTTGCATCAGTAATCACTCTTTCAGCTAAGAGCTGTGCCATTATTTTTCCAAGAGAAACATTTCCAGCCACACCAATGAGATTTCTAAAGCATTGAAAACTTCACCAGGGTGTAACTGAACATGACTGACTGATGGTCTTCCATGCATCCTCCCCTTTCATCTTATCATCACTGCTATGGGCAGCCTTCTGCATCGTTATTACATCAGACATCTTCACGTACAAGCTATAAACAAGAAACTAACTAGAATCTAAGCAAGAATAGCTCTCTGTCTACAAGGAACTGGACTGGACTGTAACACCTGCTTGAGGACTAGGTAAGATACATGTAATGTGATTGTGCACTATGAGGGTGCCTGGTAATTGGGTGTGCCAGCATTGGGGCTTCTAGAAGGGTGGATTTTGAAAGATGAGCAATACATTACTTGGCACACCAGAAACAAGATTGTTTCACACACACAATCAACAAAATAATAGTTATCATCTGGACAAAGTTTGCAATTTAATGAGAAACTTGCGTGAAAAAAAGCTTACACCATTTGTAAGTTCTAGTTTTTTAGGTAGTTATTGCAGGATATTCAATTTAACATGTAGCTATAGTAGTTGCACCAAAAAGGATTAGTTACTATATATGATAAACAGAGCCATAGTCTTCTCTGGTGTATAGGCATATTACACAACATAACTACACCATATATAATACCAGCATAGCTGAAAAATAGAGTAAGTTGGTAGGGCCCCCAATAAGCAAGAAGACGACAGGACTACCCTATCCCTCTTTAACACACTAACACAGGCATTAAAATTTGTAAGCACTAATTATATACATCCTCAACTAAAAAGGTGTAGGCAGGCAGGCAGAGGTAGCAGGGGAGAAGTCAGGCAGGTAAGCAGGGAAGGGAGCAGCCAGATGGGTGGAAGCAGGCAGACAGGGAGGGAAGCAGGCAGACAGGGAGAGGAGCAGGGAGGGGAGCAGGCAAGCAGGGAGGGGAGCAGGTAGTCAGGCAGGGAGTGGAGTAGCCAGGCATGAACGGGAGCAGGGAGACAACATAGAGAGGGAGCAGGCAGGAAGGGAGGGGAGCAGGGAGACAACATAGAGAGGGAGCAGGCAGGCAGGGAGGGGAGCAGGCTGGCATGAACGGAAGCAGGGAGACAACATAGAGAGGGAGCAGGCAGGCAAGGAGCGGAGCAGGGAAGCTGGAAGGGAAGCAGGCAGGAAGGGAGGAAGGGAGCATGCAGACAGGAAGGGGAGCAGGCAGACAGGGAGGAGAGTAGGGCAGGCAGGGATAGGAGCAGGCAAGCAGGGAGGGGCATGCAAGTATGTGGCATGCATACTGACAATGCTAATTTTCTTATTTAATTTAAAATAACTTTAACTTGTACTTGTCAAAAACTCTGGATTTCATTTATAATTGATCTTTGCCTTATGAAAATCCTTTTACAAGCTTGTGCTTTTGGTTCTTACATACCGTTCGTGCACATAAGGTGAATGTCTTCATCGTGAGATGTGCAAGTGTGTCCCCCAGCTCCCCAACCATGGAAAAAGCATTGATCTAAATATTGCTCAGTTCCTCTGCACCACACTTCACCCATCCATATGGGCACTTCATTAGCAGCTCTGTCTGTTCCTGTGTCCACTATAGGGCAGACCACACCAGTGTAACCCAACATTCTAGGAAAAGAATGAAACAAAAAATAGGAGATTTCAGGTTCATAATAATGGACAATCAAAACCAACACATAGTCCATTTGCACTGTAATATACCTATATAGCACATTTATTAAATGGCCTTTCCTTTTGCTCCTACTCCTTGCTATACATTATATCTCATACATTTTTCTTCACTTTGTAATCTTTCTAACTTTGAATAACTTCATGATGGGTATGGCAAGAGTATTTCCTTGCCAATATCCTGTGTGGTTATCAATGGTCCAATGACAAGTTAGCTTGCAATATAACCTAGTGTAGCTCCTTATTATAGTAGCTGTACATACCTAACGATAATAGTTATTGAAATGTAGTACCTTACCGGCAAGCCACTCTGCCTTCAAAAGTACTCCATGAAACGCCACAGATGGTTCCCCAAGTGCCGTTGTAGAGAACCTCCACTCTGCCCTGATTATCAAACATAGTTTTTGAGCTGTTCAGTCGAATATCTTGGATATTGGTTGACATATTAGTGGGTTGACCTGGAAAGAGTAAAATTCAAGTTGATTAACTGGGAGAATGTCATTGCTCATAATTATGATTTGAGAAAGCAATGCTACTGATTTCAATATACACATATCACAACAACAACAAAACAGAAGCCCCCCAAGAGCTAGCAGCTAATGGATATGGCTGGTTGGGAATATGCATTAAAACAGAACAAACATTAAAACAGAACAAGCGAACCCAGATACCACGGAACAGGACTTGCCAAAATTGACGTAGAAAGTGACAGCCAAAACCAGAAGCAGTAGAGCTGCCTTCATGATGCAATATTAACACAAATGACGTGCCGGCTATCGAAATCGTCCTGCAGGTCAGATTCTCGTACGCACCAAAGCGTACAGTTCTGACTGAGAGTAGTGGGAAGGAGCATTAGCCCAGATCGGGGGGGGGGGGGGAGGGGGGGGGGGGGAGGGGGGGGGGGGTGCATAGCGTCACAGCGCGAAGTGGATAAGAGGACCGGAAGTGGCCTGCACAACCTGTGGCGACCCCTCGCTTTAAAATGACCCTGGGGATCACCTATCCTATTTCTCAATGATCCCCAGTCAGAGGATACAGTTACCCAGGAGGATGGAGTGACCCCCCTCACCTCATGTTCATCTGAAGAAGCAGTTCATTTTAACATAAATAGTACAGAACTGTTATTGGTGTGTTTTACCTGAGGATGGAGTGCAGATGTGTGAGGAAACAGTGACGTCTGTAGCTACATGACTGTGACTGCCTTGCTAACCTGATCTTATGAGGATGCAGTTCATTTTAGATACTGATATATATCAGTGAGGCAGACAGTTGAGGATTGCAATTTAGAATATTCATGCCAAAGTATTTGTCTTTGACTTACTGGGTTGTGACGTATCTGAGAATGGAGTGCCATGGAATTAGAAAACATTATCACCTCCTTCCTCTGGATGGAGTAGCCTTCCCCGAGTTTGTTTGTAACTTAGTGTTGAAGTGCATTTCAAGTGCACTGTATTAGAGTGTTGCAGTAAATTGTGACCCTTCCCCCTTTAAATGACCCTGGTGGTGACTGTATCAGTGCACCTCCCTCCCCTGGGGGATGAAGTGATCTCTGTCTTGCTATTCTGAGGTGACAGTTCATTTGAGCACAAATATAGACACCACAGTCACTTGCACATTTTTGCTGTTGCACTTCTGGGACATGGACAACTAACACTGTCTCAACTGTATCTCCAGGTCTTCAATGGATAAATGGTAGATGATTGCTAGCTGATGAGTCATTGCTGGGATCATGCCCCACTCCACTCACTTGCTGATTACTTCTTTAACCCTACTGCCAGACGTAACCCATTGATGTTATGGATTTGGATTGAATGATTTGTACACATGATAAACAATCATTTTGAACCAGAAGTGGGGATACCACCCAGAAATATTTCATTTTGAATAAGTTCCTGAGCCAAGGTGATGTGCTCATCAGATAAGCCATTTTCCAATTTCCAGCTCCTTCTTCATTGTTTCTGTAAACTTTCTCTACAATAAGAAATAATAACACTACATAGTTACAATGACCTTCACAATAATCATGTTGAATTATACTCTCTCGGCATTTCGACTGATCTAGTTGATACGACAAGAGAGTATAATTTAAGTTGATTATTTTGAGGTCATTGTAATTTTGTTATGTCAACTGAGAGTTCAGTTAGCCAACATAGTTAAGGTAATCCAAATACATGGCATTGTCGATTTCTGCACACTTTCATAAGCAACATTCAACAAATCATCAATAAAATTCAATAGGAACCACATGATTTACTCACCCTGCCTTAATTTTTTTTGCAAACGTGTTGCTTTTTTTTGGTATTGGATTGTTTGCAGCCGATTCCCTGTACACTTTCTGTCAGCATTGACCTGAATGAGAGAATAATGTTAGACTTGAGGTTACACAACCGGAAATACTTTTGATGACAATTTCATATGGGCTACTCCAATTAGGAAACATTTTGTCTCCTTTCCTGCTGTTCTGCTTAGAACTCCTCATTAGAACATGGGAACCATTCCAATTCTCTATTATGTATTACATCTTTTAACTTCCCCTTTGCTTTACAATCCTTTTTGTATCTTGCTTGTGATAATAAAAAAATTCTTTCTGGCATTCTGAAAAACACTTTGCTCCAATTTCATCATTGCTTGTTGAACTATAAGTCCAAATCCTTCCAAACCACCCTCTTCCATTTCACCCTCAATATCAACCATATCATCTTTCTTCCATTTATTTTGGTGGTCATATAATTATCATAACCATCCCTAAAGGAAGTGATTGGTATGAGTTGCACATTAGAGCTCTACAAGCAAGCAGCAGAGAAAAGCAAAGACTCCAGCATGTTTACCCTGTATTTTTTCTGCATAGTATTTCAAGCATTATCTTTTGTAATAACTACAAGTTAAAATATTGAGTAGTGTATACTTGTGAAATCAGAAATCATAAACATGCTTTATTGAGAGAGAATACAAAGGTTACATTGATTATCTCAGTCGTGACACAGAGTATTCCATTGCCGTGAGGTTGGAAGTCGGCTTTTCTACTTGTTCCTATGGTTATGAATACCGTAAAATGCCAGGCTACTATTCAATTCCAATAACTGCTAAGACTAATGAAACAGGTATGCTGTTTAATTATTAATGTAGGGTAATGGAGGAGCACATTAATGGGATATAATAAGGTATTTCTTGTTTTTATTCTTTTTTTATGAATGGATATGATAATTATTCCTTCTCTGCAGCTCAAATATCTATGTTTGGTGTGCGTCTGATTTCTCCGATTAGTGGCTTGAATTTTCTCGGCCATGTGGAGATCAACTACAACAACACCTGGGGAACTGTGTGTGACACATTTGGTTATGGGGATGCAAATGTCATCTGTGGAATGGTGAATTACAGGAGTGCAGCTTGCATATCATATAATGCACGAATGGGGAGAGGATCAGGTAACTTGGGATACTATTGATAAAATTTGGGGTCCAGCATACCCACCACCACGTCCCAAAATAATATAGGACCAGATCATATTCCTCAATCTGAGCAAGAGGCAATTCTGGAATCTCTTTTCATTGTTGTTAGCCATTCACAAGAATGCTCATATCAACCAGTGATTATGGTATTTCTGTTCTGCTGGCTAACTCCTGCCAAATTTGTAGCACAAATGTTGACTATCCATGCTGAACTTTTTTTTTTAACTTTGTTGTTGTACCATTATAAGGTTGTCATGCCTAGCTACGACCACCACATACAACACAAAGCACTTTACCTGGTGGCGAGTTCATGGATCAGATTTCATTTCTGCATTAGGTAATTTGCCTGAACACTTGGACTTCCATATGGAATTGGATATCCTTAATTTCCTTTGGAAGTTCTAAAAAACCACATTAAAAAATGTAGGCACAACCACAGAGAACATGTAATAATAGTGATTATATCAGCCTGATCATTAGTTATTCATTTTGTGAATTCGATGTATTGCCTTCCAACCATAAGGAATTTTTGTGGAGCACACTCTGAATAGTGTAGTTCAAGTCATCATATTTGCAAGGAAATTTGGGTGACTGCATGATGGAGAGAAACTGAGCATGGAAAGAACATTGTGTGGTAGACATGGATGTTATTAAGCCATGCTACCAGAGAGTTTATTCTTCATGCTCTTTGCTTATGCACATGGATACTTGTCGTGTCCCATTCTTCCCACTTTGCAGCTAGAAGGATGATCGTGAAAGTTCATTGAAATAATAATTTTTCACAATACATTAATTTCCACACTATCATCTAAAGTTTAGTGCTTCTGAGTATAACTGACCAATTGAAAAAATTCATTTGCTATTTTGAGTTGCAATTTGCTGTTTTAAATGCTATTTTTAGCTGTTTAGTTGCAATTTTTAGTTGCAGTTTGCTCTTTAGTTGCTATTTTAAGTTGTAGTTAGCTGTTCAGTTGCTATTTTTTTTTCAGATTGCTTTAGGTATGTTTTGTTCTCTTTTGAAGATAGCAGAGTTTACACATCCAAGATAGAAGAGGAGAATAAAGGCTGAGTACATGTTAGAGATTAGTGATTGAAAGTAACAAGAAGATGATTCTAGCGATGATGATCAAGAACACGAACTTGTGACACTGGACAGTGACTCTCAAGTTTCTATAGCTGATCTTGAAGATCCACTTTTCTAGGTTCTAGTGATGACAATCTCTAAAGAACTTCTCAAGATGATCTTGATGAAAGAGATCTAGAAGAAAATCCTGATGGGAAGAGTACAGGAGAGTATAATGGTCTGCAGTAAGTGTTAGACTTAGCCTAAAACACTATGGAGAAAAAAAATTCCTGGATTGAGGACTTTTATCCTGAATCCAGTATAGAATGTGTGAGGCAAGTTAAATTATACAGATGCAGTGCATGTATGGCATTGGAACAATTCGAGTACTGTGTAGTGACCTCATGTGTTGGTTATGTGGGTGGTTATGTAAAGACAATTTTCTATTCTACTCCTTGTGTCTGTTTTTAGCACCTTTCACATATGTGTGCTGTAGATTTGTGTGCTGTAGATTAAAAATTTTTATTTTTATCTCAACAAAATCCTAGTCATTTGATTGCTAAGTAAAGATAATTACATTGGTAGCAGATAAATGTTATGGCTGAATGTCATGTTAGTTTATCATCATTTGCAACCTGAGATGTAAACAAGCAGCTTACATGGTTTGAGATCTGTAGTAGCACAAAAGAATGGAATGACAAGAGGAAAGCTGTCAAACTTCCTATGAAATTGTCAGGAAAGTTTCTGACATTATGGCTCGAGGTCTGCGAAGAAGAGCATAAAGACTACTATGAAGTCACCAAATAGTGAACATGAATGCACTGGCATTCGTCTCTCTCAATGAATTATGCCAATGGGGAAAATAGCCTGGAGAAGCATGTCTCTCTTCATTCATAACTTGAAAAAGTTATTAGAGCATGCAATGCCAAATCATGATGCTGGTACAAAGGAACAGTTGGTATTGCTTTGTCTGGTTTACTACTGACAGTATGCAGGCTATTGCAATCAACATACGAGGCTAAGACCCTTGGATCAGCAATGGAATGTGCCCAATTGCTGATGGTCATCAGTGACCAAGAACAGGCTGCCATCGTACAAATGCAGACCAGTGAGGTATAAAAGTAAAAGCAACAAATTACAACACTAGCAGAACAGCTGCAGTGAACAAGAGTAATTCACTGTTTCAAGTGTGGCCAACTGGGACAGTAGAGTAAGAGATGGTCGTCGATGTTTTGTGTGTGGTTGCCAAGGACTTGTCGCAAGTGAGTATCAACAGAGAAACGACAGTGCACTACCAGTCCAGTACAACTGTCATTCCATTCAACATTAAATACATGAAGAGTAACAATAGGTGCTATGGGAGTGAAAACAGCTGTAATAATGGGGGAAGTAGGAGGTAAACCCATCGAGATGCTACTTGATGGGTCATTAATATCACTGTTGCAGAGAGAAGTGTAGGCACAACTCAAGCAGAGTGTAAAGATACAAACTGCAAGTTACAAGTATAGCTGTTCACAGTATCTGGTGAATCAATGCAGATTTCAAATCACATCCAGAACCCAGTACATCTTGCTGAGTTGCAAATGTACCATGATTTTGTCGTACTGAATAGCCTGATGGTCCCTGTGCTATTCAGGACTAATTTCCTGTAGTGACATGACCTAGTACCCGACTATACCAGAACAGCAGTACAGATTTGAGCAGTACAGAACAAAACAGATATTCAGCTGGAATATGACACTGCCCAAACATAAATGTTACAGCCAATATTTGGAGCCACACACAACAATAGAGCAAAGCATTATAGAAGAACAATGTACCATACAACGATTCATAAACTTCGCTTTCCCAGAGTGCCCACTTCCAAGCCTTGAAACTGTTATTTAGGACCACAAAGGTGTGTTTTAAATTATCCCAAGTGTGACTCATGCTGCCTTCCACTATATTCCTACCCGTAAGGATCCCAGTATGGGTACAACCAACATCTGACGAAGTTTAAGGTTGGCTTTCTGGCTCCACTCCCCGTTTAACCGAAAGAAGCTCTATTTTGCTCCAATTGGGACATTTTTGAGCATATTGAGCAAAAACTGTTTGAAATCGCTCATTGTTGTCAAAATGACCATCGACCTCCAAAGTGAGTATTGGCAGATTCCAGTAGCCCAGAGGACTACAAAAAATGCATTCTGCCAAGGCCCAGGAATAGGACTCTTTCAGTTCAGGTGAATTCATTTGGACTGACTAGCACCCCAAGTACATTCCAAAAACTCGTGGAAAAGATTTCTGTCCTTCCATTTTTCACAACATATCACGATGACATCCATTCTGCTAATGCAGTTGAGCACAAAGGTCACTTGCAACAGGTTTTGGAATTGGGTATGAGAGGCTTCTAACACTTGGGGTGGAAAGTATCAGATTGGTATGTCCCAGGTATTGTGCTTGCTTGGGTCATATATTTACAGAGAGTGGAATGAGGCCTAACAAATGCAAGTGCAGACTGTACAAGATTGTCTGGCACTAACTGTTGTCATGATGGCGCTCTTGGGCCTTGCTTCCGATTACCACCCAGAACAGAGTACCATTTTCCTGGACACAGTATCAACAGGCCTTATTGTCCTAGAAGGATAAACTAGTGTGAGTCCCAGTCCTAGTTTACCCAAAATAAACAGCCAAGCAGAATTATTCACACTGCAAACAGATGCCAGTAACATTGTCTTAGGTGCAATACTGGAACAAGATGCTGATGTTATTGTTTATGCTAGCCATTCTTTAACAAAGACTAAAAAAACTACAGTATTTTCCAGAAATAATATCTAGGTGTTATCTACGGGGTGAAATAAATTCACTCTCATGACTTCACACTTTTGACTGTCACAAACCCTGCAATGGTTATCTGCCAGAAAATGAAGGGGCACACTCCAAGGCTAAGGGTATGAATTCAAGATCGTATATCGCCTGGACAGAACATGAATGCTGATGCTCTATGATGTGAAATGGCAACCTCACCCTGTGCACTCACTCTTATTATACCTGATATCTCTCTGGACAAGTTCCATACCACTCAGAAAAATGATTACTCCAAGAAAATCACAAGACATTGACAACCACTTGTTCCAACATAGAATCGTTCACCACTTCATCGTTATCGACAGCTTTGGTCACAACTCAACATTGTTTGTAGACAATACACTCCTGCTCCAGTATTTCCCACCAGCCTTTACATCAGGCCTTAATCCAATTAGAATAACTCTGTCAAGAAGCACACTGGGTTAATATGGCTGTAGACATAATTCGTCATTGTTGTGAATGTTTTCCTTGTCAGAAAGCAAGAGTTCCTTCTCCAATTTGGGCCCTGTTAACAAAAGTCCCAATTTGTCGGCTGGTTGCAGTTGATGTATTATGGGATTCTCTGTCTTCTGCCTACAATCGTTACTTATTGGTTGTACAGGACTATTTTACAAAATTGGCTGAGGCCATTGAAATGCCAGATCAGAGATCAAAGCAAATAACTCACGAGCTTGTTAAGTTGTTTACCATGTTTAGTCTCCCTGATGTTTTAAACTAAGAACACGGCAGAAACTTGGAAAGTCCTATTTTCAGCCTAACCCTCACTGCATTTCGTGTCAAGAAGGCTCGTACAACATCCAGAGTGATGGCAAGGTTGACTGGTTCCACCATTCCTGTTGCAGCTGCTTTGTAGTTGTGTTGACAAAAAGGAAGAGTTTGACACTACTTACAATTCAAGCTATAAGCCCATAGAACTGCTATGCACTCATCTACAGGAGAGTTTCCTTTTCTCCTTATGTATGTTCTCCAACCAAAGATAACCTTTGCATCTTGTTCTGCCTTTTACGTTGTTTCTTATTAACCTCACATCACGATTGTTATGCTCCTGCTAAGCTCTTATTTAGCTAACCCAAGCATTAACAATACGAATTCTACTGTTTAAAGATTTATTACAGTTTCTTAACCCAACTTTCACAAAACTCTATCATAGTTTAACTGTAAAAACCGGTGCTCTTTATTAAGCTGCCAGCCCCAGCAGTAACTAGATAAATAGGGACAACTCCCATTTGCGTATCTACGATTAAATGTTCATAGACCATAAATGATAGTATTCAATACTGAATGACATAACAGGTAAGGGGTCCTTATACTACATTAGTCTATTATTCTCTATCTCCCCCAAGTCTTTGCTACATCTTGTCTGGAGATTTGGCAATGACTAAAAGCAAGTAGCAATCATGTCTCGTTCATCAAGGAGCAATCGAATGTTGTGCATCAGTGGTTGGGAGCATATATCGTATAGGACATGTCGTAGTCCCCAGTAGTCTGCCATGCAGGTGGTATGCTTTCACGTGTATGGCGTCTAAGTGGGGGCGGAGAATGGTTTAGTGGTGCAAGGGAAGGCGGAGGTGGCTGGGGTAGTGGTTTTGGCAGTGGGTGGGTCTGTGATGGTGGGGTGTTCTCATCAAAGATAGGTTGGGGGAGCCTAGCATTGAGTGTGGGTCTTCCCGTAGTGGGGGGCAGCAGACCAGGTGATAGGATGGTAACAGGCATTGGTGACATGGTGGGGGATGTCACAGGAGGTGTTGGCATCTTTTGTTGTCCATGTGTAGGCTGGGGGAGAGACATAATGACGTGGCTGAGTCTGAGGGCACTGTTGCTAAGGTCATCGCTGATGGTTATTCTTGGTCTCTGTGCGTGGACTGGAACATATTTCCGCAGGAATTTCCTGTTGCGCAAGGTCACTCTGCCAGAGCCATCGACCTTCACGACATATTGGTCAAATTGGCGGACCTCTATGACTGAGCCAGTCTTGTCCCATTTTGTGGGGTTGTGGCCAGTTTGGTTCTGGATCCTCACTTGGTCTCCAATGACAAGGGGTGGCAGTCGCTTTATGTGCTCTGACCATCTTTCGTTAGCTAGCATGTGTCTGTTCCTCAACAGTCATGCGGGTGATATTTTTCTGGGAGTATGGGGATGAAGTCTTTGATTTGGCGGCCGAACACATACATGGCTGGGGACAGTTTAGTGTCCTTGTCTGGGGTGTTGCGGTATTGTAGTATGGCACGCTGAAAGTTGTCTGTATCGAGCTCACCATTTGGTCCAGTGTTGTTGGTGATGAGTCTTTTCACTGTCTTCACCGCAACTTCAGCACGACAGTTGCTATGAGCAAAGGCGACAGAGGAAAGGCGGTGGTGGACACCCCAATTCTTCAGGAATTCGCGGGTCTGTGCAGCGGTGAATTCAGGACCACCATCAGACGATATTTCATCTGCTATCCCATATGTCACAAATGACCTTCGTAGGCTGTCGATTAGCCCAGTTGCACCGCCTGAGGTCCTTTCAACAATCGGCCAGTTGGAATATCTGTCAACAATTACTAGGTAGTTGACACCTTTGTAGCTGAAGAAGTCTGAGCAGATGCATTGGAAAGGGTACACTGGAGAAACAGTTGGGGTAGGAGGGGCACTAGGTTGTGAGGGAGCCATACGGTTGCAGTGATTACAGCTGTGTCTGAGGGTTTTGATGGCGGGGGTGATGCCAGGCCAAAACAGGGATGCTTCAGCCCTCACAGTCATTGAGGATATGCCTTGGTGGGCAGCATGGAGTGCGGATAAGCAGTCTTGTCTGAGGGATGGGGGAATCACGACATGGTCTTTGTAGATCACAATGCCATCTGCGGTGTAGAGATGCTCACGGAATTGATGATACTCGCGAAGTGGCTCTGGTAGCTCATGGCGAAACTCTGGCATGCCCACCTCGATGATCTTGACCAATTGTGACATGTCCTCATCGCTGGTGGTTGCTCCTGGTATGTGGACCATGCGGAATCTGTAGCAGAGGGTCTTCTCCTTGAGGTTTCTGAGCCGAGAGTTGCTGATGTCATTAAGTGACCTATCTCCAAAAAGCTTGAGGAGCGGCTTGTGGTCAACTGCGATGATAAGATCCTCACACCCCAGGACGAAGTGTCTAGATTTATCTAGAGCATCGGCAACTGCCAGGGCTTCACCCTCAACTGGGGCATAGCGTGACTCAGCAGGGTGTGTAAAGCGACTCCCAACCAGAGTGATTTTCCAACCTGTGTGGCAGCAGAATAGGTCAGTATACCAGGGCATCCACAGTGTTTCTGGAATAGCCAGAACCCAATGCCTGTCTTGGACCAATCAGTGGCTAGGCATGTTGGCCTTGATTTGTCAAAAATACGGACACCCTCTGTGATCTCATCTACTATGACCAGTTTGGACTCTTCAAATAGGTCATTGAGGTTATCGTCCCAGTGGAAACGGGTGCTGGTTTTCAGTAGTTGGCGAAAGGGGAGAATCTTCTCTGCCATGCTGAACGCATATGACACTTGGTTAATGAGGCCGAACCATGAACGGATATCGGTTATGTTTTTTGGCTTAGGGAATTCCATAATTGCTTGGAGGTATTTCTTGCAGGGTCAAACGCTGTCCATGGTGATCTCAAAGCCAGCAAACTCTACTATGTCATGGCCAAACCGCAACTTTTCTGGGTTTAGGGTTATACCATTCCTGCCACAAATGTCAAGCCACTGAACTGCCTGATGAAAGCATCCTTCCAGGTCATCTGCCCAAAGTAGTGTGTCATCGATGCATTTGGTATTGTTGGGTATGTTTGACACAATCTCATCGTAGCGTCTTGAGTAACCGGCTCCTGAGGCAATATACCCTTGGGGTGCAGTGCGGAACCGATATCTGCCCCATGGGGTGATGAATGTGGTCAGGTGGTGATCTTGCTCATGGATGGGGACACTGTGATACCCATTCCAGGCATCGAATACAGACTTTTTCTTGCCGTGCGGCACTGATCGTGCTTGATGAAATGGTGACTGGGTGTGATGAGTCTCTCTGGTGGCGTGGGCATTCAATGGTTGAAAATAAATAGTCCGTCGTGGTTTTCCATTTTTCTTGGCACATATGACCATGCGGTGGCACCAAGTCACTGGCTCACCAACAGGGACTGGCTCTATCACACCCAATCTCACGTCTTGGTCGAGTCCTGCCTTGACATCATCTTGCCAATGAATTGGGACTGGTACTGGGGAGTGGTAGGCAACAGGTTCAGCATCAGGGTTGATCATTAGCTTCATTGGGGGGCCTTCCATCAGTGGAAGTGGTTGGTGTTCGCATGTGTTGAGTGTGCTTGACTTGTAGTAGTCAAGGAGGTACTGTTGGAGTTTCTCGCGATTCTCTTCTGTTGCAGGAAATGGTAGCTTTGTTGGGGGTGGAGGTGGTGATCTACGTCTTGGGCAGTTGCAATCTGTTGTGAGGCCACTGTCACTGTGGGTGTATATGCCATGCTCAGCTCTCATGACAGCGCCAACTGTATTGGTATGGCTGTTTACAGTCTCTCCTATAGTGGGGAATTTCTCGGTGATCATGCCGAGAGCAATGCATGCTTCCCTACTGAGGAAAAGTTTATCCGAGTTGTTGGTCACATATGTGATTTGGCGAGTCTCTACCAGGTTGCCCAAGTTGTCTATCCCGGAAAAGTACAAGATGGCAGTACCTAAGATGGTGATGCCTTTGTTGTTGGCAGCATGCATCTTCATTGTGACAGGGATGAGATCATTTCTTTTTAGGCCAAGTCTGTTGATGATTTTGATGCTGGTTAAGCAACTCTGGCAGCCTGTGTCAGCCATCGCATGGAGAAGGGTGGATCTAGGTGTGGGGGTAAAGGTGAAGCCAAAATGCTCATAGTCCTCACGTAATGCCTTCACGGTGAGCTTGATGAATGGCTGGGGTCTGGAGGGCTGCTTAACCCACGTGTCGGAGAGCTGGTTGTAGAGGTGATGGTCGAGGGCTATGGACCTCCTACCGCAGATTGGGCCCGGGGTGGCGAGTATGCAGAGAGAGTCAAAGACTGCGCTCTCACGCTCGTCATGTGCCGCTGGTGTCTCAACCTTTGCAGCATCCTTGCTCCTACACATACTCTCGGAATGGTTGTTGCGACCACAATGCCTGCAGGTCATACCGTAGGCTGGGCACTCCTTTCTGCATATCCTGGTGGGTGCACTCTTCCCATGTCCCTTCTTGCCACAGTATGAGCATACCTCACGCTGGTCCTTGACTCCCGGGTACTTCTGGTGAGAGGCTAGGTTCTGGTGGCGGACCTTCAGCTCATCGTTTCTATGGTGCCTGTAGGAACTGCTGGCGAGTGCATGAGCACCCTGATAGGCCAGGAGGCGTAAAGCAGAGTGCTTTCCGGCTTCCTTGGCCTCAATGAACTGGAAGACTT
This sequence comes from Cladorhizidae sp. MBARI D1340-BT2, assembly GCA_028752905.1. Classification (NCBI taxonomy): domain Eukaryota; kingdom Metazoa; phylum Porifera; class Demospongiae; order Poecilosclerida; family Cladorhizidae; species Cladorhizidae sp. MBARI D1340-BT2. The sequence goes on along the minus strand of JAQNBH010000007.1, from coordinate 16,704,168 downwards.
GTTCTAGGGTCATGTCTTGGTTCTTATCGCCCAGTAGGTCAAGCTGAATCTCAGGGTCGGTTAGGTCACAGCACAGCACATCACATAGGATGGCTTCAGTGTAATTCAAGTCTTCCTCACAGTTTGTGTATTTGGTTACAAACTTACACATTCCAGCCTGACCACGGAGGCGAGCGCCAAAGGCACGTATTGGCTCGTCGTGGTCTTGTCGCATGTTGTGTAAGGTCACCCTGGCCACCATCGTGTTCTTCTCCCTGACAGCGAGGTTCTTTATGGCTGCAAGGACCTCCTCCTCTGTCTTACCAGTAAGTGTGCCACCAGCAGTTCGGGTGAGATCCTTTCGTAGCTGATCATCGCAGCATTCTAGTAGCTGGATTATCCTGTCCATCCCGGAGCCCTTGGTAGCTCCGACATAGTCTCCCCATCGAGATTTGAAGTACGACCAATCTTCGCTTGTGCCCGCAGAAGAGATGGTTGGTCGCTTCACTTTCTCCACCTTCATAGCAGCCGCATTCGTCGTGGCAGGGCTGTGGATCGTGGCATCTGCGGTGATGAGGGCTGCAGCCAGGACAGCCTCGACATCCTCAGTCACATATGGGCACGCAGCGATAGGGCAGCGAATAATCGGCATCTTGAGGCAGTGGCGGGCACTAATTGGAGGTCAACGGAGTCAACGACGCAAAGTAGGCAAATAGCTAAGCTAAGCTCTTCTCAACTGCGAGCTGGCTGATGTGTCGATTTTCGGTAGATACGCAAATGGGAGTTGTCCCTATTTATCTATGATAGTATTGAATACTATCATAGATAAATAGGGACAACTTCCATTTGCGTATCTACGATTAAATGTTCATAGACCATAAATGATAGTATTCAATACTGAATGACATAACAGGTAAGGGGTCCTTATACTACATTAGTCTATTATTCTCTAGTAACATGACCGTATAAGGTAATATACACCACCACACAACAACCACGTGTCAACACTACCCCACAACTAATTAATATATACAATGTCTTAATTAGTTCAGCATCTTGCAGTTCTATGTCAGGGCTGTGCTGAAGCAAAGGCTTTTCTGACATCTCCTCCCTCCTCCTGAGGTTCTTGTGCTTGTCTCGAAAGACCAACGGCATTTTTGGATCCTTCTCTGTACTTCACCTCATAGTCGTAATTCTGTAATGCTAATGCGCAACGAATGAGTCTGCTTTTATTGTTGTTCATAGTTGCGAGCATCGTCAAAGCGCTGTGGTCGGTTTCAATTTGAAATTTTCTACCATATAAGTATACAGCAAAATGTTGTATGGCCTTGATGATTACCAGTGCCTCTTTTTCAGTAGCAGTGTACCGAGTCTGTGCTGGTAGCATTTTCTGGGAATAGAATGCCACTGGCTTTTCCCCCTCTTCAAAAGTCTGGGACAATACTACACCATTTGCTGTCCCAGATGCATACATTTGTAGGATGAATACTCTTTGGAAATCTGGTGTCTTGAGTATTGGCTTCCTCATGTCAATTTCAGGTCGATAAAAGCTTCTTCCAATTGTGTTGTCCACTTGATTTTGTCTGGTTGAGATTTTTTTAATAAGTCTGAGAACACAGTGCACGGTCTGTGTAGTTAGGAATGAATTTCCTATAATATCCTGTGAGTCCTAGATACGATCTGATATCCTTTTTCGTCCTTGGTCGCCTGAATTGTTCCACAGCCTGTATCCTCACCTTAGTCGGTTTTACTACACCTCCTCCAACCTCATGGCCCAAGTAAGTGCATGTTCCTGCACCTAGACAGCATTGTCTGCTTTCAGAGTCAAGCCGGCCTGTTTGATCCTACCCTGATCTCCTTCACATGCTCCTTGTGATCTTGCCAGGTAGTGGAATACACCACCACATCATCGAGGTATGCTGCTGCATAATCTTGTGTGCTGCTCAATAGTCCATCCACCAAGCGTTGAAAAGTTGCTGGTGCTCTTTTCAATCCAAAAGGCATCCACTTATATATACTGAAACTTGCCCAATACACACATGAACGATGTTTTCTTTCTGTCTTCTACTGCCAATGGGACTTGGTAGAATCCTTTTGTCATGTCGAAAAGATAAATGAACTTGGCTCCTCCTATCCGGTCAATTAATTCGTCGGCCCTTGGTATGCAGTAGGGGTCAGCAAAAGTGAGGGTGTTCAGGCATCTGTAATCACCGCACAACCTAACTTGTCCTGATGGCTTCCTCACTGTAACCATCGGGAATGACCATGGGCTGTTGGAAGGTTCGATTATGTCCATCTGTTGCATGTTCTCGAGTTCTTCTCTTACTGCTTATTGGAGTGCTATCGGAATCCTGTATGGTGGTATCCTCACTGGAGTTGCCTCACCCGTGCGGATATGATGTTCCACCAGTGTTGTACGTCCTGGTCTATGGCTGAAAATGCCATCGAAATGTTTCAAGAGCTTTCCCATTTCGGTTTGTTGCTCCTTGTTCAGGTTGTCATCCAACCGTGGTTGATCTTTTCCGTCAGAATCCCAGACAACTAGTAGTCCTTAATCCTGCTGGTTCGATTCTTCCACGACAGAAATACTGCACACTCGTGCCTCTGGAGTGTTCCATCCCTTCAGAGGACTAACATGGATGGTTCGTCCAGACTTGCCCTGTCCTGGCATGTCTATCCGGTAGGTAACAGGTGCTACCTTCTCGAGAACTAGATAAGGTCCCTGGTACACTGCTGACAACGAATCTTTTTTTCCTGCTACCAACACTAAAACTGGGTCTCCTACTTTGAACTGTCGGTCCCTCATTCCAATGTCATAGTGTTTTTTCGATACCTTCTTGGCCTAGGTATCTCGCTTCCCGGCTAACCCTGCCATATCTTCCATGGTGTTGTAGAGATTGTGTAGGTATTCGGCAACTGAGATTGGTAGTGCTTCCTTTCCTTGCCATTGCTCTTTTACCATGCGCTTAGAGGCCCTCTCACATGCCTGCCAAACATCAGAGTAAATGGAGAGAATCCCGTTGCCTCGTGGACAGCATCTCGACTGGCAAACAAAAGTAGTGGAAGAAGGGTATCCCATTCCTTCCGGCCGTCACCTGACTTCCTCAGCATTGCCTTCAGAGTCGTGCCACCTCTCATGCATACCATTTAATTGAGGGTGGTATGGTGATGGCTTGATATGGTTGATCTTGTATCTGTTGAAAAGATCTTCCATCAATTTGGATGTAAAGTTCGAACCTCGATCTGATAGTACTTCTTTGGGAAATCCAAACCTTCCGAAGAATTCCATCAGTGTTGTAACTACCGAAGCAGCATCAACTCGACGCATAGGGATAGCCTCTGGATATCTAGATGCACAATCCATCATTGTTAAAATGAATCGATTCTTTCTCTGAGTCATGGGCAACGGTCCCACAACATCAATCGCAACTTTCTCAAATGGTTCTGTCATGACTGGCACGCTGACCAAAGGAGCTCTCGTTCCCTGCACTCCTTTCACTCTCTGACACTTCTCACACTGATCGACTGCCTTCCCCACATCTCGGTTCAGACCTGGCCAGTAGAAAGAGTGAAGTAACCTTTCAGTCATCTTCTTCCGTCCTAAATGTCCTGCTAATGGTGAGCTATGAGCGAATCTCACTAGCTTGTTTCGCCTCTTGGTTGGAACTACTACCTGCCTTAGTTCCTCTTCATCTTCTCCCTTGCTGATGTGATAAAACACCTCATCGCTGATCTCACACTGTGGGTTATCTGGTTCTTTGTCTTTCTCCCATAATAGAGCTAAAGTCTTGTCTGCCAGTTGATCTTCTATCAACTCCTGTCGACCTGTTGGTTCTTCTTCTTGAATCTTTTCTGAGCCAAAGTCAAAAGCTGCTTTTCTTTCCTGACAATGACTCATCCTGGTCTGTTTGTTCTTCTCTCTCCTAGGTTCTTCAAAGTAGTCATCCTCGAAGTCTAGTGCCTCTTGTAATAAACAATCATCAGCCACTTTGCTTCTTTCTCTTACTTTGACTGCCTCCTGGTTGTCACAGTATGCACATTAGTTTCCTTCTCTGTCTTGTTCTTGATGACCTCCTCCATCAAGTCTAAGAACCCTTCGTAGTTTGTTCCTAACAACATATCCTTGCTCAGATTCTCGAGAATGGCTGCTTCTACCCAAAATCATTTGGTTCCTATCTTCACATTGAGCTTGGCTACGGGTGCCTTGAGTTCCCTTGAGTTGATGCCTGAGATGTTAATCTCTTTTCTGGTGTAAGCTGATGTCGGGACCAGATCCTGGTGAAACACTGAGATATCTGCTGATGCATCCAGCTCGATTTTGCAGTTGTTGTCTCCAATCAGTCCTTCCATGACATTGAACTTTAATGGTTCTTCTTTACTGTGATTGGCCTCAACTGCACATACATTTTTAGGACATTCTTTTCCTCGATATCCCCACTCTCTACACATGAAACACATAGAACCTTTCTCAGGATCAAAGTATTTCCCATCTACTTTTGCCTTGTTCTTGGCTGGCCTCTCTTCATGTTTTGCAAAGGGTGTCTCTTTCCTGTGTCAATTGTCAGATTTGCATTACTCCCAGTAATCTCGAGTTGCTTAATTCCCTTACTTAAGCCTGCACAATCTGACGCCGCCCAAGCCCAACGCTGAATCCTCCTTCAACGTCTACCTGGACCACAACTACCTTCACACTCAACCCTCCTTACTTCAGGGCCATGTGGTAGAATGTAAATCACTTGTTACAAATACTCATATAGGTACACAATCAAATACCGAACAGGATAGAATACACTTGCCCAATAACCTTCATATGAAAAACATGCCAAGGACCATACCTTCTTACAAACATGCCCAGGACCATACCTTCCTATGACAAACATGCCCAGACCATACCTTCCTATGACAAACATGCCCAGGACCATACCTTCCTATGACAAACATGCCCAGGACCATACCTGCCTATAACAAACATGCCTAGGACCATACCTTCCGGCAAACAGACCCAGGATCATACCTTCCGGCAAACATGCCCAGGACCATAACTTCCTATGACAAACATGCCCAGGACCATACCTTCCTATGACAAACAGCCCCAGGACCATACCTTCCTATGACAAACATGTCCAGAACCATACCTTCTTATGACAATCATCCAGGACCACACATTCATATGACAAACATGCCCAGGACCATACCTTCATATGACAAACATGCCCAGGACCATACCTTCCTATGACAAACAGACACAGGACCATACCTTTCTATGACAAACATGCCCAGACCATACCTTCCTATGACAATCATGCCCAGGACCATACCTTCCTATGACAAACATGCCCAGGACCATACCTTCATATGACAAACATGCCCAGGACCATACCTTCCTATGACAAACAGACACAGGACCATACCTTTCTATGACAAACATGCCCAGGTCTGTACCTTCCTATGACAAACCTGCTACCTTCCTATGACAAACATGCCCAGGACCATACCTTCCTATGATAAACATGCCCAGAACCATACTTTGCTATGACAAACATGCCCAAGACCATACTTTGCTATGACAAAATTCCCAAGACCTTCAGGAGCTTACTGTGTGGCTTTCTACTCCAAATCCTGGCATACTTGATCCACGATAGGAGGGGAAATAGACAATCAATGGAATCAAATGTCCACTCAAATTGGAGACAACAGATGAGAATTGAGCTAAAACCGTGCATGTCAATTGCCTGAGGAGAAGAATTCAACCAGAACCACACGACATATCTGGAAGAACTGCACTACCAGTATTCCCCAAAAATTGAGTGGGACCTCAAATCAAACAGATTACTCTGGCTGCAGAATTTGATCTGCCAGTTCGAAGGTATCCATTGCTTGATCGATAACCACTAGACTATGCTAAATGACAAGCTGAAGCTGAGAAGGGCATATGTAGTGCATGTAAAGCATTTTATTGGAACAGAACTATTAATTGGCATACTCTGTACTTCCCTCATGTGTTGTTTAAATGGGTGGTTAGTTGTAGACATTTGTCTGTTCTCCTTCCTGTGGCCATTTTAGTACTTACCATATATAGATTGGGTTGTGTGCTGTAGATTAAAAAAAGGTTGTTTATGTAACCTGAACAAGACACTTGTAAGTCAGCTGATTATGAAGTAAAGACAATTCAACACATGTGTACATCAATTTTGGTTTTCCTGGATAGAACATTACTTGAACAAGTTACCCTCGACAACATTAGGAACAATTTCTTCAAAGCACATAAACATGAAATTAATGATTATAGTTTAAAAAGGATGGAGAAGAATTGGCATTAAGAATGTACAAGCTTCATCTTAGGACTTTTTCTGAAAATATGTAATAGTTCATTGGTCATATATAAGTTTGTCAAAAACCATCTAGAATTAAGAATTGGCTTGCAGTTTTGTTGACTTTCTTGATTATGGTGATTTTTCGTGATTTTTCTTGTGATTATACTTGTCAGGAGTTGAATTTATCTAAATTCTGAATAATTGTTGATTTTTTTCTTAGTGTAGAACAATGTGAAATTTTCAAAATCTATCTGACCTAAATTTGTGTATACTCGTGTACTGTTGTTGGTGTCCATAATAAGGTCAGGAATCAAACTAAAGAGTTATATTACAATTCCTGATATCAGGATAATAATTAAGGTATCAAAGAGAACAAAACTATTACATGTAGGAGATATATCCCAAGGGAAGAGCTATGGTTAATAATGACTGAATGTAGTACTGGAAACTGTTATAAAAAATACATCTTGGTTAGACAGAAACATTTAAACTGCGCAGTTAATGTGGAAAATATCATTGGCTATGCTGCTCATAAATTGTTATAGAATTGAAAAAACCGTCTCCACCCTAGCTGATGAAAGGTAACAAACTAAAATATTTTTACAAATGCATGTCCAGCATGGTAATTTCTCACTAATAATCAGCCCATTCTATCTGATAAACCTTATGGTAAAAAAGTATTGTAGATTTCTAATTTGGTAATAAAAAAACTCGAATACTTTTAATTAGAAATCTCAGACTTAATTTCATCAATCTCTGTTGGAACAAAAAGTCCAACCGAGGTGTTTCGGAATTGCTACTTTCTTGGAAACAGCTGTAGTGTTAGATAAGTAACATGCTTGAATTGCAACCTTCACAGAACTATGAATTTTATAGCCCTCCAAGTTAAGGGATTCTTCCCCTAACTTATTTGTCACTTGAATGAAGGGCTCACCAGCCTCGACAATTACAACCCACTCTAAAAGGATATTCTGTGAAGAATATAGGAGGTGCAGTAACTTCTGTTTTGATTTTAGAGCCTTATCACTATAAGAGTTCAAAAACACTTGATGCTCACACTCTACTAACACCATCTTGTTGGAGAATATGTCACCATTGATTTTTCACTCTGTGCAACAAGATTTTTAATTGTGCTTGAACATCCTCTCCCAGTGCTTCATGAAGTTGGGATGCTGATTTTTTTTCTCAAACATAGAAGAGTGTGTTGGAAAAAAAGCAGATATCCAATGCTAAAGGATACATGGCACTACACAGGATGGGTGCTACATTTATAGGCTGGGCACTACACAGGGTGGGTGCTACATATGTGGGCCTGAACTGCACAGGGTGAGTGCTACATATGTGGGCCTGCACTACACAGGATGGGTGCTACATGTGTAGGCTGGGTACTACACCTGGTAGGTGCTACATGTGTAGGCTGGGCACTACACAGGATGGGAGCTACATGTGTAGGCTGGGAACTACACAGGGTGGGTGCTACATGTGTAGGCTGGGAACTACACAGGGTGGGTGCTACATGTGTAGGCTGGGCACTACACAGCGTGAGTGCTACATGTGTAGGCTGGGCACTACACAGGGTGGGTGCTAGGCTGGGCACTACACAGGGTGGGTGCTACATATGTGGGCCTACACTACACAGGATGGGTGCTACATGGTGTTAGCATGCTACTATATTCCACCTCCCCCTATGAGCTTAAGTTGGTCAACATTCCAAAATGTACTAACTTCTGCCTGATAGACCACCCAGTACAGCAATTGCAAGAATTTTAGAAGTCCAGCTTTTCAACCAAAGATGACAGATATGTACTTGTTTTTTACATATTCAGTGGCTATTTTTTAGTATATTGTCCATATTGTTAATTTCAATCATCTGTAACTTTTAGGTACTCTCTGGCTGAACAGTATACATTGTAATTGAGCAGAAATAATTGATGAGTGCAGTTATGATTTTTGGAATCTTTCTTCTTCAAGATGTAGTCGATCCCATCGTGATGATGTTGGAGTAGTTTGTAGACCAGGTCAGTCTGTCTGTGTGTCTCTCTACCTCTCTGTACATCTATGATTGTGTTTCCCTGTATTTATGAATATTGTCTGTGTTTCTGTCAGTTTGTTTGCATTTGTTGTTCCCATTATCATTACATTTTTCTAGATGTTATGATGTTATAGTATTGCTTTTATAGTGCATGTAATAGAGATGATATTTAATGAGTTATTCGCAACATAAAGTCAATCACATGATCACTAGCTCCACAACCACTCCACAACCACATTTGCAACTTAGTCATAATTATTCATTAGTAATAAACATTTTAATAGTTCAAATCTAGTTGACAAACAGTTACACAAGGTGATAGTCCTAGTTGATCTAGTACCTGCTTATAGTTTTTTTTAGTTCTTTTATGTTAGAGTTTGTTTATTAATGTTTTCATCACTGTTCCTTATGAATATTGCTGTTGTCTGTTTCTCAAATTTCTGTTGATATTATCAAATATTAATTAATTTGTACATCGTTTTTTTGCATACTAATGTCAAATATTCTCACAGTGCATATTATGCTGGCAATTTTTTAGATCCAAAAGACTTTCTTCCTGCTCCAGAAGAATTCAATGTTACCTTTCATCTAGGGACAACACCTGGAAGGTTAGCTATTATTTAAAATGACTACAATAGGTTGCCAGATTAATAATGTTGTTACAAAGAATACTACATATATTTTTGAAAATTACTTCTATTCTTTAACTCATCTTTTTGTTAGCTTCAAATATTTTTACTAGTATATAAAGTGATTATTTTCTATTCATATATATATGTGTATGTAGCTTTACAATTTGCCAAGTTACCTGTCTTCAAAATCATTATTGCTGCAGTATATCAGAAGTGATTATCCATTTACCTTCGATAGAACAGTGCCATTTGATTCTACAATGTATACATTTTCAAGACTGCCTACAGGGATAACTGTAAACATCACGATCAAGCCTCAAGGAAGCCTAATTTGCTATTCTTACCTTGATGTAGCAAGTGTTGAGCATTTATCATTCACTGTTATGGAAGGATGTGAGTTTGTATAAAAACACATATTTCCCCCATGCAGTCACATTTTGGATTAAACAGGCCTACATGACTGCAGTCCATTCATGTTCACTGGTCACCCACAGGTCAAGCATTGATTTTCCAGAATGTAATTTAACTATTAATGGCATAATTGAAGTTGGCATGTGAGCATCATTAAGGTATAATATGTGAGCAGTAAGAATGAGGAAATTCTTTTCAAATTGGCTGATAATATCTTTTAATTAAGTGACAGTGTATTTGACTGCTACATAAAACCTAGGCATTATTTTATTCAGAGTTTAATGATGCCAAAATGGACTCATAATGTGGAGTGTATGTAAATGATTGTTTGGTGATAGGGTTTGTAGAAGTTTTAATGGAAGAATAAGTATGAATTGAAGATTTGGATAGCAATGAGGTAGATAATACAGTGAATGGATGATGAAAATGTAATTGATACACAATGCTTTGCAAGACTTCAACAAAGTACAGAAATAGAGATGGGATTATGACATATAGAGACTTTGCACAAATGTATGACTATTGCACTTCAAAATACAGAACCTAACTTTATCTCCTATGTTTTCCTCTCGCCATACCATAGAGTCCTTTCCAACTGCGACTATCAAACTCTATCTCTGCTCTATAAACAGCAATGGACTAGCTTTAGTCTTCATAAAAAATATGGCCAAGGTTCCCATGAGATCATATAGAGCTACATAACCTCCACATCCTTTGGCACACATGTAATCATGTGATCGTATGTGGTAAGGGTGTATAAGGAAGAATAAAATCACAAAAAAATATAATTTTTAAATGGACGTGTGTGTAGAATGTGCTGTTCTAGTTGCTGTATAGTTTCTCTAGACAGTGCTCCTGATGACCTGTGAAGTCAGAAGGTCAGATCCAGAGGCAGTCAATATACTACTAGGCTCACTACTGCCCCCATGTCTTGTGCTATATACCCAGTTTGTGAAAGTTAAATAAACTTTGATTGTCTGTGCTCCTGTTTCCAACACCTGATAGTTAGTTGTTTCAGTTTTCCAGCGGCGATGGGACATCTTCACTGTGTTCTCATATATTTGGCCCTCCAGATTGTTCTGGTAGATTTCTCAGAACTTTCTCACATGCTTACAGAGATTTTGCACCCTCTAAGTTAAATCATTAGTCTTGATGAAATCCTATAATGATACTGAGTTGTGCGATTGTTTTTAAATTTTTTACCTTGTTGTTTTAGCATCCCATTGAAAGGTGAATGAGTCATTAGCCTTGCCTCCCACATCAACTAATTAATTCAATCTGGTTACAATTTCTCACCTACACTAATCTTTCAGAACCTCCATTCCAGTCTCCTTTCTCCTAAGCTTGACCGCTTTCAGGCTCTCCATATCACCAGCTCAGTTGACCCTTTTGTACAATTTCAATGAACGAACCCGGATTTCTAACAGATAATGACAACCTCATTCAATATTCAGTCATTCCATCTCCAGTTTTAGATTATGATACTACATTTTTGGAGTTCCACCAGCAGCAGTGGCTAAGGCCATTAACTTATATCGTCAACATTTTAAGGATATAATCAATAAGTCTGCAGTTGCTGATGGTCACTTAGTTCTTGCAGCCCTCACAGCTTTCATCAATATCATGTATGCTGTTTCGGAAAAACACCTGCATGTTTTCCCCCTTCATTTTGGGGGCTTCTCTTCCTAAATTTCAGTATAGTGGTGTGTGAAACCATAACTGGATACATGCTTAGAAGCCTGGAAGCTAAATGAGCAGTTTTTCATTTAAACCAGTCTAAGAGGGCTCTCCTGGCACCTCTTCAATGGGATTTCAGGATATACCTTCGACTTTGAGCTTACAAATACTAAGATAAAATATCACATATGGTATTATTCCAAGTTGCATTTGCTTTTATATGTTGTTTTATCATTTAACTAATTACTCAAACGGAAATATATTTTTCTCTGCTCCAACTGGACCTCATCAATTATTTCATATCACTGTGGTCAATTGTTCAGCCATCAGAGCAGAGTGGGAACTTCCAGATTATTTCAGAAGGAATGGACTAGTAAGAGGCTACAAGCTGATGTATTGCACCCAAGTGGCAATGAGAATGTGATTGACCTTCCTGGAACAGAACTACAGAGTATATATTAGGAGGTTTGGAGGCATCTACGAGGTATGTGATGAGTGTCCTTGCCTACACTTTGGGAGATGGACCTAGAAGCATTTACCTCACTGCAACCACCAACCCAGAAGAAACATGTGAGTATAAAGAATAGATCCACTTACTGCATAAAGTGGGAAACTCTATGGATTTGTTCGTCATCTATCTGTCTGTCGCTTTGGTACTCAAGGACCCCAGTTCAATCCTGGGTGAACCCATTCAATTATTCCCTCTCCCTCCCCTACACCCCTACTCTTTCCCTGTTCACTTCGTATCAAGTCCTCAATTTAATCTATTGTATAATTAGTCACCTTTCCTCCCCTTCCACCCTCTTATTTCTCTCCCCCCCCCCACCCACCCCATTTTTGTTTCGCCACTATATTATTATTATTAATTTCAAAAAGACAACAGAGTGCAGGCATCTCAGAGCTAGTCCTTAATATGACATCTATTTGATTTCTCTTCAGGATGTAAAGATACCATAAAAATGCATCTCATGTACAAGTCAAGTTGAGATGCAGCCACTGTTGAATTTTTTATCATTACATTGGTATCTACAGCCTGCACACATACCATTTGGTTGGGTTTTTTGCTTACAACATTAGCTTCAGAGTTTTTTACTACTTAATCTTGGCCATAAGGCTGAGAAGCAATTTTTGTATGATACATTTTACGTACACAGATGAGGGGTGTTGCAGGTCATGAGGAAAGAAAATGTCCGAGGTGGCATTTCTTCATGTATAAACAGGTTAATTGTGGCGATTTCACATGTACTATCCCAGAAGAAAGAGGTTGCATCTCTTCATGTGCAAATGGACATTATGATATCAATTTAGCATGCGATTTGAAGGAGCATGGTGTAACTCAACATCTACCTCTCCAATCTCCATCATCGGACTTATTTTCCTCAAGACTTGCTAGCAATGTGTCACTTTGGTTTTATGTTTTATGAAGTAGAGCTCTCAAATAGTACAGAGTTGACTTGAATGCTTGAATATCTAGTCGAAATTTAAGAGCAAACTTAAATAGATTATCAACAAAGTACATTGAACAACTTGATTATCAGCAATTGCTAGTGCTACTGCTAATTCTCTTTTGGTCAAGTGAATAATCCCACAGTGCTCTCCTAATAGTTTACCTTATGCCATTTATCATCCACCATGAGCATTTAAAACAGAGCAAATATGATATAGTAGCTGTGTTGACAAATAGATATAGCATTGTCAGCATTTTTAGTTATGTGCGCACACAACCTATAAATATATATAGTTTTTTCTTCCCAGGATTTTTTATTTTTGTAAGGGATATTGGCATGTCATCAGTGGAGTAGTGGCCTGTGTTTTTTTGGTCTTGTATTCATTATTGTATTTACAGGTTCAGGAGGTAACTGGACTAGAAATAATATTGTTACATGTAAAACAGGTATTCATCAATACAGTATCATGCAACAAGCATACTTTTGATATACATATTCTACAAATTACACTGAAGCCTGAATGCTCATATTATATTAGTCAATAAAATTTTCTTGAAATATTTCATTAGAGAAGTAACTGTTGTGAGAAGTAACTGTTGTGTACTATTTACAATGATGATTTTGGAAGAAATGTTTTCATAAACACAAACAAGGATAAAAAAGAGAATGTGAGGGATTAGCTAGAGTGTCTCTCAAGCGCACAGCTCCATCACCACAAATCCAAGTCAGCACTCACTCACATGCTTCAGGAAGCTCTGCCTTGTTAGAGTCGCATGAGGCAAGCTGACCATGTTGCTCGGCCATGGTGACCTTGCTAGGCCTCTGATTATATTATCAGCAGAGCAAACATGCCACATCTTGTCCATCCTTAAACTCCAACATCCAGGAAAAGTTCACCTTTCAATGCCAGCCTTCCTGTGCTTGTTTGAGCTATGCTAGGAACACCCTCGTATGGACTCCTATGTTTCGGTAAGTTTCATTCATGGGATGCGAGCTACTGTGGAGATAGAAGAGCTGCAATTTTTCACGAACCACAACAATATAAATGAATGAAATTTTATAACATTATCAATTTGAATTTTTTTTACTTTGATCTGTAAAAGTAACTAAAGGCATATCGGCTGATATGCCTTTAATTTTGTAGGGATATCGGGTTAATACACTTAAACACTCCAGGAAGAGTACTTATATAGAATCCTTGCCATATTTCACTGCATGCCTACTAATGGACAGTAGCATTTGTTATTTAGTTTGTCAAAATTATATGATTACAGGTCAGACTGATATCATTGGCCTCTTTGGTGTCCGTGGTAATGGGATTGACAAAATCTATCTTTACACTTTCTACTCTGAAATTATAATCGATGTTCTCTGTGGCTCTTACTTACCTGGAGTAGAGACCAACTGGTTTTTTTCTAATGGGACAAAAGTTGGAAGAAGAAATCATAACATTCATGAGGTTCATTTTCCTAATGGAACCACTTCACTTCAGATTGGAATGATAACTGTGTGTGACAGTGGCTTGTACACCTGCAGAGCCAATCAGACAAATATTGGAAAAGTGGAGCAAAGGACATTAAGAATCACAGTGAACTGTGAGTTGTTTTCTATTTCATGGTAAATGTGTTTCAGGCTTGAGTACTTGTTTTTAACAGAAAATATACTAATAGGCATAAAAATAAACTTTTCAATGTCTACATATCATTAGAATGCAAATGCAATAGTTGCATTTTGATATAAGAATAATAATAATGCTCTATTGAGGTAGTTAAACAAGGGTCTACAACAAGACTTATAGCAAAGAAACTATTCATGAACACCTCTATTTTATGTGAGAAGAAACTCAAGTGATTCCAGTTTAGCACAGGTATCGGTGTAGCTTTCCTCTGAAGAAGTGCTTCAGAAACGGTGTTAAAGGTTAGGAAGAGACCATTCTCAAAGCCATTCATGACAGCATTTGTCATAAGCAGTCATTTGAATTTTCTTTGTATTTCTCATTCTCCTAGCCAATCCAGAAGTAACTATTTTATATTGATAGATCGGTCTTCTAAGCATGAGCATTTTTTTTAAATAGTGTAAAGCATGATTGTTACATTTAAACCATTTTTACCAATGTTTTGCTGATATATCTACTTATAGAATGTGATCAGTTTAGGCATGTTTGCAATATTATGCCAGCAAACTGTTATCATATTGAAATTGAACTTGATCTGTCCATCAATAAACAGCAGCAGACAACTGAGTACACATAATGGTAATCATGGACGAGGAGTTAGTCTGCTATATCCATGCAACCAACAAACAAGCTTTTGCTAAACCAGCCACACCAATTAGCTACTAAACAACTTCACTAGCTAGCTATCACCACTAAACAAGCTACACCTCTACAACTAGCTAGTTCCTTTACCACAGACTAGTACTACTGTTGAAGTACTAATTCCACAACTAGTTCGATCAGTAGCAAGACCACTAGTTAGCTATTTAACACTTCTAACCTTACACTACCTGTTTCTGGACCTTTGACCAGTTTACTTTAGCAAATATTCTCTTCGCTCTGTATGCTTTTGTAGGTGTCTATCATAAGCAAGATAAACTCTTCAGTGGTACAATGAGTTTGTTCTCATCACAAATATAGTAATGTTTATGTGAAAAGAAAGGACTGATGCTATAATTGGTCATGATTCTTGCATTCTGATTGGTCAGATATTCAATTCTCCATGCTGGAATGAAACATCTATTTCCAGCTAGGTCTAAAGCTAGAACTTAATTAAAAACAGATTAGACATGGAAGGTCGGTGAGCATTATATTCCAGATATATTTTCTGGCCCAACCCATAGTCATTAGATTCTACAGGATCAGACTATGATGCACCAACGTAGAGCTGTTCTTGTACAAAGTATGACGTAAGGCAGAGTCACATCCATCTCATGTTTTCTATTTCCCAGTTTCACAAGCTGAACCAGTTATCAATTTGTTATGCCACAAATTGGCACTAAGTTATTTTCTCTTATTGAGAATAAATGATTGACAGGAAATTGGAGCCGCTTGAACTCAAAGTGAAAGTGATTTGCTGGAGATGAAGCAGCTACTATTTGCTAAGTAAAAACAAACAAAAAACAAAAACTATTGAGATATGCCAGTAAAGGTGATCACATCATCTGCCTCATACTTGCTATAGATGCCCGCCATCTTATCATACTGCCATAATATGTTGCAATGTTGCATTGTCTTGTCATTGTCAGATATATATATATGTCAGATATATTATAAATGATGCGATATACACATAGAGAATTTTATTGTGAACTGGCCTTTATTTGATCATTGGTACTACTACATCAACGCTCTGTTTTATCAATAAATATAGCAAAATTTGTTCTAACTGCTACATAGAGAGGAACAGAACAAAAAAATTTGCTGGGATCATAATGGTCTTTATTTCTTATTAAGTTCACTTCTGTGTTTCTGATTATCCTTACAATGTTGTGGTTCAATACTGCATGAAATATAAATTTATATCATGTGGCAGGACTCACTTTTGTGAAGTAACCTGCTTTAAGAATGTATAGATTAGCATAATATTTTCCCATACGTTTATCCTCTCAAGTGCAGAGGAAAGCCACAATATCCATAATCTTCTGGCTGTACATTGTTAAAATGCAGCAAACTTGCTTCTATTTTTGTCACTATATTTAGTTCGACTACCCACTCCACGGAGACCCATCAGACTTAATGTCACTTACTCTATAATCACAGTTTCTAGGTCTGTGTTTCCATGTACTGGTGGACATGATCTACAATACTTTGGACTGAGAATTGGCAGAAAAGTTGATTACTTCTTCTATTTTCCCTGGGTTTTCAAGTACATCAATGGCATCGATGCACGTCAGAGGAATTGCACTATTATAGAACGAATTGCAAATACTGAATATCAGATATCTCTACGAGCAGAAGGACTAGATTATTATTATAGTCCATATTCAAGTGGTAGTCTATATTCAAGTGCAGTGAAAATCACAACTTTGCCGCCAGGTATGTAATACTTTAGTGTGGATGGATATTTCTTTATGGTCAAGTTTTGGAGGGTAAGGTTAGGAATGGGAGTTGGAAGTTGGCCTTTGCAACTCTATCATGAATAAGATTCTAACATGCTTTTCAGACACTTAAACTTTCACTAATATTTTAGTCCAACATATTTTCTCTTCGTAGGTGTGACTGTAGGACAGGTAAATGAACTAAATTAACTAGAATAGTGCCATGGATTACGTAATGTGTACCAACAAGATCTCAGCATCTGTGGGTATCTACCAGATTTTTTGTATAACACAACCTCTGTATTGCAATTAAGTTATTAATACACACTACATTGCTGGTGCTAATATAAAGTGTGCCATTATTTTTATGGGATGTAAAGACAACACAGGTGAATGCACCTTATGTATTCTAGAGACAACACTCTTTCCTTCACGCACCAAAGAAGGAAAGTTAAGGATATGAGGGGAATGATATATATCTTATCTACCCTACTTGTAATAAGAATGAGAGCTAACGATCAATTCTTTCCATGACATTCATGCTCATATATATGTGTATATATAGTAAGCATTGGTGTGTGGCTGTTTAATATGTAATGGTACTATGTAGCAAAATTATATGACATGCTCCTTATGTTACATAATTATAGCTCCCACTCCTCCAAGTAATGTGGCTGCCGTACTCATCACACCAGACACCATCTTAGTGACATGGAACAGACCGTTTGTATCCAGTGGCACTACAATTGTCCACTACACTGTCTATGCCACTCCATTTATCAGCAAGAACAGTTTTATTCCCAGAACTAACAGGCAGGCAGAATCCACTCAGACTGTGGCTAAGGTAAGGATCAGTCAGTAAGATTAGGCTATTTTATCAGAATAATGTTATATTCAGTGGAAGATTGTACAAAGTCCTCATCACTGAATAATCCTATCTTATTATAGAACATTAAATTTTACCTTATGTGAAACAGAGTAAAATGAACAAGTTGTCTGTCAAAAGGTATGTTTTTACAGATAAATGAATGCTAAATATTTTTGATGTTACATTTTACGATCAATTCGGGTTGATGAACGTCTTGAAGTTTTATTTTTAGGTGTCCCTCTCATCATTACTAAACCATTTTTGTTAGGTATACTTTTGGTACCTTCATTGTCAAGTCACATAATATTTCACTAGAAATTGAAACAAGAATTCTAGAAAGCCAATGCTTCTTGTTAGGAACAATTATTCATTATTTTCTGATGAGCCTTTTGCATTCATCACATACACATTTAATTCAACTTTTGACTGCACATAATTATACCTGCTTTTCTATGTCATACAACGAACATAACACTTTTTATTGTGTGCAACTATTGAATTCAGGATCCACATCTATTGTACATCTGCTCCTAAATTATGTCAATGGCATGCCTAGTACAAGAATTACTCTAGCATTTTGGCTAAACAGAGATTTTTAGCATGCAGGATGTCCAAATCATTTTATAGATTTAAGGAATAAACACAGTTGCTGTGTATGCTTGAGAGACCAACATTAAATCCATCTTAGTTCTCCTTCAGAAACTTTCTCATTCATACTGGCCAGCTCCTTTGACTTGCTTGCAAGTATTGTAGAATACAAGGCCTCGTTCCGTTACCCTGACAGTATCGTAGAAGTTTAAAAGCTTATCCAGCTCACAATAGTTATATTTTAAAATGCACTTAGTTATAGAGCTTAATTTTGGTTCCCTTAATTAGGCTAACAGGAGAGAGCTCCAATCATGCCCTTACAAGGTAACAATAATGTTCATACATTGTTTGGTTAGTCATTAAGAGTCTATGATGCTGAGGTCATCCTTTGATCTCATCTATGAAAGGTTTATTTTGTCCTGTTCTGTAGTGTAGTAATTTGGGGGGGGGGGGCCTTCCTCTTCGAGGAGTTCACAATATTCCCTGCCACCCTATCCTACAGGGAAATGGAGGTCTCTTTACTTCTTTCTTCTTCTTTCTCCCATGCTTGTCATGAGAAGCCATCAGCATTTCCATTGGATTTTCCTGCCCTATTGCAAATGTTGAACTGGAATGGCTGTTTTTCTTCCTCCAGCATCTTTCACTGAGCACAGTTACTTGAGGCATTGTTTATCTGTCACCACTTCGAATGGTACTCCAGTGAGGTACACCTGGAAGTGTCGAATGCAGTCCACAATAGCCCGGCATTCTGTAACTATTGCTGCAAAGTTGGTCTCTCGTCAGGAGTTTCCTAGAGAAGTAGGTCATTGGTAGGTCATTTCCGTCCTCATCTCTCTGGATGAGAATGGTGCAGATGCCAACATCTGAGACATTAGTGTGGAGAATAAACTGTTTAGCAAAGTCTGGTCCGTGGGACTGGGTTTCTTCAACTTTTCAAAGGCCTGGTGTTGCAGCATTTCCCACTTTGTCAGATTGGTTGTCCATGGTGAGGTCTGAGAGGGAAGTGGCAATGCTCGAAAAGTTGTCAACAAATAAGCTGTGGTAGCCCGCCAGTCCTAAGAATCTTCTTTCCTGTTTGGCTGTCTGAAGCTCTAGATTAGTCCTATTTTGGCAAAATCGGGCTTCACAAGGCCACAACCCACCTGGTGTCCAAGTTAGATGCACTCTTTCATCGCCAAATGGAAATATTGCTCATTTTCATTAGTCCTGCTTCCCTCATTCTGTCCAATGCTTCTTGGATGTGGTCAAGGCGTTCGGTCCATGTATTACTGAAGATTACAAATCATCAAGGTATGCAGCTACTTGGTCAAACACTATTCCAAGCATGGCACTCATCATACGTTGGAAGGTGTTTGGTCCATCAATCCAAATGGCATAAAGGTAAATTCTTACCTCCCAAAGGCCATGATTAAGGATCATTTGTCTGGATTTTGGGTCTACTGACACTTGCCAATATCCTATAGTCAGGTTGAGATTGGTAATTAATTCTGCTGTGGCTAGCTCAACTATCATGTCCTCTGTGTGGCATTAGGAAGGAGTCAGGCTTTGTGACCTTATTCAGTTTCCAGTAATCCTGGCCAGAATGTTCCATCCTTCTTCAGGACCATCAGCAGGGAAGATGCCCAGGCACACTTGCTTTGGGTGATGTTACCAACTTCCAACATCTGTTTAACTTTGTGTTTCGATACTGAGAGTAGAGAATGGGACAATCTGTATGGTCATGCTAGTTTGGCTTCACTGGTGTCTATTTTGATAGAGGTCGCAGTTATAGCTCCTACCCATGTTACTGTATATGTCCTTGTTCTCGGTCTTAGGAGTTGCATCAGGTCCTCGCTCTGGGTTGGGGGGAGTTGCTTACTCACAGTAATCTCTTCTGTTATTGGGTTCTACTCACAGCTGAGTAGGTTATCTATATCTTCTGTGGTGTCAGAATGTAGGCACACTGCTAAAGGAGAATCCCAGTGTTTGAAATTGACATGGTGATATGTTCGAATCTTTCCATCAGTCTTCCTCTTCTGTTCTTGGTATGTAGTTTCCGGAAGCTTTCTGATGATGGTGAAGTGGCCCTGCCATTGGGCATGCAACTTCACTTTTATGGATGGCTTCAAGATGAGGACTTGATATATCTGACCTCATAGAAGTAACCTTTTTGTAATAACTTTTCATCGTTCCCTTGGCTCCTGGCTCATGTTCTGTGGCTACCTCTGTGGCCCGTTCCAGTCGCTTGTAAGTCTCCATCAGGAATGACACTATGTTCTTATTGGTGGTTTTCACTCCAAGCCAGTCTCTCTTTAGAGGTCCTTTTGAGCATCTGCTAAATGTCAATTTGAAAGGTGAGAGGCCAGTAGTAGTTTGTGGAGTCTCACTGTAGGCAAAGAGAATATATGGGTGTGCGTTATGCCATTAGCCTTTGAACTTCTCCACATACTTCCTGAGTCCTGCCTTCCATTGAATCTATCCACCATTCCATCTGTTTCAGGGTGATAGGTGGCTATCTTGATGGAACAAATCTCCAACAGTCAGAACAATTTGGACATGAATTAACTACAGAAGTTGACCCATGATCGGTCAGTATTTCCTCTTGAATGAACTGTCCTGGAAACTTCTGGATCAAGCTTCAGCCACACCTCTACTGGTGGTGGACTTGAAAGGGAATGCTTCTGGCTGGTGGGTGCCATAGTCACAGATTATCTGTGCCCCTCTTCTGGAGTTGGGAAAGGTCCCACTATCTCCATGGCAAGTCTCTTGAAAGGAGTCCTGATAATCGGAGGAATCAATGGGCCTTTCTTCCATGTCTGGGAGCTGTCTTCTGGGAGCTGTCTTCTGGCATATCTGGCATATCTTGCAGAGGTACTTGATATCATCAGTCATGTTTGTGAATTGCTCTTCCTGCATTCATCTTTGGTAATGGTGATTGAGCATTTCCAGCCAGCAATCTTCCTGTCATTGCCGTTTCTCCAGTTCCATCCATTTCTTTTTTGGCCTTTCTCTCCAGCTTCTCCTCTCTCTCATCATCTGGTTTCTCTCTCCTTGCATTCATGCTCATGCTCGACCCTCTTCTCTTGCTCATTCTCTCTTTTCAAATGCCTCCTCTTGCTCTCGGGCACATTTTCTGTCCTCCCTGTCAGCATCTGCACTGGCCTTTATCATTTGGATAAATTGGTCATAGCAGATGGTGGAGGTTTCTGATGCAGCTTGAAAGCCTGGTATTTCTTCCATGTCATCTGGGGATTCTCTATCTTCTGGCTGTCTCTCTTTGCGGGTTTTCCTTAGTTTCATTGTTGGTTGCCATTGTTTTCTATCGTTTAACAGAGTTTGACCACCTGTCAACACTCGGACTCGTTTCTGGGTCAAAATTGCTCTGATCTTCCTCTCCATGTATTTCTACAAATTGACCATATCCCTATACAGTGGGACAATTCCTGTCACTCTTTGCCTCTCTGGTAGAGGGGTGGTGGGGATATTGGGTAAGTATCCTTTTTCTGATGTCCTGGGAAAATATAAAGTTATTGATACCACTGAGTACTACTTGAAGGAATTTCTGAGTGGCTTGCTGAGGATAGAGCACTTTTCTGTAGGTTCATTTTGATGAGAATTTCTCGAATAGGTCATTTTGTCCACTTCTACCAGGGTTGTAGAATGCATGGCCTAGTGCAGCTACCCTGACAGTATCAAAGAAGTTTAAAAGCTTATCGAGCAAACACAATAGTTGCAGCTTAAAATAGTACTCATTTATCGACTGACTGGAGCTCTGTTCACCTAATTAAGCTACCAGGCAAGAGCTTCAATCATGCCCTTACAAGTTAATCGAACAGTAGTTAGTGGTTTAAGAGTCTAATTCATGATACTGTGATCATCCATGACCCCATCGATATCTGTGCTCAGTTTATCTTTCCTGTTCTGTAGTGTAGTAATTGTTGGGGGCTTCTCCTTGGAGGAGTTCACAACAGCGAGACTAGCTCTTTCTGCACTCCATGCCAATCCATGTCCTAAATAAGTAATGCAAATTATTTTGGTAAAAAATAATGGTACTGCACTATTTTATAATATCATTTAGTAAGCACTGACATGTTATTACCAAATGGTATTTATCATGTTTATTGTATATATGTAGCCCTAAATAACTTAACATTATACTATGTCACAAAAACCAAACAAAGGGGGAAAAACAAATCATGTTATTTATAACGACATTTTACTTCAATTACGATAGCTGAAAATTTATCGAAATCTCTGAATGTAGTATATATTTAAGATCTGTAAATACAGTTAACTCAGCTCTGCTTATATTATTCAGTGTGGTTTGTGATACTGATAAATCTGTACAAACCAAAATTTCCAGTCAATGACAGTTTACTCTTTGCCATTTACAACAGGATCATTTCCTCTTTTTTCCTTTCAGGACTTTACATCTCCTGCAAGCTCTGGTAATGTGACCCTACCCCAGGAAGGAGTGGAATATCACATCCAAGTCAGTGTCACTGTGTACGACAACATCAGTGCCACCAACAGAGAAAGTGTATTTTCTGCTCTTAATCCAAATGCCGTCATCTTTGTCCCTATACAAGGTAAAATTAGCTTTGACAAATTTGATAACTACTATGTATTCTGTGTGCACAGATACTTATTTATTATCACAACAATATAAGGGATGATCATTTCAAACTTTTCATATTGTTAAACTGCAAATATAATAAATATTTTTGTTGGTAAAAAATCGGTATGGAGCAAGACAACAAAAGCAATGTCACTCCATTAAACTAAGAGCAAATGAATTGATCTATGAGTGCCCCCATTCTAAAGAGTGAAGGGATTCAGAGTGTTTTTCACTATAAAATGGTGAATACAGCTTTACTAATTATTTATATTCATCTAGCATTTTTAATTTTTTAAGCAAGGTCAACCCCCCACCTCCCTCAAAAAAAGGTATAGCATCTGATTATTTTATAACTATTTGGCAATTTAACACTTAGCGGACCGTACACGTTAATTGAAATGTCAACGCGAGATTATTCAATTCGAACGCGGATCTATTCCCAGAGACCGGGCGTTTAACGGTGGGCAATATTTAGTTTTCCTCGTGTTCCAAGAAGTGGATGCTTGATAGACAACTTCTAGGTGCTATTCCTCTCTATTATTACTTACTGGTACTTCATTACTCAAATCTCAAAAGGTTTTTCAAGTATATGAGCTGATAATAATTTAAAAAAGTAAAGCGAAGAACTCGTTACCAAGGTGAGTAAGTAACTTTACTTCAGCTAATATAAACCTAGTGGTTTCTTTTATGACTGTTAGATCAAGCTAAATAGTGTATGAATAGTAAATAGTTTAGCTAGCGCATCTAAATAGTGTAGGAATAGTAGCTAGCGTAGCTAAATAGCTAGCTAGCCCACCCTTGTAGCTAACGAGCTAGCGCTTCCTGTAGCTAGCTAGCTATCGGACCCAAGTAGCTAACCAGCTAGCGCTCCCATATAGCTAGCTGGCTAAAGCACCCAAGTAGCTAGCAAGCTAGCGCCCCCATATAGCTAGTTAGCAGTTAAATGGCTATCTAGCTTAGCTAAATAGCCTTTTCTTTCCTGAGAACACCGTGTGATTTTGTTATATAGTCCTTGCTCACATTCAGTTGTTCACTTATTAATATATTTTACATATAGGATTGCAGCAACATCTGTGATGAAACAACATCTGTCATGTAATCATAACCATGAAACTAGGATGAAGGTATACTTATATAGATTCAGTCTTCTGTTTTATTTGTCCTCTGTGAGTGGTAGGTGTGGAGTGGAGTGTGTTAGGCAGGCACCACATCTATACAGGGTGAGGTGTCTGGTGCCATCCTGCCGTTCCAGAAAGCACAGTCACACCTCTGACTTCCTCACACTTGGTAATGGTGTCCCTTGCCATTCAGCCTGTTTGCCCTTCAGCTGTTCTTGGGCACACTTCAGCTCGGCATGTGCATTGGTCCTGTCAATGGTAAACTTTAGCATGGTTGGACCAAAGAATAGTTGAAAACAATCTTCTGCACTTTGGCAGGATGGAGGAACATTAGGTCCTGGTTGAAGGATGTATGGGCTACTCTGCAATGTCATCTAGAATTTAAAAAGAAATAATGGTTTATATGTAAAGTTTTCTTGATATAAAACATTTGTCTGTGTAATACCTAATAATATTAATTGTTATTGTTCTTTTATTCCAGGAATGTCATACCTTCCCCAGCAGTTGTCCACATATATTGGCTAGCATCCACACGGCTGGTTCCACTTCCAACTGATCTTCCTCTCCTCTGCTGTCCTCTTCCTGCAGCTCTTCCCTTCCTCTGCTGTCCTCTACCTGCAGCTCTTCCCCTATTACGATGACCTCCCATTGACATCTGCTGACTTAGTCCTATCACTGTATCTCTCCCCCTATTTCCACTTGCTCCAACATCCATACTTGCACTCTCATCCTTGGTCTCATAAAAATTGCTACTCATGTCTATTTCATCATCCCTACAACTATATGAGTCTATGTACAATCACAGATGCCATTATTATCAATAACCTCTCTAGTAGAGTCTGGATATCATAACCACAGGCCATTCATAGCTAACAACCACGAACCGTAGTAAAAAACCGTTCGTGGTCAAAATGAAGTGGGTGTCACGATATCGTGACGGTGGTCTACAGATGACAATTACTACTGTCACGAATACGTGACAATGGTCTTATAGATACGCCTGCGCGTGTCACGAATTCGTGACAACGGTCCGCTAAGTGCTAATAGGCAAGTGAAGTTAAAAATTAATGTTTTCTACCAAAAGTTTAATGACGACGAGTTCGTATTTCACCATACTTTATTTTACTAATTAGTTAAAATGACAGTGACATAACTGAGGTTATGTGGTAATTTACCATTGTTGGTTCGTCTATGCTGCACTTGATTTAACATAATAATGATGGATTTTAATTCACGTGTTAACTCAAACATATAATCATGTTAGTATATTGCCAAACAACATAAGGCGACTATCAAATTCGATGCTTTGATCGCCCGGAATTCTAAGAAATTCCTTCAATGTTTTTCTCTCTGAAAATATAGTTCGACATTATGTGTTAATCGAAATTAATTTTACAAACAGTTGATTTATTTTAGATAGCAAATTTACACTTGCACATATCCACTTTATTACTTTGCTTCACTTTACTCATTGCATACAGGTCTACCAATTCCAACTGCAGTATATATCTCCTCTTCTTCTAATGTTAGTGTCACTGTTTCCTGGGAACCACCAACCACCACTGCATACATAACTGGCTACTTGGTAAGATTAATATTATGAGAGTAATCATGCATGCTTTATATTGATAGATTATTGAATGGTTGTTGTGGTAGATATCAGCAGGAGAAATTTAACCTTGTTACTGGTAAAAAAGCATAGGTATATATCACCTGATATAATTATGGACCACCTTGATAATTATTGTAAAAACAAGGTAAATTGTAGTCCATTGTCGAGTTGTTAGTTAGAGTGTGAAGTAGAACAAATAATGATAACAACAACAAAACAAAATATAAATTCCTCTATGTATGTATTGTAGGTGGAGTACTAAGCAATGGTTGAAGGCAGAAGTCCTATGGGAAATCTCATTAGATTCATGCATGAAGGAAGCTCCATTACTACTGGCAATATAACAGATGTCATTGTGCAGCCTTTAGTTCCACAGACAAAATACCTACTAAAATTGGCTGCCCTTACAGCCAATGGGGAAGGAATGCAAGTTCGTGTCACTGGACTTACTAACAATGCTTCATCTGAATTTGGTGAGCTATTGTATTCTATACATTTATAACATACGAAGGAAAAGAAGGAAAAATAAAGATGGTGGCTATGGATAAGGAAATATTTGAACCTGTCGTAGACAGAGATATTGATGATGCCAAAATTAGGTATAGTTTGAATGGACCCAGGACAGGATGAAGATACATATCACTGGTAACAAACTCACCACAGTATGTATCTTTGTTTGGTTTCCTAGTATTGCTACAAAGTTGAATAGTCGAGTCAACTCTTACTGAATATGTGACGCCAAAGATAAGGCCCATACCAGCTCCAAATAGAAACAAAAGTTTTCCCACGCAGTCTTCATTCAATCCAATACAATTGAAGATGGATCCTTTTCACTATTTGCCATTCAGTGCAATAGGGCATGGCCTTGATATGCCAACACCATTGAATACTACACTTAGGTTCAGGTTGTTGAAATGAATAGACCACATGCTGTCTATTCGAGGATATATGGTATCAGTCAAATATGTGGTGTGAAATATTGTGGGATTGGAGATAATGGAAAGTGAGTGATAGCTATTGTGCTAAATAAGGTGTATTTATATATTGTACTGAAGTGTATGTGGTTATTATTACCTTATCTTCTCAAATAGAATGTATTCTTTCCTTTAATTTCATGAGCTGCCTAACATTGCATACTATTTGAGGGCATGTACAATTTGAGGGCGTGCTTTAGTGCCAGCAGGCAAACACAAAATAGTTGTGTGAAATCACTCATCTAAT
Organism: Cladorhizidae sp. MBARI D1340-BT2; assembly: GCA_028752905.1. Classification (NCBI taxonomy): domain Eukaryota; kingdom Metazoa; phylum Porifera; class Demospongiae; order Poecilosclerida; family Cladorhizidae; species Cladorhizidae sp. MBARI D1340-BT2. The sequence continues at coordinate 16,677,636 of JAQNBH010000007.1, read as the reverse complement.
AAAGGTGGCAATTATTGATAAAAGTGTTTAAGCTCCAGCCGTCTAACTTTGTTGTTTTGCAAATTGTCAGTTTCTCCAACTTTTTCTTTGGAATTTGGCTGTCACGGTGGCATGTTTACTGCAGCATCTTCTGCTACTTGCCCGGGCCATATACAGCAAATGCTGTCATCATGAGGCACACGTTTCTCGATTGTAATGCCACAACGTTTGAAGGATTTGGTTATTACTTAGTGGCAACAGGCGTTCGAGATTTCTTTTTCCCCTTCAGTAGTTAGCATTTTCTCTGCAGCTTTCATACTACTTGCCTGTACAGAGTGTAATCTAGGGCATGATAGTGAATGTAGGGTCCAATTGCAATTGCATTCTAACCAAGGAAATACTGTTGACATTATTATAATAATTGCTACTACTACTTCTATTATTACTACTACTACAATTACTATTATCAACATCACCATTACTATACTGTAAGGGAAATTTCGAATATTCATATTGCTTATTTCAGAGTACACTTCACTTCATGAGTAAAAAAAGGAAGTAGGTCTAGCAGACACACCTGCTAAAAAGAAGCGGAATATTTCCATAACAATTTCCCTATGCAAGAAATATTTACCACAGCTCTTCTAGCTGCTGTTTGGATGGCTAGCTGCTCTCACAAAGTTCAATTCTCTTTATGAATAGTTGAGTTGTTCATTATAGGCATTTGTAAGCAACTAGGAGAGGCTGTAACATTGTCATATCTACTAACCTTAGGCTTTTAATTGTTTTGTGTGTTTAACAAACACATCATTATTCTCAATGAGGCATTGCACTAGGGTTGAAAGTACATTACTAAGATTGTTATAATAAACCAAGTATCATATTCAACCATACACTGTGTATGATAAGAATACTATTACATTATAGATAAGGATAAAACAACTCTTTCCCTTGGTCATCCAGTACTCCATCTTCTGCATAGTCCTCATGGAACCACCTGCCACACAAACAATGCTCTTCTCTATCTAGAGATCTGCTTTATAGGATCTTGTTGCCTTTCATAATAATTATATGATCTGACCCTGGTACTCCAAAAATTTCTGTAGGATATCCTTGTTTTTAAACTTTGACCATTTGCTGCTAAAATGCTGAATACACATTTAATTGACTGTGATGGCATCTTTCCCTTGCCATTCCCTTCAACCCACTCCATTTCTTCAGGTTCTTTTTTCGCCGCTTGTTCACTAAGTTTCTTCTCCTCTCTTTTTGGTTTATCCTTCTTTCCACTTTCCCTCTCTTTCTTCTTCTCTTCTGCTTTTCCTATTCTTGTTTTTAGTTTTGTCCTTTTATTATAGCATTATTAAGAGTGATATGTAGCAAGTAATCTAGCACTGAGAGAGTGATTGATTTGCTGTGGTAGAAACAACAACATATTCAAGAAACTCTGATGGTAAAGCATTGGAACTACAAGTTGAAACCAGATTCATATTTAGGTGTTGAATTATGACAAGAATTACCAACTGAGAAACTAGATGGGATTTAGAAACTTTTATTTCCATTCCAATGTTTATGCAAAAGACCAGACAAAACAGGATTTTCAGGTATAATAAAGGCCAGTTCATAACCTGATGCTGACCAATTAATTGTATTGTATTTGCTAAGGTATCCATCATCATATTGAGAAACAGCAACAGTATGATGATACGATACGTTATTATACAATAATATAGAATCTGATCTACAAAATCAAGTATCAAATATATGACCAATCAAAATACTTAAATTCAGCATGTGATGAACTGCAGCATTACCATTTAGCTTCAAGTAAATATAGTGGCAATTGTGTATATGAACAAGCTTATTGGAGAAATGAAGACCACCTTCATCTTGTGGGAATATATTATATCTGTAAGTTTTCTAGCTGATATAGCCAGCTAGTGGTGTTGCAACTAGACCTCTTGGGTAACTATATAAGTTTGGTACTCACTTGTAGCACTGTAAATAGCTAGCCAGCTAGTTATCAGTGGTGTAGCTTGTTTAGTAGTGATAGATTGCTAGCTGGTGTTACTACATATTAGGAATGTTACCTACAGAGCTATATAGAAGAATGACTTCTCATCCAAACTATATTCCATCTGGATCTAGGTAGCTTTTGTCTATTGTTTATGGAATTGAGGTCAAACATTGGGATAATTATTATTATGGGACTATATGATACATTGAAATGCCAAGTGTCATATATATGATTATCATAGGCTTAACAAAATATTTTACAAGACATTGATTAACTATTGGATAGGCTTCAGAGTGATAAATCTCCAGCCATCAAAGATATGTGAGTTTTTAAGGATATTATACCCGTCTTTGGAATACCAAGTTAATCACACTTGAATTGGGTGTTTGCCATATTCACCTGATATATAATAACCTTCACCACCAGGCAAAAAAAAGTATCTACCATAGCCACACGAAATAACATTACTTAAAAGTTAAGTTTAATGAGTAGAACAGTATGTAGCCTTGTTTTTGAGAATAGAGAATTGAAGTTAAATTTGGTTAATACTTTTTCAGCATAAAGTGAGGACATGAGTTGTACTACCCAAAACTCCAATGGTGGAGTCTCATGAGTTGTGTGTGTGGTTAAACACCCAGACCAGAACATGGGGGTGGAAGAGACCATTAGATTTGTGGAGGTGAGGGCAGCTGGTAAAAGGTCGGCAGTATCAATGACCACGCCCACCTCAACTAGCGCCATCGATGATGATGAGGGTACGGAGGCGGTGAGCAGCACGTACAGGCGTCAGCAGCGACGCCCCCCCCCTCACGACCGGGGCTGGGATGAGGCAGGGGCACGCCAACCCGACAACATGCTCCACCCCCCAACCACACTTCCCACCGAGAACCCGGCTACCCCAACCAGAGAACGACCTCAACTAGGGGACAGAGCCTGCCACCTCAATGCGCCACCAGAAACACACCCATCAGCGAGGTATGTGTAACTTCTGTGGCCTTCCAGGTCACGGAGAACAGGAACGAACAGCTCACATGCGCATACATTGCCCGGCCTTCGGAACCACCTGCCCCTCCCGCGGACGGCAGAATCATACAGCCGAGATGTGCTGGCAAGGATCCATAGAACAGGAGAGCGCCATCTACGAACAGGTAGACACAATGGTTGAGGAGACCCTCGACCACCAGCAGTGGAACCCAGACACCCGTCGCTGGACCCAGGAGAAGTCCCAACCACAGCCCCACATTGATGTCATCTGTCATCGTCTCTGCACGCTCGGAGGACTTCCGCCACCATGGCCATTCCCTGAGAATCGAGACGTTAGGCATCGCAGCCTGCGCTATGGCAGATACTGGCTGCCAGAGTTGCCTGGCTGGCCCACAACTCATGACTAAGCTCCGGTTGACAGCAGATGACCTCATCCATGTCAATCTAGTCATGCACTCTGCAAGTGGCAACAACCTGCCTATCTTGGGAGCCACCATTCTGAGAATCAAGGCCAACATCACCGGCCTCGAGTCCAGGCAGATGGTATACTTTTCAGACATTGCAAACAAGCTCTACCTGAGTCTGGCTACCTGCGTCGACCTGCGACTGCTCCCCAGGGACTTCCCCCACAGCATGCCTATGCTACCTCTGGGAAGCAACAAGGCTGGGAAGACGGGGCGGGGAGCCCAAACCGGACCAACACAACACTCCTACCATGCAGTCTCCTGCAGACCAGAACGCCCCTGCAGACCTGAACGCCCCTGCAGACCAGAACCACCACGCCCCACGCCACCCAGACCTCTCAAGGCGACGTCATTACCTCCACCTCATGTGAGTCCACAAACCCTCTCTAAGACTTTCTCATGCCCCACTAGAGCACAAGCCCCACCCCGACCTACTAGCCTACCATTCCCAGCGACTGAGGCCAATAGGGGTAGGCTGGAACTACACCTCAGGGACCTGTACAAGGCGAGAAGCTTTAACAACTGTGAGCACCAGCTGTTATCAATGATGTCCGGCCCACCACTCCGGCTCAACATTGACCCACACGCTGTCCTTAAACCCTGCCACACCCCCATTGCCATCCCCATCCACTGGCAGGAGGAAGTGAAGGCTGGACTTGACCGCGACGTCCGCCTAGGAGTGCTGGAACAAGTCTCCCTGGGGACCCCGGACACTTGGTGCCATCGGATGGCCATTTGCACCAAAAAGAACGGGTCCCTCAGGAGGACAATTGATTTCCAGCAATTGAACCGCCATGCCACACGTGAAACTCATCACACCCAATCACCCTTCCATCAAGCCAGAGCTGTCCCGACCCGATCGAAGAAGACCATTTCCGATGCATGGAACGGGTATCATTCCGTTGCCCTCGCGGAGCCCGACCGTCACTACACCACATTTATAACCCCGTGGCGTCGATATAGATACTGCTCTGCCCCCCAGGGATACATTGCCTCTGGTGATGCGTACACGGCCAGGTACGACAGCCTGGTCGCGGAGATACCAAATAAAACCAAGTGCATAGACGACGCCCTCCTGTGGTCGGAGTCCATAGAGGACTCCTTCCACCAGGCCACGGAGTGGCTCGACGTATGCGCCAGGAATGGTACCACGCTGAACCCGGACAAGTTCTGGTTCGCACAGGACGAGGTGTAATTTGCCGGGTTCCTCATAACAACGGACAAAGTCAAGCCCTGCAGCAGGTACATCCGAGCAATCACTGACTTCCCGACACCCATGGGGATAACGGACATTCGCGCCTGGTTCGGTCTCGTGAACCAGGTAGCCTTCGCATTCTCCATGACGTCGGTGATGTCCCCGTTCCGGTCCCTATCCAAACCCTCCACCACCTTTGCATGGACCCAGGACCTCCAACTCGCTTTTGACGCGTCGAAGAAGGAGATCACCACACGGATCCAAGAGGGCGTGAAATTTTTTGACAAGGAGCGCCCAACTTGACTGGCGACGGACTGGATCAAGGACGGGGTAGGGTACTGGCTATTCCAGAAGCACTGCCAGTGCCCGTCCCGGGAGATCTTCTGTTGCCAGGAGGGTTGGAAGGTCACCCTGGTCAGCTCCAGGTTCACACATGCAGCGGAGTCGAGATACGCACCGATCGAGGGAGAGGCCCTAGCGGTCGCTGATGCCCTGGACAAGGCCCGCCACTTTGTTCTCGGATGCTCCAACCTGGTCATAGCCGTTGACCACAAACCCTTGACGAAACTGTTCGGGGACCGATCCCTTGAGGACATCCCCAACACGCGTCTCAGAAACCTTCTTCAGGTCCAAAAATGTTTTTTGTTTTTGTTTTTGGGGGGGGGGTTTTCTTCCCATAAATATGTTACCAGGACCTGTAAGATGCTGCATTCCAAATTTGAGAAGATTTGTATGCCCATTCTGGACTTATAGTGACTTTTGTACATACACCTCCATTCAATTCTTGGGAAAGTAGACTGTCCGTGGAGGGTGCATTTCGATGGTATTTTTTTTTTTAACTTGGGGTTACAACTTTAGAGCTCCGTCGATTCTGCAAACTTCATGGTATAGACTTGATATATAGCTCAAAAGATAGGTCTCTCTGTGTGCTCTCCTTTGATACTAAATTATGTTTCATAGGTATAACTATAGGCAAGTTACTAGACCCTAAAGCGGAGGGACCTCCATCCCAAAGTCCCCATTCAGAATAACTCCAGATTGCTAAGTGCAAAAAAAATGAAATTGGTACGAGTGGCCCCTAGAGCATGCAATGACCTTTTTCATTAGGCGTTAAAAATTTATTACATGGTCAAGCGCGCGGGTAGAAAATTGAGGGCGTTGATTGGAAAATTGAGGGCACCGCGCGCTTGACCAGGTAATAAATTTTTAACACCTAATGAAAAAGGTCATTGCATGCTTCCTCTAGCCACTCGTACCAATTTCAATTTTTTGGCACTTAGCAATCTGGAATTATTCTGAATGGGGACCAGGTTTTTGAGGTCCCTCCACTTTAGGGACTAGTAACTTGCCTATAGTTATACCTATGAAACATATTTTAGTATCATAACAGAGCACACAGAGAGACCTATCTTTTGAGCTATATATCAAGTCCAGACCATGAAGCTTTCAGAATCTACTGAGCTCTAAAGTTGTAACCACAAGTAATATTTTTTAAAGAAAAAAATACCCTTGTCCCCCTTTAGAAGGCTGTAACAGCTTTTTGTCAAATTCTGGTTTCTAAGCGCCATTCACAGCATAACTAGGTTTAAAAAAAAAATTTGCCCAAACCTTGTATATCATTTTGAAGCTCTTTCTTTGCTCTTTGTGTTTAATGATCAATTTTTTTTTAATTCATAATAATAAAAAGTTATGTTGCTTAGTGGGCGTGGCATCTATATGAACCCAGAAAACAGTGGATATATAAAATTAAAAAATTCTGGTCGTCGATAACAAAGAGTAATGCATTATCTAAACAAACAACAAATTTGAAGTCATTTGATCCAATATCCAAGATGGGAAGCTGTGAATGGTGATTTTGAGGAGGTCTGATGGCTGCAGGTATCTAGATAGAAAAACACCTGTAAATATATTATTATTATTATACATATCACTTGAAAGCACATAGAAAGGGCTATCTTTTGACACAAAAATTTATTTGTAGCCCTAGAAACCTAAAAGTTATGACGGTTTTTACTTCGTGGCATGTTTTTTGTGGTTTGACCTAAAGCCCCCCCTTAAGGAGAAAACGCTAAAGTACCGATTCACCATGGTGCACATACCCGGAGTTCACAACCGAACCAGCGACGCCCTGTCACGCCACCCAACCGGCATCCCCAGCACAGCAAGAATGGCTCTGCAGGACGACAGCATGGCGCCCGACACTGCGTGCCCCCACACAGGCCTCAAGATCCCCTCCGCCCTGCTTGCGGGCATCTCGATCGCGCCCCCGCCCGAGGACGACGATGTGGACCTTTCCACGGCCATTTGCGCAGCCATCACTGCCATCCCCCTCAGCTGGGAGGCCATCCAGATTGCCACTGCAGCGGACGACAGCCTGCAGGACCTTGCCCTCACCATAGAGGAAGGGCCACCGGACAAACGGCACCTGATGTCTCCAGCAACCCGGGACTTCTTTCCCTACCGAGACTCCCTCTCAGCTATAGATGGCATCATAACGTACGGAGACCGAATCGTCATCCCAACCAAGCTCCGCCGCACCTGTCTGGATGCCTTACATGCAGCTCACCACGGCACGAGCAAGATGACCGCCCGAGCGGAATCATCAATCTTCTGGCCTGGTATATCCAAGGACATCACTGCAACACAGGCCAATTGCAGTGTCTGCAACGGCAATGCTCCATCCCAGCCGGCCATGCCCTCAGTCATACCGGAAACCCCCGCATACCCCTTCCAGCACGTATGCGGGGACTTGTTCCACCACCTCGGACTGGTATACCTGGTGCTTGTCGACCGGTACACTCCAACTGGCCCATCGTCACCCAATCCGGGGACGGCAGCTGGATTAACCCAAACCCTCCGTGATACCTTTGCGATGTACGGCATACCAGACATGCTCACCTCCGACGACGGCCCAGAATTTACGGCACACAAGACAAGATCGTTCCTTACTAACTGGGGCGTACAGCATCGAACATCCTCAGCGTACCACCCCCACGCTAACTGCAGAGCCGAAGTAGCAGTGAAAGGCCATGAAGAGGCTAATCGCAGGGAACACTGGCCCCAATGGCACCCTGTCCGACGCCTTCCACAAGACCCTACTGATTTACCGCAACTGCCCGGATGCAGACACCAAGATGTCCCCAGCGACATGCGTCTTTGGCCGACCAACGCGTGATCTCCTCCCCGGCCTACCAGGCAGATACCTGCCCCACACAGCATGGACAGACAAGCTCGACCTCAGGTAGAGAGCTCTCTCCAAGCAAGCCGTGGCAGGTCGCGCGAGATGGGATGAGCACACCAAGGGCCTTTCCCCCCTCAAGAACGGTGACACCGTGCTCATCCAAAACCAGACAGGACGACACCCGACCAAATGGGACAAGTCGGGGACGGTAGTGGAAGTGTTACAATACCATCAGTACGGCGTACGGACCGACAGCTCCGGCTGCCTCACAACCCACAACCGCCGGTTCCTGCGCCGGTACACCCCCCACCCAACCGAGGAACTACCACCACTCCCACTTGCCGACACACCCTACCCCAACAACACGCCGACCGTCACCCATCCAGAGCCAGAGCCGATCATTGACTACCCGCCAACCAACGCTCACATTGAGGCCCACACCATGCCAGAGCCCACCACAGCCACCACCCCGGGACCTCCAACCAACCCCAATCCCTTGAGTATCACCCCGGCCACCCCACACACGGGACGCTCCTACGCCTCCGTCGCCCGGGCTCCACCGCCGACCCAGACCCGACCTGTGACCAGTCCGCCCTCCACACCTGCCTTGAACAGGCCGGCAGCACCAACATTACTCCCAGGTCACCCCGTCATCCGCCTGCTCAGAGCAGCCTGACCGCGAAGCCACCACCCCCCCAACGCAGCAAACGCGGGCCGAAGCCCATTGACCGCTACGGCCACAACTGATCTACTAACTTCAGCAGGCACCAGTGCCAACTTGGGGGGAGTTAGTGGACATTGGTCTAGTAGATCGCTATGTATGTATTCTCTTGTATAGGTAGACCCCTTACCCGTTATACGTATTCATACATGTACGCATGCGCAGACATACACTATGCTCAGTTGATGCACACATTGTCAAATACAGGTTCTGATTCATATCCAGTGTGGTCTGCGACAGGCGTAGATGCGCTATCATCTAGAAGTGGTTCTTAGTGATACTAGTTTTGTCATATTTTGTAAATATGTAAATATCTACAGCTATATATTTTTCCGTGTTTTTTGGGGCGATTTCATTTGTTATTATTAGAATTTTTCCTTGGTTTATTTCCAATTTTTCCTTCACCCTTTTCATTGCTATATACCATATTCATGTGGTGGATATATAGGTAACTGCATATCAACCTCAAGTCTCAGCATCTCATAATTCCTGATGAAGACTAGAGTATCTATATAGTCATTATAAATTATATTGCTTTTTCAAACCTGTATTATTCCATAATTGTGGTCTACATCAGTAAATTCTCCATTTTAAAATAAAATTTGTTTGTCTCTTGGTACATATATATAAACTGGAAATGTTGCCAAAACTTTGGTACTGATATCACCTAAGGTCACTGCTTAAGGCATAGTATACCCAGCACTACAAAGAGTGCTGAAATCCAATTTGAGAATGGTGGTTCTGATGTTGGTGGATAGTCACTTCAGGCCAAGATAAATGGTCCAGGAATCCAGAGTGTAGCCTAGGTTCATATAGTATACCTATGGTCAAAGCACAACAGAAAGTTATAGTGCAGAAATATAATTAGAGAATGTGAGTATAATATAAATTCAGAGTAAACCTAAAACTGTATGTGACATGCTATAGTAGCACTATATAATGCTGTAAATTGTGCAAGAACCCCTGTTCTGTATAATACTGCCATCTCAATACACCAGACTACATCTGTAAAAAGCAATGGTTGCTCTGCCTAATTCATGTGTATACAATTCTTGCTCATGTAGACTGCAATAATCTGTCACCAAACCTTAGGAATATTTTATGACACAATGACGAAGCATCGATTTAGATTCTACAACATGCACTTGTTTCCACTATTACTGACCTTATCTCACTCCTTACTCACTGCTGTTCACTCCCTCTCCTCCCTCTTCTCTCCTCTCCACCATTGGTCAATCTCTCTTCTCCCCTTATCATTCTTCCCCACCACTGCTCTCTTCGTCAAATCTCTCTGTCCAGAAAGATATTTCTCCTTGAAAGAGTACATATCTTCAACACATTTGTGAAAGCTAGGATAAGCTGTACAGTTGCAGGTGCTGATGCATTTTCAGTGCCTTTCCATTACAATGAAATGCAAGATTTCTTTTATGATTATTCAGAGAATAACCTTTATGCTGTATTCAGTGGATCAAGGTGAGTAATTTCGTGTCATAAGTAGTTGTAAAATATGACTTCAGGAACAAATGCAGATTTTATTTTTAAACTAATTTTATCCATGTCTTCTGTCTGTCTGTCTGCCTGCCTGTCTGTCTCTCTGTGTCTGTGTGTGTCTGCCTGTCTGTTTGCCTGTCTCTGTCTGTCTATCTATCTGTCGGACTGTCTGACCCCCTGTCTCTCTGTCCATCTGTCTGTCTCTTATCTGTCTTTTTGTCTCTGTCAGCCTTTCTGCTTGTCTATCCCTCTGTCTATCTCTCTGTCTGTTGCTCTCTCTCTATCTGCCTTCCGTCTATCTCTGTCTTTCTCTGTCCACAGTGGTCTGTCTATCTGTCTGATTCTTTTTCTGTCTGTCTGTGTCTGTCTGTCTGCCTACCTGCCTGTCTACATGCCTCTTTATCGCCTGTCTGTCTGCATGCCTGTCTCTCTTTCTGCTGCCTGTCTGTTCATCCTGTCTGTCTGTCTGTAATGTAGGCAAGGGCCACAAGGTTCTGCTCTCTGTGTGTACTCTTTTGGTAAAGTGACAAATGATTTGGATGCAGTTTTTAGCGGAACTTTTTTAAAGCTGGAAAATAATATAATACAAACTACTTCAATAAGTGACAAGTTCATGGTAAGCTGATCACTTTGTTAGCCAGTCAGTTAGCACTGTCATATTTGCGAACCAGGGTATTGTTTAAGTTGACACCACTTTACCAGTAAAGAGAGCCCTATCTTTTGAGCTATATTGCAAGTCTATACCATGAAGTTTGCAGAATCTATGGACCTATAAAGTGATAACTAAATGTGTTTTTAGTGTATGGTATCGGCTCCCCTAATCACTAATAACATGCATAGATGGCAGATTTCATGTAGTTTCTTCAAAAATTAACATATTAAAGAGAGACTTTTGTACATAAACTGTATATAGCTATAAGTCTTTGAGCAGGCACAATAGGAAATTTTTGCATTATTTTCCCCTGAAGGGGTCACAATGGCCCAGATCTGGAGGTATAATGGGATCATTTCAGAAAATCAAGTCATAAAATTTGGAGAACTCGCTCAATGCAGATATATGTGACATACTAATTAATTTGGACCTGGGTAGGGGAGAGTGTTTTCAGCCTCCTCGCCCCCCACCACACTCCTCCCAGCTCCAACTGTGTCCATACAGCATTCCATCACTGGTTTACAGGTGACTCACTGGTGGAGTGATATACATTAGATATCACTTTAGTCATGCTAGCCAACGGAGCAGCATTGCCTACCTAGGAGGGTCAGGAGGGGGATGCACTAGGCATATATGATGTACATTAACAGTTCCTCTGTGCACAAAGTTTGCTCCTTCTATAAAGACACTATAGCCACTTAGTGTAACACAATAGGCAATGGCAAACTTACACTTCATATTACCTTCAAAAATTATTTATCTGTGAGGCTGCAAATATTTTTGATTTTTAAACTACTGTAGGCACCCATGTCAAATTAAAGGGAATTTGTTGAGGTCAAGCAGGCATTACTTTTTCCATCTTGTTGTGGACCTCTGGGAAGTGCTCTGGTGGAAATCACTCTGACAGTAAAAGATAGCTAGTGCCTTGATGACCAAGCATAAACAAAAGAGGAGCTCAATTTTTCAGGTCTTACATTCAATCATATTTAGTAATTTGGTTTGTGTCTTGAAGCTACTTTGGATAAGTTATCTTTATCAACCTCCATCATACCTTGCCAGTGTGTGAGGATGCATGCATACAAGGACACATGGCACCCCAGAGAAGCACAATACCTCTAGTCCATGGCACTATTTTACATAGTATGGGCACTTGCCATCCTGAATTTTGTTTAAATTATAAATTTTTATAGCATATACAGAGAGCATCATCTATAATCAGTTCTTGCTAGCCATAATAGATATCAGTGCCATGTTTGGTATCAAACAGAAAACACATTTTATGGAACTCACCTTCTTCCAAGAAAGTAGAAACCATTGGTGGTGGTTCCAATACCACTAATTATCTGAGATGCTGCATGTGAACATACACCTGGGAATACAATTATTAGCAGGGCATAAAAATGGCACACAAAGTCACTAATTGGATAATCAAGTTTTAATATCATCACACAAACAGCAGTGCATAGCTACATACTTGACTTCCCAGACAAAAGGTGGACAAAAGGTGAACAATTTTAAAAATGGCCCAAAATCAGTTCATTTCTCCATACTTGAGATCTTTGGGCTGATGGCACAGCCATATTGGTAATTAAAAAAATAAGGTTAGAGGTTGGCAAAAATGCCCCCAAAACAGCCAAAAATGACCTAAAATGACTCATTTCAAAAGAACAAAATTCACCTGTAAATGTCTTGTGCCTGATGTCAAGTGTATTCAGGTTAAAAATGCAATTAAAAGAGAGGCTAAAACACTGCAAAAAGGGCCTAAAATGAACCACTTTCTGCTATAATATGAAGGAGGAATTACACATCAGCCTCACCAAAGTGTGTGTGGTTCAATCGAGATTGTGATGGAGCTACCTGGCTGATGATGGCCACTCTCAAGGGCCTGAACTTGCATGACCACCACATTTTCCGCCTGTATTCATCATGTAATTTATGTCTAATGATATCTTTTTATTATATATAAAAGTATGTATATAAGTATGTATATATTATCACTTGACAGTACATATAATATGTGATAGGATCTGCGAAAACGTGCCCTATGACCAAATTATATTATTATTATTATTATTATTATTATTATGGTTATTATTTACATAAAACAATATGATGAGGTGTCAGATGCCTGTGCTGCCCAGTACAGACGTGCAGTTTGCTGGACCGCCACAGATAGTCTTTTTATTTGTATTTTTTATATTTTTAAAATTATTATTACTATTTATCAGAAATGGAATCAACTTGCAAACAGTGCCTGTAGTACAAGGATACAATGTTATAAAAGTATTAATATATTATTTGGTGTTATTTATTTATTAGTTTGCTATTATTTAATTATTTCTCTTTTTTTTTGTAACACCCAGTTCACATGGACCAGGGTGTGGTTTATATCATGTGGTGGAGATGAAGTGTCAGGGAATTCCTCCTCCCTGATTGATGCCACAGAAACAGCTGTTGTTGACAGCCAGTCAGACAAGTCGTGGTGGAGAGCCCTGGGAACTTACCAACCGAGACCACCTCCATTCAGAGCCATGAGAACTTACCAACCACCACCTCCATTCAGAGCCCTGAGAACTTACTAACCACCACCTCCATTCAGAGCCCAGAACTAATCAAGACAAATTCACCTGATATCAGAAGGTGACATCACTCTGATTGGTTCGCCAGGGGATGGTGCCATGGCAACCTGATGACCCAGTAGCTAGAATAATATAAAAGGAACTGTTAGACAAGATAATGTTAGATAACTAAGAGTCTCGTAAGTTAAGAGCTAAGCTAGACATTAATTTGTGGCTGAGACTGTATTGTGATTGCAGAGTTATCTCTTTTATGTAATAATTATAACAATTCATTGTTATTTGGGGATCCAGCAATCTAGGAGAGATTGCTGAGTTTGGCTTACTCTGAGACTGTCCAGTGGGTTAGACTGGGAAGTAAAGGGTAGGCGTCGCATAAGAGTCAGGGATCTGTCTGGAGGGTTAGAGTGTCCGCTCTTGAAGAAGGCTGATTCTATGACATTGGTGGCAGCGGTGGGACTCATGTCACGAGAGGATAGTGAGTCTTGTCGAACAAATTACCTACAGAGAGCGAGCGCTAGTCGTGGAAAAACACGGACCAACCTGAGGTGAGAGGTTGGGACAGTCGAATTTTGTGAATTCCAGCCTGGGTGAGAAGTGGAGGAATTTCATAGTGTCTCTTCTTATTATGATTTTTGTTAATTATCGTTAGTGGGAAACAGTCCGGGTCACTTGAGAACCTTGGGGCTTGTGAATCAGAACCTAACCCTAGGTTATTTTCTGTTGTACACTGAGTGTTATTTCCTTCGGGAGCGTGCATATTTCAGTTTGATTACTGGTATTTTGTTGCTAGAGTTATTTATTTCTATTTTTGAGCATTGGATATGGCTCACCCTTTCTGATCGGGATTCGAACGGCCAAGTCGAGGTGTCAGCACTGTCGAAGATGATGGACAAGAGGGCAGAGACACTTCTCAACCCCTAGGATGGTTCGATCGATTTATGGATCGTTGGGTTGACCTGGAGCGGGAAAGATCACTGCCAGACATGCTGAAGATCATCAACATGCCCAGCAACAACAGGAACGATGGTTGCAGGCTTTGATGGATGCAAGACCACCACCACCAGCAGTGGCTCCACCAAGACTGACCTTGCAAAAATATGCAGAAGCAACAGATAACATGGGGGCATTCCTCAGTTCATTTGAAGTAACCGCCAGAGCGAATGAGTGGCCAGAAAACCTCTGGAGTACTTACCGGAGAAGTGCTCTATCTGGTCAGGGCATGCTAGCCGTTATATCTCTGTCTATTGAAGAGCAAGAAGATCACGACATCGTCTGCCGAACACTCAAGTCGACCTACCAGATAACCACCGAATCGTACCGAAAAAAGATGTTTGACACTATGTTCGATCAACCCAACCCAGAAGCGTGGTTCCGGAGCAGAAGACAGACCTTTTCCCGATGGATTAATTCCAGTGGAAAGACAGCATGTGAGTTTATGTTGTTCGAACTTACGTTGCAGAAACTGCCGAGATGGTTGGTGGTTCGCATGAGCCAGCTGGAGCCACAGAGCTATGACAATCTTAAAGAAGCGGTGGTACGATACCGAGGCACCTCGAAAAATGACAGAGAAGTGGTTCAGAAAGCAGACCTGAAGGGAGGACGACGAACCCCTCCCAGAGACTGCAGAGAGACCAGAGAGGGCAATGGACGTTTCTCGAATTCCAGACGATTGGATCCCAACAAAAGAAACCAGGGTAACATTAACCATAGTAATGTAAATACACCTCAGTGGAAGGAATTAAAAAGTATTGAGTGTTACAGAAGTGGTAAACCAGGTCATTTACAGCGGGACTGTAGAGTGAAAATGAAAGAGTGAATTGTTCCGTGACTATGAGGAGGAACTTACCAGAGTGGACTAGAAAGGTTACCATCAATGACAAGTTGGTAGTTGCATAGTTAGACACGGGGTGCACTAAGATTATCGTGCATCCCCGGTGTATAGACAAGAGACTATATTCCTTGGAAGATAGCATACACCACTGCGAGTTCAGCTCGTACACAATTCCAAGCAGCTAGAGTAATTCTGCAGGTGGATGGGAATGAAAAAGTAGAGCTAGCAGTAGGAGTGTCAGAGCACCTTACCTGTGACATGCTATTAGGTCATGACATTTCTTTCTTAAGAAATATCTTAGGGAAGCCTTGAACACAGACTCAAGGAAGGAAGACACAGTTCCACCTACTTCCACTACCACCGAGCTGGGGCTAGCGACAACGAGGGCTCAGGAGAAAATTCGGGATCAGAAAGAGCAGGAAGAGGCCCTACAACAAAAAAAAGACGAGCCTGTCCTTCATTCGCTACTACCTGGTGACATTTTTCACAAATAATTTCGAGCTATATTAGGTTTTTTCCTATAATGTTGCTTTCAAAAGAATTTTCCATTGGATCCTGCCTGGCACAGGTAGTTGATCAAGAACAGCTGAACACTGTGTAGTAAACATGAACTGCATCACCTGGATAAACAATTTCACTACAAACAGTGTGTATTCTTATATAAGGACACAAGAAACCTTGCTATATCTATCTACATAAGTTTTCAGCATATGACAGTAGTATGATAAAGTGTTTTTTGTTACCAAATAGAGTCTCTAGTTTAAGATTTCGATAGCCTGGTGTGAACTGGAACCATACGAGCTACATGTTTGCCGTACTTCTCACCGGTAGGGTACACATAGGTTATGATTTTTGTGTGACATAACTAGTCCTAGTCCTAACGATCTAGTGTGTGAAATCGCTTATATATACTTGATCTCTAACTTACCACAATAATACCAATTGCGCAAGCGGTCAAACACACCGCTATATATAGGCTTGCTAGCCAATCCGAGATGAAAAGTTGACATATCCGGTATGAACATGAAAGTCACAATTTACTTCGCGTTGGCGGTGGCGGTGGCAGTGACACTTCTGCCTCAATACCTCGGAGTTCCACTATCGCGTTGTGTGTTGAGTACTCGAGATGCTTACCTGACCATTGCAGAAGGTGGATCTTCATGCAGAGTGAACAGCAGTACTACTGCGAGAACAAAGGGGCACTTTGCAGTTATGACCATCTTCCACTGACCACCTCGAAATCGTGGCTTTTGAAGATTCGGCATTGCCAACCAAATGGTACAAGGCTTGTTACAGGTCATCTCAGCGCTGATGACATTAAATCCAATGAAGGTTGCATCAAATACAACTTGGACGCTGGCGTGGAATATTCATTTGTGGATGCTCAGACGTGCTTCTGCAAAGAGGTGATGAAACACATTTCAAATGACCTATCCTCCCACCTGGCTCATAGCGGGAGAAGAGTCTCCTCCACAACAATGAACTATCAAAAGAACTATCAACATGCATCGAGTGATTTGGTGCACTTTTTTTTTTACATTTTCCATAAAATATGCCGATTGTTTTATGAAGCGATAGTGGCTTTAAACAGGAACATTCTTGCTATACCATAAGAACTTGGTATAACTAATATTACTTTAAAAAGTGTTTCAGTTCATTTCTAAAATATCAGAGTGACTATCATTTGTTTGTGAATATGACAAGTGTGATCTCCCGCCCAGACTTATCCTAATTATATCTTGCAGACTTGTCTAGAATTAAATTAGCAAGCAACTTTTTTTATTTATTTATTATTATTTTATTTTTATTTTTTTATTATTACAATTTTTTTTATGATGGGAGGGAAGATGGGAGTTACCAAGTATCTATGGTATCAGGGGGAAATTATCAGAAATATTAATCACAAATTAGTTGATACAAAACTAATTAAGAAACAAATAAATAAAATAAATAACTAAAAAGCTAACGACAAGTTCAGCTCCCGACCGATTCTAAAACAGACAAGGCATTTCTCCGCTGGACTGCCAATGCTGAATGCCCGGAAGTGGATGTCGTTCAAGGTGGTATGATGGTAGAAACATCCTTCACTCCTCTTGCAGCTAAGACCATGCATGATGAACTATCCACTTCTGCTCCACAGTGCTGGCAGTGATGGGGCCGACACAAAGTGGAACCCAAGCTAAGATCCACACCAGCCCTGATGGTATCGTCATCCATCCTCAAACCCAAGGAGAAATGGGGAGGTCATTTAGCTATACACTGAATGAAACAGCCAAAATCCAGGCTCGAGCCAAATCATCAGGTGCATTCTGCAACAAAGATTCCACGGACTTTGACACCATACACATATCCCAGGATTTCTGGAAGTGTGCCACATGACCATGTTCAGATCCCATAGACCACGCTGAAAGGGCATCATCCACCAAAGGGACAGGGAGTGAAAGCAAGTGTGGTGGCATGATGGCTTGAGCAGGTCATGAGTGGCAGGAAGGCATAGTGAGCAAGCTGCACTGCACACCTGATTCCAAGACTCCCTACCCCAACAGGGAGAGTGGCTGCAGCCAAGAAGGACATCCCCAGAGAATAATACCACTCACAATTGTTTTGAGACTCTCATCATAGGGTGTATAGAAGCTAAGGAATAGTTAATGAATTATGGGTGTAGGATTAAGGCATTGTGAGCAGAAATGAATCTAAGTCTGTCCTCCACGACCTCAAGGGTACTGATTCTGTCCCTGAGAGCAGTTAAGACAGAATCCATGCTACCCAGAGGAGAATCCAGGAGATGGATATCAGAGGGATAAACCACATGAGTTTCTGGGAAACAGTATAAGATGGTTCCTCTCGAAACTGTATCATGGCAAATGATCTCAGACTTGCCGTTGTTCTTATAACTAAATTAATCTTGAACTGGTGTGCATGTTAAATCCATTACATATAAGCACAGTCTGACACTAAATAAAAGTAATTATCTATATTAAGAACAGTACTTAATAATAATAGCATAGCTAAATGTGTCCACCTGTTCAAAGAGGCGGGAGAGAAGTGGACCAAATATATATATATATGTTATATATATATATATATGCCACCTTTTGCTCATTGTCCCTGATGATTGCATTAGCATGAAACTATGGTAGGACTAGCCATCCTAATCCCAATACTTTTCTATTATTACTATATATATATTATATATACACATAATTATGTATATCACTTCTTCTTTCTTGTATTTATTATTTTAGTATTTTTTTTGCTGACTGCTTTTGTTAGTTTCCTTCTTCATCCTGACATGACATTGAGTTGCTATAATTATACTATATAACCTGTTCTGTCCTGTATTGAACATAGGTGTCTATATATATATATAAATTTGAGTAGAAAAGGAAAAGTAAGAAGTGTGTATATATACATGATCGACATCTTTCTACAGAATAAGTATTATGATCTACTACATGATATCTGCATTAATACCTCCAGCCCAATGATATTTATTGTTCTATATAGCATAGATGTAAATATGCCATCTATGAAACCTCATCACAAGCAGAAATATTTATATAGCTAGAAATAGCTAGCGGGTTGCCTAGATAGCCTCTTCATATGCATTGTATGGTAATGAAAACTGATGGTGCAAATTCAGCAGAGGCATATTTTGCTCTGCCTGAAACAACTTGTCATGGACTACCATGAGCAGCAAGTAGGTGAAGTAAAACTTCAATAGTCTTATCTGCAGTTTGGCTTAACATCTCCACTATCTCTGGTCACTTCGAGTGAGCATCCACCAGTTCCAAACACATTCTGTTGAGAAAAGGTCAAGCAAAACTATGTGGACTCGGTCCCAAGGATTATCTAGCAAATAAAAAAAAACAAGAGTGCACAGGAGCAGAGGGAAGTGATGCTTTGCACTCTTGGGTTTGGCTAGATAGGGGCCACCACACGATTAGGTATATATTGTCAAGAGTGGTGCTGCCACACTACTAGGTATATATTGTCAAGAGTGGGGCTGCCACACTACTAGTTATATATTGTCAAGAGTGGTGCTGCCACACTACTAGGTATATATTGTCAAGAGTGGGGCTACCACACTATAGGTATATATTGTGAAGAGTGGGGCTGCCACACTACTAGGTATATATTGGGACTGCCACATTACTAGGTATATATTGTCAAGAGTGGGCTGCCACACTACTAGGTATATATTGTCAAGAGTGGTGCTGCCACACTACTAGGTATATATTGTCAAGAGTGGTGCTGCCACACTACTAGGTATATATTGTCAAGAGTAAAACTGGTTTTCAGTTTTTCATTTCTGGCATAGTATCATGGGAGTGGTATTTATTGGAGGCAGTCTTGCGCATGTGCATTATTGAATGCTTCGTCTTGTATGTAACTTTGAACTTTCTCCTTTTATTCAATTACTCGGTCCCATGGACCCAAGTAGATACAAAAACAACCCCTGCCATTTGTGAAATAAAGCTACCGACCAATATTCCAGAGCTAGCTATGATGTCTCATAGGGATGGAAATCAGCTGGTGAAATCTAGCAGAGATCTTTTGACTTTTTTGATTGCTTCTTACTAAGAAAACCACTAGGATGTGGGGATATGCTCAAGTGCAGGCCTTCACCAACTTGTTATCAAAACCAACGATACTGGACCTCTATGACCAAGCACCAACAAAGATATCAGGAGATGCCTCGTGGTACATATGGAGCAGTTTTACTACAAGAAAACAATTCTAACTGGAAACTAGTTGCATATGCTTCCAGTTCATGAGAAAAACTGACAAAGATATGCTCAAATTGAGAAAGAGGCAATGGATACTAACTGATCATGTGAGAATTTGCGAGCTATGTACTTGGAATAAAATTTCTCTTTGAGATGGACTGCAAACTGTTAGTAACTCTACTAAATACAAAATACCTAGACAAGCTTTCACCTAGAATTATGAGATTCTGATTGTGACATCCTGGAAAACACCTCTGCACAGCTGGTACCATATCTAGAGCACCTAGTCAACAATGATACCAGACTTCAAGGGGAAACAGAGAGATTCATGTATGTATGCATTGTTCATCTGTCAACAGCAATGAATAGTAGAGGAATATCAGAAAGCACAAGCTACCAACCCTGCTTTTTCACTTGTCCAGATGAGAACAAGATTTTTCAAGAGATCAAACCCAGCTGGAAAGTACGTGATGATCTTGTATATAGTGCATGATGGCAGACTCTAAACTTTATGACTAACCTATTTTAATCCCTAAATCTCTGCAACTCTCTAAAAGATTCACACACGTGACCAAGGAATACCCAGGTGTCATCTTCATGCCAAACGCTCAGCTTTGTGGCTTGGGAAATTAGAAACCATCAATGACATAAGCAATGTCAGATATGTGCAAAGCAACTCACACCAAGGAATGAACCAATGACCACTTTCATGGCATTCCCAAAACTGTAGTGAGTGACAACCTCATCAGTAACATCCAGGATTTGACTTATTTATGCTAAGAAATTATACATGGTAGATAGCTGCTGTGTCCTCAAGTCACTTGTAGATGTAATTATAAGGATAATTGCAATGTTGTTAACTTGCTCCTCATCATCTAGCAAGTTATCATCATCACTCTCATCACCATTATATTCCACCATATCCTGACCAGTTCATTAGTCATTTTCTATGTCCACCACACCTTCTATGACCACACCTTCTATGACCACACCTTCTATGTCAACCATACCCTAAAAAATGTGTCGGCTATTGTGTGTTGAAAACATTCTGGTGTTATCCTTTGTATTTCTGCCACGTTGTACAGTTATGTTCAGCTGCATAGCCTTAGAATATGCCCATGCTACGGGCTCTGGATGCTTCCAGTCACCACTTGTTGCATGTCTCACTTCCAGAGACAAATTAGACAAGAATAGATGTGTTAATGTCAAGCAAACCATGATATCTTCCCTAAGCATGTCTGCTAGGTCCATCATCTGTCAAAGCAACTTTTGTCCAAGTGAGGATCTACGACAAATTTTTGGGAGTGACCGATGTTTACAGTATCTGATTGATCGTTAAATATACCTTGATATTTTAGGTATTGCTACTGACTGGCCACCTCTGGAAGAACCTTATTGAGTACATATAGCTATATAGCTAGTTATTTTGTAGACTGCCACTAAGTTGATAACTGCCACTTGGAAATAGCATGTTAATTAAGTCTTGGGGAAAAATCCAGAAATAATCTGAGATAAAAATATTCTACAGCTATTAGTGGTACAAATTCGAGGTAAGTAGGTGATACTGGTACAAGCCAGCTATGGACACACATACTTTTCAGTAGTGTCAAAAAAGGGAGATTGTGTAGATCTGCCAACATCACTTAGCGGGTTATTTTCGTGGTGTTAAATATTTTACAGTGACTAAATGCTCTACTGTTCTTGCTCATACTGACTTTGAAAATATACTGTAAGTTTGTTGTTGTTGAAGTTTAGCATAAAATTATTAGATGACAGCCGGTAAGGTATATAATAGAAAAGAGTTTGAGACATTGGTTTTTAAGTTGCCCCAAGATGACTGCCATAGAAAATAATTGATGAACTTCTATGATCATTTAGGCTATAAGCCTAGAGTTCAGAGGTTAAAATAATAATAATAATAAACATCACACGCACCAAAAAAATACCCTCCACAAAACCTGCGTAATGTAACCTATCAACTGTCAAATACATATAAAATTAATGATGCATGGTGTGATTTGTGGTTTGCTATTTTTAACTTTACAGTTTGGAGAGATTTTGACCAAAATTTCATCTAGTATAAAATATATAAAAAATAGAAAATGATAACCAAAAATTATAACAATAATAGTAACTACTCTTTGATGTTCCAATAGAACTTATAATAGGGGGTGGGGGATTGGAGCGACACAATGAGACAACAAATGAGTATAATTATATATAAATCTCTCCAAAGTAAAATATACAGAAAAATATACATTAATTCATGCACATTAAATTTTGTTCAAAATGTTAACAATTTCATTGGCACCATCCATCCATTCACCTTGCACACAAATACACAGGAGACTTCGGTATGTAGGATAATCCACTCGGTTCTTCCATTGAAGCACAGCAGCAGCCCTTCAAATAGTATAGATTGTTAATCACATTCATGAGCTCTACATACTTCAGTTAGAATACCTCTGCTGCTTAGGTTTGCCACTGTGCTCATCTCGGATGTCGCTAGCATCCTTTTTCTTCAATTTCAGTAGATGTGGCTTTGCATCCCAGCCTGTCATATGGTCGGCTATTTGATATATGTGCTCATCAGATTTTATCTCATCATCTAAGTGATCCTGCTTGTCCGCAGGGATTTTAGCCACTCTCATCTTGTATTTCTACAACAAAAACAACAATAATAACAACAACATTCGATTGGAAAAAAATGTGCTAACTTTTTTCCCATCACTGGTGGTGAGTATAGCAACGGCTGCTGCTATTTCTGCTGGTTCCTCACTCAAATCTGAATAACCTGCCACATTTAATCAATCAACTTAAATTAACACTACACAAACATTTCTAACCACCTTTCAAAACATGTGCACACATTCAACTGCACACAAACAAAGAAAAACTCACACACACACTCACACACTCCCACACATTCATTATACTTCCACAAATAGAAGTATATACTTGAAGTAAACTGCACATGCATTTTCATTCTCACTTCTGATTTGCAGAGATGTAGTAAATCATGCCAATGCATCTCGAGCAGCAAGGACATGACCAAGACTACTGTATCTTCAGAATAGTGAAGGTGTGTGGAAATGCACTTGGTATACTCCATGAAGGAATTGAAAGGACATGCACAGACAATTCCACAACTACTCTAGTTTCAGTGGTATTGCAATCAGCGCTATGTAGTAGCTTACTTGGCAAAGCCACTCCACAAATTAATACTGCCCACATATGACTTTCCACTCACAACTGGTGGTGCACCTCGAGGCAAAATGTAGTAGCCCGTAGGGATTAATAGCTGAAGAGGCTACTTCTGGAGATGAGATGAGGACAATGGCAGTGTTGTGTGAGATTTACACAATCTGCGGTGACTCTGACTAGCACTTGGCAAGGTTAGAGTTGCCAGAGAAAGCAACATTAAGTGAAGTGCCCTTGCAAAGAGGTTATCTCATCCATAGAGATAATGTGGCGGAAATAAGAGTTCGTTAATTAACAAGATCAATGGTTACTTAGCTTAGAATCGAAGTGGTAGTTTATCAATTGGATGGTCAGACAGAACAAGAAATCTAAGCTTTGCCGGTGCTAATTCAACGTTTTCCACCTATAAATAGTATAACGGGTGATGTAGCACCAATACTTTGTCTTCAAAATTTCTATTTAATACCCACTTGGGTGTGGTGACTAAGCAAAGGATTGGCGATGAAGTTCTTGTTGCACTTGCTCTATGAAGCAGAGCCACCATGGAATGAAGGATGATCTAATGTTTAGTGTCTAGATAGCTAACTGACTGACTAAAACACTTGGCTATCGACTGCCCAACCTATTATTTGCCCAGAATGGGGGTCGCAAGTTACTTCGTATTTTGTGACAAATCATGATCATAAGCTATCTACCTAGCTAACTCTAATAGAATTCTAGCTATTACTTTTACTTCAGCTGATAGCTAACCACTCTTGGTGTCTGTCCTTCAACCTAAATAATTACCATTGTTATTCCACATTGTCATTTGGTCATGTAAAGTTTATAAAAATAAGGTAATAGTATAATTATTATATTGGCAGACCACAGATATTCAGCTACAGCATATTCCATAGGACATCCTACAGCCTAAAATACTTCATGCAGTTAGATCCAGAAATTTGCAAAATCATCACTTTAACTCAGTCTTATAGTAAGTTGGCTGTTGGTGGAGAATTTGCTCTTCACTTTCAAGGCTAGCATAGCTTCATTGTCTTGGTTATCTTCTCCTGCCATTAACTAAACCTCTACAGATGATCTAGGCCTCTTCCACATCATGAGCATAGCTCGAAAAAAACATGTCCAGAACCAGCTATACCTGCTTAACTATGTGCCTAACACTGATAGTGCATACCTACACTCTCACATATATAATGAACACCACTGTGGCATGCAGATGAATTAATTGCACAAATGACACAAGTGACGCATCTCAATTACTAATACTAGGCATAGATGCTGAGCTTTGCATGTGAATACTGATGTCACACAGAAGAGGCTGCATTTCCTTTATTTGGACGTTTTTTTGGTGTAAGTTTTAAGTTTAGAGAGCTTATCTGTATTTGGTTTCAGAATCTTGATATCTGACCAGATTTGGGAAAACCCTTGTCTAAACTCGATTATTTGTTCCCAAGATCCCTCAAGATCTCAAGTTCATGTATATAATGAAAATTCGAAATGTTTGAATGTGTGTTGCCTAAGTTATGACATGAAACAGTTTGCCTCCAGCAAGCACTCAAAAATTAATTATTAAAATAATGGCATTCATGCTAAGGCACGTAAAAGGAGAAACCATATACATGAGGCTGGGTAGTACTTATTAACTAAAGGGTGTGACTGTAGAACCTCCCATAGGCATTCACAGGTCTATCCAGTGAGTGCATTGCCTGTGCCATCTGCACAAGTCATCGCTGTAAATCAAGGCTGACATGAAAAAGCCACAGACAACAAAGAGTAAAGCAGCTAAAGAAAGAGCATTTTTTCACGAAGGTTAAGTGAATCGACCTAGCTAACTGTAATAGTTTCTAGAATGGGCACCAGGGATTATAACTGATACTGATAGTTCTAACATGGAGAGTTCTAGAAGGGAAAAAATTGATAAAAATTATAAAAACTAAATTAGAGTATCACTGCAAGTTTTTCACAAATCTGTTCACATAATTATTACCATAGTTACCATCTACTACAGCTATGGATTGCAGGTTTACATCAGTAATGAGCTTCTAGTGCACTTTGCATGCAGGCCTTGCTTGATCCAATCTTTCTCGATACTTTCCTTGTGCGCTTCACACCAGCTACCACATTCACATAAACGTGCTTGACACAACTCTCCTTGTAATAACATACCTTCATCATCTTCTTCTTGATTAGTAGGGTTCAGCGATGGATAGGCAGCTTCTAATCTTTTCAGGGGTACTTTATATGCAACTGGCTCTGAGTGGAAGTATTCCATAAAAGTATGATAGACGTCCTTATCAAGCTCAACTGCATCAGTGAGTCTTTCTAATATCATATGAGCCTTGTCCTCCGGTGTAAGCATTGATGTAGTACTTCTGACTTCGTTGTAGTCTCTTTTACTGAGGATTTCATTTTGATACAAAAACATAGAAACTTCATCCAGGTTATGTTTGAAGGAAAGCTCTAAATCCTGAATGCATTTTCTTAGTGCTGCAGATTCTTCAGAGAGTGGCATGACTGCAGTGTAAATAGAAATAATACGCGCAATATCAGTGAGTATGCGTGTGTGTGTGTGCGTGCATGTGTGTGTGTGTCTGTGTCTGTGTGTGTGTGTGCATGTGTGTTGTGTGTGTGTGTCTGTGTGTGTGCATGCCATATATGGGCACCCTGAGAATACCCCAGAGAAATTATTGATTTATAGGTTATTATGATTTTTCTGTTTGCTTACGTCTAGCATACATCTAAAATTTGATTGAAGTCAACTATTGAGAGCTTAGATCCTTCAATAAGCAATACACATTAGTCTGCCAAGATTAATGTCATTAAGTAAGGATCGAAGACGATTATGATTAGCTTCATTTGACAGAAGGAATACTGCTGGTAGAGAAAGTAAGATAATTTGTGTAAAGATGAATTTCATAACTCTTTTTGTACCCTCACAGAGCATAAGAAAGACATCACCAAAGAAAATTCTCTGCAGAAATATGAAGAAGTAAATCACTCAAGTCTGTAGTTAGTTAATAATAAGGAAAAGGCTAAACTTTATGTACTTTTACAAGCTTTTTCTCTGCTTACTGGTGATTGCAGCTACCTATGCTGGCAAGATCATCCCCCCCCCATTGTTGTATTAAAAATCACCTCCATTTCACAACGAAACAAGTAACAGCTAAAATGTTGAATGCTGCCTTACATTCAGATACTGAAGCCATGGGGAAATTTGTTCAGACCAAGGACCAAATGTGGTATTGGAAATTACACTGCTATTTTATATACCAGACGCTAATTTTGTATATTCATACTAGCACACTATCACATTATCAAACTACTTCATTTGTACATACCACTTCAGATTGCTAAAATTGGGCATCTGAAAATTACAACATTGAACTGAAGGGAATGAAAACTGTCAAATTCGTACTTACCTTCTTCAGTTGACTGGGAGGCAATGACAGGGAAAAAAGACACAACTCAGCTTTGCCAATAAAACTTCTGCTGCAACTGTCATCATGGGTGTTATATAGGCAATACCCAACCCCCCCCCCCCTAAATCTTACAACTTCACGAATGAATTTGCCCCACATCCGCAAGCGCCAGCAAACGAGGGAGTTTCCCAGGGGCTGATCTCGTACGTTTCCTGGTTTCCATGGAAGCACCCTTTTTTGACGTAACTGGCCGATTGGGGAGTTCTTCATCGGATGCAATTCGGCATATTTTCCAACGGTTGTCGGTCAGCCTCTGGAGAGGAAATGCTACGCTCTGGCTTAGCCGCAACCCTCCAGTTGGGGGCTGAGGTTGATGGAACTCTTTAGATTATTTATTTATTTATTTATTATTTATTTATTTATTTATTGTTCTTACCTACTTACTTACTTAAAAGGACATTGTACTCTATACTGCATTGTACTACGTATGTCATTTAATTGGGAAAAAATTCACCTTAAGCCAATTCAACGAATGCGCACGCAAGATATCATAGTGTGCGTTATTTAGAAACACTGGTTCAGCAGCGAGAGTGGAGTGTTGGTACAGCAATCATGCATAACATCCTTTTTTTCAAACAAAAGTAGACTAGCATGTTGGAAGTTAGTGTTTGTGAACTGTAGTCTGCACCCCTCTAGTTGCTTCACATATGGGAGCCACGTCTTAATGAATCATGAACAACTAGTAGCTGCAGCTATGCTTTTGTCAAAAAAGTGTGTGTGGTGTGCCAATATTTTACTGATTATGATGTTATTTAACTAATAATACAGACACTGGAGATGGCATCCACACATGGTTCTGACGGTGAAATGCTACCAAATGCCACAAACGGCAGCAATCTTTCAGAAAGCATCCACACTTCGTCTGGTACTGATATACTAATGACACTACTAATGACACCTTGGCTCTATCCCTCAGTGGTAAGCCTGATACCAAACACTTTGAGCACAACAACTGACATTCTTACCAGTGTATTTATAATTATTGTATGATAGGGTCTGCAACTCTCTACCTCAAGTAAACGGTGTTGATTATGACATTGGTAAACTGTTGGATTCCAATGTCAATTTGCATAATCTTAGCAGGGAACAAGCAGGGAACACAAGTAGGGAACACAAGTACAATATTTTGACAAAGGAACCAAATCATGATCCATCCACCTATCTACGCAGCCGACTGTATGGATCTGCATCTTTTCGTCAATTCCAACCAGCCTGGTTAGCACAGTATCCCTGGCTTCACTACATGTGGATGGTGTATTCTGCCGTACCTGTGCGCTGTTTGCACCAGATAAGATTGGAGGGCAAGCTCTGGGTGTCTTTGTCAACAAACCCTTCAATTGTTGGGTGAATAAATCACGGAAAATGATTTCTCATGCTAAGCAAGATTATCATCTGATGTGCACAGAGTTTTTGGCCAGATTCAAACATCCATCTGAGGCAATCAATTTAAAGCTGAACAATGAGGCAAGGAAAAGGGTGGAGGATAACCAGAAGGTCATAGAGTCCCTGCTGCAGGTCATAATGCTGTGTGGCAAGCAAGGAAACTTGTCCTCCGTGGCCATCGGGATGATCAAATTGATTGGACTGAACAGAAGACAAGAAACCAAGGCGAGCTGCTTCGTTTTAGGGCACAAACTTATGATGTACTACGACTACATCTTGCAAGTGCTCCAAAAAATGCACTGTACACTTCAAAAACAATTCAGAATGAATAGATTGATGTTGTCTACAAACACATTCGCCTTGACATGTTGAGCGAAGTAAAAATGGCTAAATACTACACAGTTTTTGCAGACGACGAGGTAGTTGATGTTGCCAACAAAGAACATCTTTCACTCTGTCTACGTTATGTCCATAATGAGCATGTCAAAGAGGTGTTTATTGACTTCGTTGAAGTAGAAAGGATTACTGGACAAGTGCTTGCAGCCATTATCTTACAGTGCTTGACAGCTTGGGATCTGTCTTTGTCATATTTGAGAGGTCAATGTTATGATGGTAATTCAAATATGTCAGGGGCTAGATCAGGATGTAGGACCATTGTGCAACAGCAGGCTCCAATGGCAATCTACACTTACTATGCTTCACATCAACTGAATCTAGCAGTTGTTTCTGCTGGCAAGATCCAGTCTTTCCAAAATCTTGAATCCTGTATTAGAGAGATTGCAAGATTTTTCAAATTTTCAACAAAAAGGCAACATTTGCTTGACAAAGCTGTGGATCAGGTAAGCCAAGCATTATCTGTAAAGAAGCTGAAAGATGCCTGCCGTACTTGATGGGTTCAACGTATTGATTCTTACATAGTATTTATTGAGCTTCTTCCTGCCGTTCACATGACTTTGCAAGCCATGATCTGTCCACGTCATTTTGCGAACTTGGGTACAGATTGGAGATGGGATGGAGAGACCCTTACAAAAGCCAATGGATTTCTGTACCAGTTTAGGTCTTCTTCCTTTTTGGTCTGTTTTGGGATCTTACTTGAAGTCCTAAGGGGGCTAACGCTGCAGATGCAAGCCGCAGATGTCATACATGCATACGAAGAGGTGCACTCTGTTTTATCCACTGTAAAGAACACGAGGGAAAAATCAGAGCAAGAGTTCAACAGGATCTATACGGAGCTTGGTAAAGATCTCCATGGGGAGGATTTCGAGCTGAGCCAACCTAGAGTCATCAGGAGCCAAATACACCGTAACAATATTTAAACAACTGATATTAGAGGAGTACCATCGGATCACAGTCTACAATGAATTCCTTTCTCATGTAATTGCAGAGCTGCAGGAAAGATTTGTTGATAATCAAATTCATGGTGTTGGGCTCTTGCATTTATTGCCAAGCCAGTGCTGCAGCTATGGTCTTGAAGCTGCTATACCTGAAGACTTAGCTCAGGCAGTCAATTTTTACCAACATGACCTACCTCATGCAGTGATGTTTCCTCCAGAATATCGTATGTGGATTAGGAAGTGGAAAATGTGTGGATACGATGTTCCCAAAAAATTGGTGGATGCTCTGCTAGCTTGTGACTATACATCCTTTCCTAACCTATGGGTGCTTTTTCAACTTTCATAAACTCTTCCTATCACATTTTGTGAAAGTGAAAGGAGATTTAGCCAGTTGAAGTTAATTAAAACACAGTACCGTTCAACAATGGCTGCTGACCGACTGAGTGGCCTGGCACTAATGAAAATCAACCACCCTTATTGTGAGATGCTCCAGCAATCTCCATCAAAACTGAAGGAACTTGTGCAATCCTTTAGGCAGCAACATCCTCGAAGAATGAAACTACCCTTCATCCTTGCAGACGAATAGTATAAAACCGAATGTAACTATTCTGAGTTTTTTTATTATATTATTTTATTATATTTTTTACATATATATATAAGAAGTATGGTCATAATAATATATAAACAGTAAACACAAGTACCCACTACAAATATGCCAATGCAGTTCCTATAACACTTTCAGATGAATATCAAAAGTTTTAAACCCACATGCAAGTCTAAACAATCCTATTCCCTCTGCAGAAACAGAAGGGTGGTGGTCTATATAGCCATAGAGTGGTATTGCCTCTCCAAAGGTAGACAGAACCACTGAAAATGGTGGCGAATGTTTCAGGCGAGGTGCTTAATCTTTGAGCCTGGACAAACGTTCTAGTTTAAATATCAGACCAGAGTTCACCACTATGGAGCTGTGTCTTGACTGTGGAGGAGACGGCAGGTAACTGGAAATGGAAACCCACTTTTTAGAATCCTAGATCTGCCCCTGTTTCCTACTGTGTGCCTTCCGCTCCTTATACTATTAAGGCCACCACATATACTACAGCACAGTATGCACAGGAACTAACAGTCTACATTATCAATTATAGTTATGAGTGCCCGCTGCTCAAGAAAGGCGGAGGGGAGGTGACCCAAAGATCATTCCAACAACAGTTCCTTTCTCCTCTGCTACCACTTCCCTGTCCAATATGTAACACACTCGCCCATCTCCTCCATCACTGCATCACTTACTCCCTCCACACCTTTACCCAACAGCAATGCCACCTTTCCATCTTTACCCACTCTTCTATATTCATCCAGCCATTGTCCAGCCCTTGCAATTCTGCACACCTCAGCAGACCCCTCTAAAATTCCTCACACATTACCAAGAAGTGTCCCACATCCTCTCTTGCCACTATCACACATGATAGACCTCTCATCCATAACTATCCCACATCTTTTCTTATCCCAATCCTCTAACAACCCAGCTGATGCAGTCCTCAGTTTAAATTGCAATGGCACACCTTCCTGACCATGCATGGACCTTACATACTTCTTCACCCCTGCACCATTCTTTGCCAATTTATAAAACTTCAGCATATTCTTGCTGTTTACTTCCTCCTCTCATTTCTCACCTTCCACCTACGTACTGACCCACCTCGTTGTTTAGCTCATATTTTCTCCTCAAGATCTCATATTCCTCCAACCATCCGATTCCTCCATCCTCTCTTAACTATTTTTACCAATCTGCTCTGTTACAACACCTCTAATCTCTTACCAAACAAAACCTCTAATCTCTTACCAAACAAAACCTTTATATCTTCCCTCCTCTCCTCTAGCTTCCTCCACGCCATATCTCCCCATACTGCCTGCTACTCTACTACTTGCCCGCAACAGTCTCCTACTGACTCTCATCTGTGCTGCATCCAACTTCTTGCAAGCTTTATGTCCTCCTGTCCAGCACACTTTGGCTGCATACTCCAAACTAGGTCTCACTAGAAGCTTCCATACGATTCTTCCTCTTTCTACTTCACCTGCCCATTCACTCAACTCATCCATGTCACCTTTCCAACCCACTCTTCTGCCTTCTTTGCCATCTTCTCTAACCGAACATTACCCTTAGCTTCCTATTAAACAACACTCTCAGGTATTTGAATTCTTTGACCTCTTCCAATATTTCCTCGCCAAATCCTCCAATTCACTCCTGCTTCCTTCTTCCCTAATACCATGACCGTGCTCTTCTTGCTAGTAAACTTCATCTTCTACCTTAACACACAAGCTTGTAGAACATCCAACACAGCTTGCAGTTCCACCCCCGAGTCCGCCAGAAGAACAACATCATCTGCATACATAAGTGCTCCATACAAAGAGCCTTCCCACCTTGACTCCTAGCTCAGTTCTCTCCAACTCCTCTGCCATTCCCATCAAATAAGTATTGAAAAGAAGTGGAGACAAAGGACGTCCCTGCCTAAGTCCATTCTCCACAGCGAACCACTTTGACCTCCTTCCGTTCAATATCACCTTCATCTCCACCCCACTATAAAATCCTACTCATGTCCTCACAAGTTTCTCCTCTACTCCATACTGCCTCAACTTCTGCCACAGTCCCTCCCTCCACACACTGTCATATGCCTTAATTATGTCCAGATGTGAATTTTTCTTCTTACTCTTCCTCACTTCACAAACTCCTCTTAACACCAACCACTGGTCCGAATATCTCCTCTGGCTCCTAAATCCTCCTTGTTCTTCCGTCAAAATCCTTTCCTATGCAAACCCTCCCACCTCCTCTGTAACACTCTCGCAAACACCTTCACCACACCACAGCATAATTCAATTCCCCTACTTCGTCCTCATCGACACCCTTGTGGAGAAGTACTAGCAAACTCCTCTTCCAGGCCACTCGCCAGCACTCAATCCTCATCACCACATTCATCACTTGCAACATCACTTCCACCAACCTTCTACCTCTATACATCAGCATCATTCCATCAAGGCCTGGCACTTTTCCTCTCTTTAACACTTCATTACCTCTACTACTTCTTCCCAACTTACTTCTTCACACATACCCAACTCATGCCCACTCACATCTCCTATCTCTAATTCTGGTACTATGGCATCCTCTTTTTTCCTCCCCAGCTCTTCCCAGTGTTTTGCCATCACCTCCAACACCTCATCTTCCTGCTCCACCATCCTTCCCTGATCATCTTTCACTCCCTTTATCCTTCTCTACTTCCTCTTTGCTCTTAAATTATTCCAAAACAGCTTACAACTAGTCCCACCCTGCTCTCTAATCTTCTTTATAGTTCTCTTCCTCAATTATTTCCTAATAGTCGTTTTCACTTCCTTTCTTGCCCGAATAATGAACGGATGATTTTGGACAATTCATGTCAAGGCATAATTATGATTACTGAAGCTCTGGGAGTATAGCATCCAGACGCACTGCACTTAGCCAAATATGGGATGGGTGTGATAGAAGCTAGTTAAGCCATTACTGGAAGAGGTGGCAGCTTCTGCTCATGCCGCTGCTCTAACCCTGATTGAGTTTAGGAGAATTGGTGAATGAAAGAGGCTAATGTGGATCTTCCTGTAACTTAATTAATTCCTCTAACTCAACTTCAGTGCAGAACCACTTCAAGTTCCAGTGTCTCGCTGGCGTGCAAGGTGGTACTAGACTGGTATTCCCAAGTCATGTGATAACATGCTGCTCATTGCAGACCTCACCTAGAATATCCCTCAAATCCATCCTTCGTGATATTTTGGATGTGTCAAATTATTTTGTGCGCATCAAGTTCTAGCTTTGAGTCAGTTATCTTTAACCAGCGACAGTAGTCCTCCTGGTAGTTCAACATCAAAAAAATACAGTTGCCACATAAGCAAGTACCTGTCTATGTGGCCAGTCTTACAAGTCAAAGGTGAAGCCTTTTTTTTGCAAGGGAAAAGTTGAATCTTACTAGTTGAACGGAAGATGACTGAGTTGTTGCTATAGTAGAGGGAAGTGAAGAAACTGCGTCATTGCCAAAGGTAATAGACTGCACTAATCCGTTGCCTACTTGAAGTGGCTGCTTCTTGAATACAAGCAGATTTCAACCTCTCCAGCTCTTGTTTCAGGTAATAATCTACCTTCTTCACCAATTACTGATACAACACACCATCAGTCTACTTTGGTTCCCATTCTGACTTCTATTTTACCTGCAAAGGCTCTGGGTCATGACTGTCTGATGTCACCATTTCCACCTCCACCCCAATATCGAGGCATCTTCTTCACCTCCAAATAATGCACACCACCTACTACTAACTCTCGTGACCAAGCCTTCCCTTGTATGTGATATACATGTTGCTGAAGCATTCATTGATTCTATAACTCAGCATATTCTGAAGTACTACATAGGAAGGAAAATACCTTTATCTATCGTTTACATAATGTTGGGAAATGTTTTGAATCTGAGCTAAGCAGACTCATGACCACACCGAGGGTGAAGCTCTAGAATCCATTGCTCTCAAAGCCATCACCATCATGTCAGTTTTACTCCTTCAGAAACCTGCCTACAATTCTAAGCTACGAGAACATTTGACCTGCCTTGAGCGCTGCATGAAAACCTAGTTTAATTGAGACACGAACAACTAGGCTCTAGAGGGAAGATCTCTCCAAAAATAGCCTCCCAAAGCTTTGGCCCTTATATGAATGGTGAGAAAAATCTTGTGCATACTTTTTCTAATTCGATGTTCAATGGTAAAACGAGTGCCACCTCACAACTGCTATCTCAAAATGGCAAGGGTGGTGTCATGCCAATGGCCCCACCAATAGTTGCAACCTTAACTCACAAACAGTTCTAGATATTTTGTATTCCAACAGCATCATGCACAGCTGCCTGCCTCATATTGCATTGTTTCAAAGCTGTTTCAAAGCTGCCTCAAGCCTCTTCAAATTCTTACATATTGCATTCTTTCAAAGCTGCCTCAAGCCTCTTCAAATTCTTACTTCTGAGTTGCAGAGATGAACTAAATTGGCCAAAACATCTCAAGCAGTAAGGACATGACCAAGACTCCTGTGACTTCATGAAGGGATATGCACAGATAATTCTACAACTTCTCTAGTTTCAGTGGTTAATGCAATCAGCAGCTTACTTGCCACTTTTCACTCACAACTCTGTGTGTATGTGTGTGTGTGTGGGGGGGGGGGGGGGGGGGGGGGGGGGGGGGCACCTTAGGGACTAGGGTAGTAGACCACAATGGAGCTGAAGAGGCCATGTCTGGAGATGAGGTGAGCACAACAACAGTGTTGTGCAAGGATTATGCAATTTGTGGTGACTCAGACTAGGATTTGGCAAGGTCAGCAGACAAAGCAAGACTAAGGGAAGTGTCTTTGCAAAATGGCCATTTGTATAGATCATGTGGGTGCAATAAAAGGTAAGAATCTTGGCAAATCACTGGATGACAGGATGATCAACATCAGAAGTATGATACACATGTCTTTCATTTTGGGCCTTCCAGAAGCAGAGCTGCAGATACATTATACCTGCCAATGGGAACAGCACTGGAACAAGCCCCTTAGATATGTCATCACTCCTTGCTTCTGAGAAGCTAAACCCAAGCCGCCTGCCAGGGCAGGGACTTTGTGCATGCATGAACTGAGAACCAATAGACACATGTGCTGTGGGAAGCACATGTCACAATATTTCTGTCTTTACTTAATGTACTTCATGCTAAATTGGGCAGATATTTTGTCATAGTTATGCATATAGTAACCACAGAAAAGCAGCCTATATATTATAGTGTTTCATGGAATACTAAGTTTGTTTTATTGCCATTTGCAGCTGTGGTTATGGTAAATTTAAAAAAATCACCAAACAACAACAGCAGTACTATATAATTGTATAAATCATAAGAGTTACTTCAACAGATGTTGTATCTAGCAGATAACTTGGGCAAGTTATGAAGTTCTTTCTAACACTAGTATCAGTATGGTTCGACCGTCCAGGCACTCTTTGGTGAATTAAGCACAGATTTAAGCTGCCAAACCTTCCTGCAATCAAGAATTTTCAAAACGTCCCTTTCAGCATAGTCGTATAGCAAGTTGGCTGTTGGTCTAGATGTAGCTCCACACCTTCAAGGCTAGCATCGCTTGTGGGCAGCAATTCTTTACCCTCATTGTCATGGTTATGCTATTCATTGGCCTACCTTGGTCTCTTCCATATCTCGAGTATAGCTCGAAATAACTGTCCAGAACAAGACATACCTGTTTAACTAAGTGCCTAATTTATCACTATCTCTAGATGTGCATATCTACACTCTCACATATTGAATGAACACTACTGTGGAATGCCGATGAATTAATTGCATGCACCACACATCCTAAGTATTATATTCAGGCATAGATTATATTTTAAATGCAAATGGACCCTTGCATATACTGATGTCACACAGGAGTGGCATATGCGTCCCTTTATTTTGACATGTTTTTTTAAATTGTATTGTTTAAGTTTAGAGAGCTTATCTGTACTTGGTTTACAGAATCGTGAACTGTGACCAGATTTGAGAAAAGCCATGTCTAAACTCGATTATTTGTTCCTAAGATGCCTCAAGGTCTCGACTTCATGTCCTGAAAGTTCGAAACTGTTTGAGTGTGTCTTGCTTTTTAAGTTATGACATCCCTCTATCAAGTACTCAATTATTGTATTCCATGTTAAGGCACATTTGAGGAGAAGCCGTATATATACATCCGAAGTGAAGCTATGTATACTAACTTGCTCCAGGGTGTGACTGTTGGAGTCTTCCATAGGTAATTCCAGGTCTATCCATTAAGGGTATTCGATATGTCATTACATTTTGCACTAGTCATCTCTGTAAATCAAGGATAAGATGAAAAAGCAGCAGACAATAAAGTGTAAAGAGCTGAAGAAAGCGCGATCTGTACATGAAGGTTAAGTAAACCTGGTTCACTGTAATGTCTTATTTTTTCTGTAAAATGGCCACCAGGGCTTAAAACTGCCACAGATAGTTCTAGCTGTTTGGTGGAAAAAATGTGATCATATTTTGGGGGAAAAAATAAATAAAAACAGCTTATAGCTAAATTATGGTTCCACAAGTTTTCTCAAATCTGGTTACATATTACGGTTACCATAGCTACATTTACTATAGCAAAGCAAAACTATGCAGCCGTAATGAGCCTCCAATGCACTCTGTGCACAGGCTTAGACCAAACTCTTCTCGGTACTTTCCTTGTGCGCTTCATAACAGCCATGACACGCACATAAATTTGCTTGACACAACTATTCTAACTGATGCATTTGAGCTGGATAAGGATGTCTATCAATCATTTCTGGAATATTTCCGCTCAAAGCCAGTTGCATATAAGGTGCCCCTGATAAGATTAGAAGTTACCTATCCAATGCTGAACACTATAGAAATCAAGAAGCAGATGATGAAGGTATGCATAATAATTATTACTAGTTTTTCTAATATCATGTGAGCCTTGGCCTCTGGCATAAGCATTGATGTAGTACTTCTTTTACTGAGGATTTCATTTTTTTATACAGATTATTAGACACTTCATCAGGTTTCTCTTGAAGGAAAGTTCTAAATCCTGAATGCATTTTCTTAGTGCTGCAGAGGGTGGCATGACTGCAGAGTAAATAGAAATAATACACTCTACATCAGTGTGTGTTTTTTTTTGTGTGTGTGTTGTGTCTGTTTGTGTATGTGTGTGTTTGTGTTTGTGTGTATGTATGTTTGTGTTTGTGTTTGAGTGTGTGTGCAGGGTTTCAAATAGGGACACCCTGAGATCACCACATAAATTACTGCTATTATGATGTTGCAGTTTGTATACCTCTAACAATACACAAAATCTAATTCACTAAGGGAGGATCAAAGACAATTTTTGATTAGCTTCATCTAACAGAAGGAATGCTCAGCAGCAACCATTGTAACTGGTAGAGCAATCAATATTTCATCTTCTATAAAAAGTAAGTAAAAAATGCTATGAGGGACACAATTCATTTAACCTCATAGAGCATATGAAACTTGACCTCATCAAAGAAGAATGGTCTCTGAAGAAATATGAGGAAGTAAATTACTAAGTCTGTAGCTAGCAACTTTAATTAAGAGAAAAGCAAATCAGAATCAGCACTTTGTCAATGTGTAACTGGTGGTTCCAGCTACATATGCTGAGACTGAAACTTCATTGTTGTGTTAAAAGTTACCTCCATTCCACAATGAAACATTGAACAAATATAGAGTTAGTGATGCCTTACATTCAGACTAATTGACTGCTGAAGCCATGAGGAAATTTGAACTGCCAAGGAATATCAAATGTGAGTTTAAAAATTACACTGCTATTTCTTAACACCTGTCACCTGAATTTGTATATTCATGCTAGCACTTTAGCACTTACTGTTTTTGTACACATCACTTCGGATTGCTAAAATTGGATATCTGAAAACTACAAGATTGACCTCTGTAGGGGGTTAATTACACACTGTCAGTTCTTTGACCAAAGTCTGCCTGGGCCCCTCAATAAACACACAAAAAAGGGGGGGAGATTTGTATTGTCGATGTTAATGGAAATGACTTTAGCTGTCAAGTGGACCTTTGTAGTCGACTAGGGGGCAAGGACAGAATAGAACACTAGAGATTGTTGCAAATAAAACTTCAACTGTAACTGACATCAGCGGCAGATCTGAGGGGGGCTCCCATGGGTGTCCTAGTACCACCCCACCCCCTCACCCCACCCCACTCCCACCACCCTCCATTCTAGCAAGTGTACTGGCTGATTGGCTGATGTAAGTACCTGCTATATGTACTATATCAGTGATAAATGACTTCAGCAAAACCCCTCTCTAATACCTGGATCTGCCCTTGACAGCTGTCTGTGGCTTCACAAAGGAAGACCAGTTCCTTCCCCCCCCCCCCCCCCCCCCCCCCCCCCCCATCCATAAGCGCCTGCAGAGAGGTGGTTGAGGAGGGAGTTCCCTACCCATACCACCACTTCTGTTGCATTAATCTAACGGCTACCTTACTACATTCAAAGATGTAATGCGCAGATAAGTACTTAAATGGGTTCACTAGGACTGTAGCCGATATTCAAGTCGTAATTATACTTAATAAAACTCCCAGAGTGCAGCATCTAGATGCACTGCACTGAGCCAAATGGGGATGAGGATGAGAGAGGCTAGTTAACCAATTACTGCAAAGGAGTAACTGCTGCTCGTGTCGCATTCCTAACCCTGCTTAAGTTGAGCACAGGATGGTTGGCATGCGAGTTGCTACAGGCCAGGTAATCTAAACTCCTGCGGCAACATGCAGCTCACTGCATACCTCCCAGCAGGTTAGCAGGAGTATCCCTCAAAACCATCCTTCTGGATAAAACCATGTAATTCCCCGGGTTTTTGGAGGTGTGTCAAACTCTATACCGCATCAAGTTCCAGCATTAAAAATGACATCTTTTAGAGTCAGTGTTACTTTAACCAGCAACAGCAGTCCTGCTGGTAGTCTAAGATTAGTTGCTACATAAGCAAGTCTCCATGACTGGTCTTACAAACCATTTTTGGCGAGCAAAAAGTGGAAATATCATACTCAACGAAAGATGACCATGTTGTACCCGTCATAGTGGAGGCAAATGTAGAAACTGTGTTTGTGCCAAGGATAATCAATTGCTTGCATACTTGAAGAGGTTGCTTCTTGAACGCAAGCAGATTTCAACCTCTCCAGCTCTTCTTCCCGCTCATCTACCTGCTTCACCAACAACTGATACAACAATCCATCTGTCTACTTCAGTTCCCATTCTAACTTCTCTGGTAATGCCCATCTGATGTCACTATTTCCATGTCCACCCCAACTCAAGTGGATTCTTTGCCTCCAAATAATGCCCACCACATACTCCCTCCAACTTCCGGTCACCAGTTGTTGTGCATCTTACTTCCAGCAGTATAGATGTGTTAGTCTGAAGAAAAGCTTGAGCATGTCTGCTAGAACCATTATCTTTCAAAGTCATTCTTGTTCCAATATACAAGTGGTAATCTGTATTAAATTGTTGGGAGTGGTGGAGGTTTGCAGTTTCTTATTGATCATTATATATACCTTGATATTTTAGGTCCTGCTACTGAATGGCTACTCTGCTTATAGAGTACACAAATAATGCCATTTGATATCTACACTGCCACTAAGTTGAAAACCTGCCACCTGGAAATGGCAGGTTAATAAATTTCTTGGGAACAATAACACATGCTAGAGAAATAATCTGAGACAAAAATAAATATTCTGACAACTGTTAGTGGTACAAATTTGAGGTGACAAGGCAGCACTGGTTCAAGCTAGCTATAGACTAACCTAATTTTTATAGTAGCTCGAATAGTGTTGAACTGGCAACACAAATTGGCGGTTATATTCATGTTGTTAAATATTTACAGTTATTAATTGCTCTGTCAAGCTTATTCATTTAAACAAAGTATTCTGTATGTTTGAAGTTCAGTGTCAAATTATTCGATGAGAGCCATTTAAGGTATATAGGAGGAAAAGTAGATAAACTCTTGTTTTGTAGTAAGTATATAAGACATTGGTATTTAAGATCCCCTCAGATAAATTCCATAGAAAATAAATAAATTATTGATGAATTTCCTGACCATATTGGCTCTAGGCCTAGAGTTCAGAGGTTAAAAAACACACACACGCATATTATAACAATATATAATAAATAGATTAATAAATGGCAGTCACTCCCTAAGGCCCCCCAAGATCGAAGCAGCATTCCCACGCTGTACTGCCATCGTTAAGCGCTGCAGGAGGTAAGCGGTAGCATGGCTGTCACCTGTCTCTCTCCTCAGACGTTTCCCAAGATCTCTAAGGAATAGGTGAGACTTGGGCCCATTTGCTCCTGATGCTATAGGCATGAAGAGGTCGGTGGTGGAGAGAGCACTGTATTTGCTGCACTTCCTTTCTTCAGCCATTGCTGCTACCTCTCCAGCAGTCACAGTAGCCCGACTCAAATAGGAAGATGCAAAAGCGTCCGGACATGTGGCATCCCACACCAACACCTAACAACATCTCCATGGTACTATTGTAACCCCATCAGGTCTTTTCCCATCTGATCTCAGCAGGCCTGGAGGTTCTAATTGAGCTGGTATCTTTGCAGAGAGAAGGGCCCTGTGGATTATATGATTGAGGGTTGCATGGCGGTAGTGGCGTCCTTCGCTCTTTCTGCAGCTCAGTGCATGCCTTCCTAGGGAGTCTACCTGAGCAGTAGCAGGTATGAGAGCCACAGATGGAAACGCCAAGGCGCAGTCCAACAGCAATCCGAAGACTTTCATCATCCAGATGCAGTCCAAATGGTGAAATAGGCAGGGCATGCAACCAAGCACCAGATTCTTGTGTTGCAGCTGCTAACAATCTTCCACGGTTGACATCATCTGGGGGCTCATCCACTAAGTGCTTTGCCAGGCATATGATACACACAAACCCCCCCTCTCCCCCCAACATCCTGTGTAATGTAAACAACCAACACATGCGTATATAAATATAATATAATTAATCAACATGGTGGAGTATGGGTTCACATGGTGAAAGTGGATGACTGAGCATGAGTGGAATAAACAGGGATGGAGGATTTTCATAAGGAAGGGACTACATGTATACATGTATTACATTATATATAGCACAGTGCATTATTTATATAATATATGAGCAAGTCATTAAGAAACCTCTCTATAATGTTAATCCCCCTTCGTTTTATTTGAAGAATTTAATGATCAACTAACACTATTTGTACAGGGGGAAAAATGTCTGTTAGATAGTCAATGGATGGGAGATTTTCTACAGCCATGTATATAGCTATATACCTATGGGTTCTCCAGGCAACAAGCCTAGTGGTTTGGGGGACTTTTGACATATTGGTTGTTGTGGGGGTCATTGTGGTTGTTGATAATTTATGTGAAAGAGGGACTCTTGTATGGGGATACCATTATGTGTCCTTGAACAGGCACAACAGGTAAACTTCGCTCGACTTGTAGATACCCTGAAATGGTGCGACACGAGGAATGCAAACTATAAGAGCAAACATTTCAGATATTTAAAACCTTGGTGAAATATAATTAATTTGGAGGCTTCACCGTTTAATATGGTGTGTCTAAGCCAATATTTATATTCCCCTTTCCCATTTAACATAAAAACACTGGAGTGCTTCTGTTGCTCGTTAATTCTACCAATAAATACTACTT
This sequence comes from Cladorhizidae sp. MBARI D1340-BT2, assembly GCA_028752905.1. Taxonomy (NCBI): domain Eukaryota; kingdom Metazoa; phylum Porifera; class Demospongiae; order Poecilosclerida; family Cladorhizidae; species Cladorhizidae sp. MBARI D1340-BT2. The sequence goes on along the minus strand of JAQNBH010000007.1, from coordinate 16,636,179 downwards.
AGTTGTATTTATTAAGCTTGTTGCAGTTTACTATTTTTAAGGTCATAGATAACTATTTGGAGAAATATTTAACAAGGATTTCAACCGTGTAAAATTAAAAAAATTAAAACACGAAATTATAACAACAACAAAATTATAACAATAATAGTAACTAAACCACTCCTTGATGTTCTAATAAAACTAGGGGGGGGGGACCACAATGAATTATGTAAGAAAACTAACAGACAAACAATGTAGTAATCCATGCAGCATTAAATTTTCTTCAAAATATTAAGAATCTCATTGGCGCCATACATCCTTTCACCCTGCACACATATACAGAGGAGATATCGATAGGTGGGAGAATCCACTCGGTTCTTCTACTGAAGCCACAGCAGCAAATCTTCAAATAGTTGATCACATTCATGAGCTCTACACGCTTCAGTTACCCCTTTGTTATTTAGGTTTGCTGCTATTCTCATCTCGGATGTCGCTAGCATCTTTTTTCTTCAATTTCAGTAGGTGTGGCTTTCCCTCCCAACCTGTCATATGGTCGGCTATTTGATATAATGTGCTCATCAGATTCTATCTCATCATCTGCTTGCCCCCAGGCATTTTGGCCACTTTCAACTTGTATTTCTACAACAACAACAACAACAACATTGAATTTGGAAAAAATACGAGTTCCTGCCTTTTTTGCATCACTGGTGGTGAGACGACAGCTGCTATTTCTGCTGTTCTTCACTTGAGTCAGAATAACCTGCCACAATTAACCAATCGACCTCAATTACTATTAAACAAACATTTCTAACTACTTTTCAAAACATGTGCACACATTCAACTGCATACTCGCAAACACAAACACTCACACACACTCACACATTCATTATACTTCAGCAAATAGAAGTACTTGAAGTAAACTGCACGTGCATTTTCATTTTCACTTCTGAGCTGCAGAGATGTAGTAAATCATGCCAATGCATCTCGAGCAGTAAGGACATGACCAAGACTACTGTGTCTTCAGAATAGTGAAGGTGTGTGGAAATGCACGTTGTTTACTTCATGAAGGACATGCACAGAAAATTTTACAACTACTCTAGTTTCGGTGGTTAATGCAATCAGTGCCATGTAGTAGCTTACTAGGCAAAGCCACTCCACAAATTTATACTACCCATTTGTGACTTTCCACTCACAATTTGGGGGCAGGGGGCACAGTAGCCAACTATTGCTTATTAGCTGAAGAAGCCATGTATGGAGATGAGATGAGGTGTTGTGTAAGGATTACACAATTTTTGGTGACTCCAACTAGCACCTGACAATGTCAAAGTTCCCAGTGAAAGTAAGACTAGGGGAAGTGTCTTTGCAAAGAGGTTATCTCAACATTAGTAGAGATCATGTGAGTGCAATAAAATGCAGAAGTCTTGATTATATGATGGAATCAAGTTGATGATCTCAACATCAGAATTATGATACACATAACTGTCTTTTAGATTGGGCCTTGCAGTAGCCGAGCTGCAGATATTTTGTACCTGCTACTAGGAATAGAACAGCACTGGAAACTCCTTGCTTCTGAGAAGCGCCAGAGTCAAGCCAAGTGCCAGGACAAGTGCTTTATGCATTCCATGAACAAACCAATGGACACGTGTGCCGTGGGAAGTACATACCACAATATTTCATCAATTACCTGTCTTTACTTTAGGTAACAATAGCCATGCTAAATGGACGGGTATTTATTCATAGTCATCTAGTACGACAGAAAGGCAGCCTATATATAGAGAACCTTGGTTCCAGAAACACTAAATTGCTTTTATTATTATTTTCTCATGGATGTTAAATATTTAATAAAATCACCAAAATAACAGCAATACAATTGATATATATATATAAAGCACAAGAGTTACTTTGACAATGTTTTATCTAGCATATATGTTTAGGGAAGCTATCAAGCTGTTGGTGGAGAAGTAGCTCCACACTTTCGAGGCTAGAAAATGCCATTTTAAATCTTCATTGCCTTGGTTATTGTTTCCTGCCATAAGCTAAACTTCTTTGGCCGATTTGGACCATTTCCAGATATTGAGCTTAGCTAAAAAAATCTCTCCAGAATCAGTCATACCTGCTTAACTAGGTCCCCAACAGCACTATCTCTACATAGTGCACACATACACTCCCATATCGCAGGCCTTTGTGTATTGATGCTCATTGCTGGAGACGGCTCTGCACATCCTTCAAATATGCTTCTCACGACCTTTGCAATGCTCTTGCTCTACTTGCTAAAAAATTCTGCATATCCTTTGTGGATTCAGGTCTTTCCTTTCTATTGGCTTGTCCTTAATTGCATAAGACAAATGCCTAGGTGTCAGACCAATTGGGATCTGCAATACTGCCAGATGCATTATTTCCAAAGCCTTCCTCTTTGCCATCAACACCTACCTCCAAGTGGCTGCTGGGCCTATACAATTATGTGCCATGGAGATTGCTGGAATTCAAGCCACAATCCAAGGAGTGAAGGCCTCCTTCCAGAACAATGTAATTCTGTTAGTTGAGTAATGTCCTTAACAGGGATTCTACATTAGACATGTGTGCCCATCTCTAGAAACCATGTTTATAAAATCATGCCAAATAGCTTTTGTCGATGGTATCATGCTCTCCTCTGAAGAAGGTACAACCCACCAGGGCGACCCATGTCAATCTACTCTCTAGCTACCATTCCCCTCACCAATTAACTGAATAGCACAGAGAATGGGATGCAGGTGTGGTATGCCAATGACGCAAGTGTCTGGAAGCATATTTCTCTGCATAATCCTCTATTGGTTCTGCATTATTTGTTATCATGCTAATTCTACTAAAACTTGGCTCATAAACCAAAGATTACTATCTGACCAAAGCAAAAACCCACTTTGAGGAGACAGGTTATAACTACACATTGCAGATCCCACCTGGGGGCCCTGCTTGGTTCCCAAGAATTTATTGACCAATTTGTCACTGACCAAGTCCATCAATTGAACGAGGAACTGTTTCTGCTCACAGATATTGCCAAAACATAACCACATGCAGATTATGCTGCCTTTATTCATGATTTAATGTGTGTGAGCTCACCTTTCTCTAAGGAACAATTCCCAACATTGATTTGTTCCTACAACCTTTAGAAGTCGAAACTGATCCCTCAGGTAGAGCTCCCTCCAATGATATATCATTCGTGAGCTTCTTACCATACCTGTAAGACTTGGTTGCCAGGCTCTTAGTCACCTCATTTAACATCTTTAAGAGGCCTCATCACAGAACAGTCTCAAGAATACCTTCATTCCCACAAAAGTGATGCCTACAAGCTCTGTAGTTTAAAATGCCAACACTCCCTAAGAGAAAAACTTCCCAACGTGAACCTGGCCCAAGAGAAAGGTGCCTCTAATTGGTTTGCCTCCCGCCCCCTGAATGAATTTATCCTAGCACTTCACAAAGAAACCTTCAGGCACACATTTACTCTCAGGTATAGTTGGCAACCTTCAATATGCCCACCCATTGGGCTTGTTGCTCCAACTTCATAATTCAACATCCCCTCTCTTGACTGTTCAAGTTCTTGATTGCCTTTGGCAGGATTATCCCGTTGATGTACTCAATTGAATTGATGGCCTTTTCAAGTATCTTCTTGGACTCATTAGGCATAATATTCCTCTTCATAAATGAGCTGTAGAGAGCAATAGAGGATAATGCAAGAGTCTGATACCAGAGAGGTAATTCAATTTCTGGAGTAGGACATGAATGGGATGTCAAAAATGGCAGGATGTTGGATGACTGCAACTATGGTTGCAGAAGATAGATCTAGCCAAGATTTCATACATTCTGTTCACAGCCAAACATATAGTGTAAGGGACCAAGGATCTTCTATATATCCAGATTTTATATTCACCTATAACTGGTGATTCGTCTAAAGGTGTCACTGTTGAAATGAAGGATTCCAGTAAATTTACTCTTCCCAATGAACTCCCAGTTGACATAATAACATTAAAATCACCTTCTCAATAATGAACTTTAAATTTTATTCACTTGACCTTTCGACTAGATGCTCTAGTCTTCATCAATTTATTCCTGATGAAGACTAGAGCATCTAGTCGAAACATCGAGTGAATAAAATTTGATTGATTATTGAGAAGGTGATTTTAAATTTATTCTTGCTAACATTTCCCCCGGTAATTGATTGGTTCCTGCCTATTACTGAACAGAAGGAGGTCATTGATTGTCTTTAATGCTACTAGTGGTGCTGCCACCTGTTGAACTCTTGTGCATTCCTCCACCAACCAGCATGGAGTAATATTTTTCTGGCCTTATGAATAGGAAGCACACATTTATATCCTATTCACAGTCGACCGCACCTATTTGTTTTCTACCACAATATCCTGCTTCCTGTTCCTTATAATAATTATGAGTCAATCATTACACATGCATAAAGACATCCTGGCCAGCAGAGAAACAAGAGATTATTGTCTTGTCAGTGAAACTTTAGACTTTGTGCAGTTTGTTTAGCTGATGGGTTGTTAATTTTATGGACAAGGTTAATGATGAGGGAAGTAGAAACCACTTCCTATTCCCTTTGGCAATGTTCCGATTGCAGTGAGATGGATTTACTTTGGCCACAAGTAGCCGGCAAATGCATCATTATCAATAGAGAGAAACTTCAACAGACACTAGATACCACTCTAATGGCTCAAAAGTGCATAAATATAATTGGCTAGATCTGAATAAAGTTGCTTTCCTTCGGTCCTTTCTATACACAACTTTAGAGAGTAGCAGCGGCTAGGATGAACAGGATTTTGCGGTTAAAGGCTATTACAAAAAGAATGGATGATAATATATCACCTTGGATAATTTTGCACTCAATCCTAACATTTCATGGAGCAATAAAGGAATTTGATATAGGTATCTAGAGAGTTCAAGAGGAAGATGCCAATGTCAAAGAGGTACAAGTGGGTTGGTGACCTGAAAGCATCCTCAAAGTTGAAGCTGAGAAATAGTTGGAGTGAGTTGTCAGAGGCATTATAGGTTATAGATTGAATAGAGTTTCCATGCACCCATTTATCCTTCTCAGAAAACCTTTTGGGATAGACTTGTCTTCAAACTCTTCCAATCTAGTGGCTAATATTTTGTGGAAGCTTAACAAGAACTGCCATTAGAGCGATTGGTCTGGAGTTCGCAGGATTAGACCGATCTGAATTGTAATAACTTTAGCTTGATACAAGATGATGGGGGTGAGTTTGAGTGTAGTAGTATCTTTACTTCTAGTGATGATAGTATTGAATAACTATAGTAGCTGATATTGTTATCATTATCAACCAAAAACACATAAAAACATTCTTTCATCCATCAAATTAAAATTGAGGGGTTGACAGGTGTGTCATTGGTTCCCTCCGAAATTTCAGTGAATACGCAAAACCATGCCAAGTGACCTGCATAATCCTCCATCAGTACAGGGATTCAGTAAACAGTGTGGCTACTACTCGCACAAAAGAGTGTGGCTATTTGGACGTCCAGCATTCCCCACAGGATGTTCTTTTTCTGTCAACATTTTGTACACATGCATAGAAAGCCATGGATTGTGGCGGAATAAAACCTTACTGTCAGGGAAGCCAGCCCTGATCCTACAAGCTCCACTCCAGATGCAATCTGAAGCTCAAACTAATAGAGAGAGGAACAGGGAATTAGGTGGAGAATAGCTTCCCACTTAGTGGGTAGAGATATGGTGTTATTTTGTGCCTTTTGATTGGTAAGGTAGATGTATGAACTTGATTGTATCGAAATAGGGGAGAGTTCTGTGAGACTCTGAGATGTGTTCAATTGAAGTTGTATTTACAATCTTTCACCTGTAAGAACTAAACCTTAGAGAATTAAGGATAAGCCAGCAGCAATAAGGCTAACCTGAGTAGACATGGAATATCTTGAGAATGACCTACTAAGCAAGATTACACCTCTTACGACCACCACAGACTATTTGTGCTATTTAAAAAATAAACTGGGCAGTCAATGAACTCCCTGCATATTTGAAAGGTCATGAAGGTACTACTGAGCATGATCTTTTCCAACCACACCCCAAGAGCTTCATTACATTGATAGGTAAAGGGTCTTGTTTGTTGTCTACATTAGTAAATTCTTGTTTTATTTTATTTTTTATTTTTTACTGCACAGTCTATTTTTTTTTTGTCTTATGAATATTAAATAGTTGAGTGGTTAGGATCAGAAGAGTTCTACAAAGTACAATTCACTAATTTTATTGTTGTTGGATCCTATATATATATATATATATATCCATGGCTTGTTGCTATTGTCCATGCAAACCACGTTGTCCACTACACAAAGATCGGAATGTACCATATCTTATTGAGGAGCCTCGTTCAAGGACTTGTAACAGTTACATGGATGAACTCCACCAAATGGCAGACGTTTAAATAGAGTGTCAGCTACAGCTTCCTAAGACTTGCTAACATTTTACCCAGTAGCAAGAACTCCATAAAAGAACTGAGCCTGTGTTAGGGATCGCACATCCCAACAAGCAGGTTAACTTCCACCAACCAGGACTTTGGAACATAATCAGATAGATCACAGACCCTGTTCAAGGAGCGAAATGTGAAGAGACTGAGCAGCAAGCAGAAAAGAGCGCTGGTACTAACAGGTGGCACAGGACTGCCTCCAGAGAGAACAGGCAGAGGTCGAAGGAAGGAGGAAGAGGAGAGGGAGTTAGAGGTGCTTTATAGCAGCCAGCACTGCGTCAACACTGGTCACATATGCAGTGAAAGCACTGATACTGACCCAGAAAAATTCCAAGCTTGTACCACCGACCCTCCAAAGTTAAAAGCAGGGGAGGATATTTATTAAGGAGGCAGCGTCGATAAAAAGTGCTGCTTTAGTGGTGTTGTTTCATGTTGGTGTAAATCAAGCTCTGAATAAATAGATTTAGGACACATAAGAAGTAGAGATGATCTCATCTAATTATAGGGGTCATGAAATTTCATTATACTGAGTAGAGAGTAAATGTATGTGTGTCAGGGGAGCATCCCTATATTTGGGGCACATAAAATGGACACATATTAACAGCATTCATTATGGGGTCACATGTATAAAAATTGGGTACACACATGAAACAAGGATTATTACAAATTATATTTTGAACAAGTTCCTCCTAACCTTAAAGAATGTCCACCAAACACATCTAGCACATTTTTCATGGCGGACCTCGAAGGCTGACAGAACCCAGAGTGAAAAAACTTTACCTCATAGCAACATCAATGAAGTTCTTCACTGGAATAATTGTACCATGTCATTGTAAATTTTTGCAAAATTTAAAACGTAAGTATGACATGCGGATTAAGTCAATCTCCAGGGCTGTAATTGGACCAGTGCTACTATATTTTAATATATGTTAAGCTCACAGTCAAGCTAGGTGGTAAAAGCTCCACCATCATCAATTCTAGCAGAGCCTCATTAGTGAAAATAAGATTTTTCTTCGTCTTTTACTTGTTTGCTGAAAACTTTTTAATTCACAATTATTTCATGCACTCCTTGTTTTCTGAAGCCCTACTTAATCCTCTATCATCTCGGTCTTCAGCTGAGTCGTACATTTTTTGGTCAAGAATTTGGGAGTTTTCATTGGAGCCTAAACTAAGCTGAGGTTTGTCATCAACATTGTTAATATTTTCATGGCTCAATAGTGCAACTGACCCACTGAACATCCAGTGGCAGGGTGGCATGACTTGACTATCTCCATATAGGGGGAGAGATAGTGCATATCAACATGGAGCTCATCAGCATCACCTTGTTAACTGACCCACTCAACCTAGATATACACCTCCAGTGGAGTTTGGCATGACTTGACTCTCTCCATATAGGGGAAGAGATAGTGCATGCCAACATGGAGCTCATCAGCATCACCTTATTTTAGCTTGTGTTTTCCCAAAGCTGTGAATTATAGTTTCTTGAGGTACTTGGACCTACAAAATTGCAACTTGCTCTTAACATCTAGATAACTTCAACCTCTGTTGCTAATATAAGTACTTTTGTTGCACTACCTGAAAGGGTTCTAAATTAGTTGCTCCATGATAGGTAAGTTTCTCTGGTTATACAGATTGCTATGCTCAACTGGAATAGCTATGGTTCTTGAAAAACTAGAGCATTAGGCATGTAAGTTTCAGGCAGCACTAGGAGGAATTTCACTTAAAGCAAAGTAAATTGGAGTATCCTTCATGTCTTATTAGGTAACCTACTTTTACTGGAGAGAAGAGATGGCAAGTCTTGCATTGTTGTTCATTTTCTGCAAAAAGAGCATGAGAGATTTTACCTATTTGGTGGCAATGAGTAATGACAGTGGTTGAGTTTGTGGCTGATAGATGGAGGCTCTCTCTACACTGTAAAAGACTGACCGTCCTTCTCCTCTCCTTCTGAGGTAGAAAACTTGTCCTGAATAGAAAAACATTGGAACGCAAGTCAAACATGTTATGACATGAACGCTATATATTGACATGAGTAATGCTCTATAATTGGGCATGCGTATTTTTATTTTATTTTTTTTAACACAAGAGGAAAAAAATACAATCTCAAAGCTAATCCTGAGTTTAGAAATGAGTGAGTGAATGTGCATATAGCAGATATATGAATTGTAAGATAGTTCAAGTGTGTCTAGTAGGATGTGAGGATTTGGTTAGGTACAATTTCTTTTAAATGAGGAGGAGGATCTGATGTATGGAGGAAGAGAGTTCCATAGTGCTGTGGCAGTGGGAACAAACGAAGATTGCATGGCAGAGGTGCGAGAAAACGGAATTAAGACATCTGATGGGTGGTAACGGCGAGAGGTTCTGAGAGGAATTAAGGCTGGTTGGATGAATTCTGGAGGAAGATAGATGAGGTTGTGTGTAATCTTGTAGAGTAGGATGAGCTTGGCTCGGTCACACATGTTTGAAAGATTAGGAGATTAAGGGTGGAAAGGAGGCAAGAATAGTCGGAAGACCAGTTTTGTGTGCAGAGTCGGAGAGCAAAATGTTGAACACCTGTGGAGCAGTAGGTAAGATGAGAGAGGACCAGAGCAGTGTAAAGTGTGAGAAGCGTGCGGGTAGAAAGGTGTTGGTAGAGGCTGCAGTAAGTTACTCCTAATACTTTTCTTGACTTAGAACGTACATTGTTTATGTGAAGTGACCAGGAGAGATTGGATGTGAGTGTAACACCTAGGTATTTAAATGAGGGGACGAGTTGAAGTGGAGTGTTGTTGAGAACAAGTGCAGGCAGTGATGTGAGTGATGCAGAAGATTTGCAAGAAATTATTTGCTTTTATTAGAGTTAAACTTTAGAAGGCGGGAAGATAGCCATGAGAAATTAGAAAAATGTCAGATTGTACTAAGTCAAAAGAGGAAGTTGAATCAAAGGGGTGTGATAGAAGGATATCATCTGCATAGAGGATTAGTGTAGAAGATGGTGAAAGTGCAAGCTTGCTGATGCCATTAATGTATAAGATAAAGAGAAGAGGACCGAGAATGGATCCTTGGGGGACTCTAGAAAATGCATGACATGGAGAAGAAAAGGAGCCAGAGATGATAACACTTTGTGTGCGAGCGGTGAGGTAAGAGCGGAGCCAACAAAGAAGGTGGGAGGGAATGTTAAGAGATGACAAGGTACTAAGAGGAAGATTGTGTGGAACAGAGTCAAATGCTTTTTTTATGTCTAGGAATACTGCACATATGGATTTATTACTATCTAGAGAGGAGAGCCAAGATTGTGTTGTAGAGAGAAGAGCAGTTTTGGTGGAGAATCCAGGTTGGAAGCCAAATTGTCTGTTAGTAAAAAGTTTTGCGTAGTGACATGATTAATTAAAAAGGTGGCGTTCAAAAACTGAGAGAGAAGAGAGATGGGGCGGTAGTCAGTAGGCGAGGATGATGCAGGAGATGTCTTGGGAATAGGAACAACTAGGGAATGTTTCGATTCAGTGGGTAGCACACCAGTGGAGAGGGAGGAGTTGAAGATGAGAGAAAGGGGGGTGGATATAGAGAAAACAGTGTGTTTGAGCATTTTGGCAGAAATGGAGTCCATGCCAGCAGATTTATCAGAAGGTATGCTTGAGAGAAGGCTAGTGATCTTGTCGGGAGAGCAGAGTAGATTGTGTGGGCACTGAAAGGGAGGAGGAGAGGGTGGGTGGTCGCTAAGAGGGGCAGTAGAGTTATTGAAACAGGTGGAGAAGAAGTGGTTGAGAGCTTCAGCTTTAGACTGGGAGGACGTGTAAGATTGGTTTTGGTAAGTGAGAGTAGGAATAGAGGATGTATTTTGGCCCATTTTTTTTTACTCTCCAGAAAGAGCTTGAGTTTGGAGAGAGATGTTGAGGAAGAAGCGGCGTTTTTTAGAGCGGAGGAGGGAGAGAGATTTATTTCTACATCTACGATAAGCAGCCCAGGTTTCAGTGGTGCCTTGCATCCTGGCAGTAGAATACAGTGCCCTTCTAGATTTTATTCTTGAGAGAAGGGATCTGGAGATCCAAGGAGAGGTAGAGTGGGGAAGAATAGACTAGTTCTGAGGGGATGGACTTGTGCATAATGCGAGTGAAGAGCTCTTTAAAAATAATTTGGGTATCTGAGGAAGGGAGGATGCAGTCCCATGGAACGGAGTTAATTAAGTTGTTTGCAAGGCAGAAGTCAGCTCTATGATATAACCAGCATAATTGACCAAAAGGTGGTTGCTATAGACACAAATAGTCTTGCTACACAGTCCAGAATTACACTGAATTCTTTCTCCCTTGAGAAAGTAGTTGTTGCAGGATAGATTTCCAGCTGTTAGTTTGGTTGTAGGCACACAGTGACAGAGTGCTGCTCAGGAAATTACATTGCCAGGAATTCTCCAGAAGTATAATTGCTCAATGAGAGATTAAGTTTTGTTTCAGAATTCAGTGATATAGTGATGCTGACCATGCATTTATGCTAACAAAAATTGTTACACGCTTTACTCTTGAAAAATATGTTGAATAAGCTTAGTTTTTTTGTTACAGTGACACACTTGATGCTCACAGACATTAATGCTTACCAGGAATTTCTTTTCACTTTGGAAAATGTAGCTGTTCCAGGATTGATTTTTTTTACTGTAAATTTTGTTGCTGGCTGAGTAATGTGTGTGTTACACCAGAATTTATGCTAATTGCTATGAATTCTTTCTCTCGTGAGAAAGTAGGTTTTCCAGGATAGATTTCTTAAATAAGTTTTGTTGCAGGCATAGAGTGATAATATAATGATGTAACAACTATTTTTGCTCTGGTAAAATAAGTTCCTCGATGATATATACCTTTACTGTATGGTTTGTAGCAACCATGCAGTAACAGAGTGATGCTTGCCTGGAATTATTCTCACACTTGAAAAACTATTTGTTCCAGAATAGATAACTTTGCTCCAAGTTTTGTTGCTATCATATTTTGAGAGAGTAATGCAAAACTGGTATCTATGCTTACCTAGAATTGCTCTGATTTCTTTCTCTTGTCAACAAACTAGTTCTCGAGGATTTATTTATTTTCTGAAGTTTTGTTGCAAACAGAGTGTAATATAGTATATATATATATGCATTGAATTCCTTCCCTCTTGAGAAAGTATTTACTCCAGGAGAGATTTATTGCAGGTATAGTGTGACATAGTTATGCTTACATGGAATTGCACTATTATTTGTACAGTCAGTGGGATTAGGCATGCATGTTTCAGGTAGTACTAGGAGGATTAGGCATGCATGTTCCAGGCAGAACTAGGAGGAATTTCACTAGACCAAAGTAAATTTGCGGATCTTTTCTCTCTTATTTGGAACACATTTATGCAAGTGATTAATGAATATTTGTAAATATATGTAAGATGCATGTAGTTATCAAAAAATATGTTATTACAAGGTAAACATATAATTACAGGTGATCAATGCTTTTATAGAGATATGTCATTTAGGAAATGTAAGAAGAACACGTGATTGCATCGAATTGAAGGGGATATGAAATTATAGTAATGACATTATGTGTAAAGAGTCAAAAGTAAATTTGTGTGTCAGGAGAACTTCTGCATATTTAGGGCACATAAAATGGAGTAATTATAAACACCATTTGGCTCATATTAGTTTCACACATGGAACACAAAAGGTTTGTTAAGTTAGTCCATATAATATATTTTATATATAAAGAACAAGTTACTCCTAAATATAAAGAATATTACTCCTAACATCCAGCACATTTTTCATGACAGACCTTGAAGGCTGACAGAAGCCAAAGCAAAAGATACTTTATCTAATACCAACATCAATGGAGTGTTTCTTTGGAATTATTGTTCAATGTTAATTGTAAAATTTGTGAAAAAATTGAGAGACATAAATATAACTTGCAGATTAAGTCAATGTCCTGAGCTATAATAGGACCTAGCTACTCTAGTAGAGTATTTGGCTGTGTTGCTCCTCTATGTATAATAGTAGAGTATTTGGCTGTCTACTCTATGTATAATAGTAGAGTATTTGGCTATGTTGCTGGTATAATAGAGTATTTGGCTCTGTTGCTATATACTCTTGTATAATAGTAGAGTATTTGGCTGTGTTTCTATATACTCTTGTATAATTAGTAGAGTATTTGGCTGTGTTGCTCCTCTATGTATAATAGCAGAGTATTTGGTTGTGTTGCTACTCTATGTATAATAGTACAGTATTTTACAAGCTCACAGTTGAGCTAGGTGATAAAAGCTCCTTCATCAATTCTCTCATAGCCTCATTAGTGAAAATAAGATACTTCTTCATCATCTCTTACTTGTTTGTTAAAACCTCCAATTATTTCATGGACTCCTTGTTTTCTGAAGTCTGGTCATCAAAATTGTTAATATTTTCATGGCCATGTAGTGGAACTGGTCCAATCAACATGGAGCTTATCAGTGTGCTGCCATGTGGTCACCCAAAGTAGTGAATTACAATTTCTTACCCTCCTACTTGTCAGATATGGAAGTGTCTGAAGTAGAAAAATATAGTTTCATAACCACCTACTCGTCGGTTATGTAAGTATCTTCAATCTAAGAATCAGAACTGAGGAATAGTTCAGCGTTGAACTCCCTAAGTGACAAGAACTATCATAAGTGTAGGTATGGTCTTCTAGGTAAGTCACAAGCCACTCCTTCAATGTGTTATGTTTTAGCTGCATGTCTAGCTGAGAATAGGCCTTGCAAGAAACTTCCTCAAGGCTTTGCCTTGGCAAGGAGGTTAAAATTCATTGACTTGTTTGGCAATGTCTCACTGAAAGATTGAAGCAGTTGATTTTGCCATTGTTGGGAGATCATATTCAAGAGAAGACAGCAAAGTGAGTTACTAGAAGGGACCTCTTAACTAGGTGTGAAGTGACTGGAAAGAGTTGATGGCAAGTCCTGAAGAACGAATTTGGTGGTCCACTGAGTAGTGACAGTGATTGAGTTTGTGAATGATGGACGCCTGCCTTCTCTAATTTGTATAAGTCTGCCCATCCATCTCCTCTCCTTCTGAAGTAGAAATTTTTTCAGTTGCTACAAACCAGACAATAAAGGTATATATCTTTGAGGAACTTATTTTAACAGAGCAAAAATATTTAGAACAATTCCAGGTAAGCATTGATACTGGTGTTACATCATTATATCACTCTATGCCTGCAACAAAACTTAAAAGGAATTTATCCTGGAAAACCTACTTTCTCATGAGAGAATGCAATTAGCATAAATTCTGGTGTACATTACTCTAAGCCAGCAACAAAAAATTTACAGTAAAAAAATCAATCCTGGAACAGCTACATTTTCCAAAGTGAAAAGAAATTCCAGGTAAGCATTAATGTCTGTGAGCATCAATTGTTCACTGTAACAAAACAGTTAAGCTTATTCAACATATTTTTCAAGAGTAAAGCATTTAACAAGTTTTGTTAGCATAAATGCATGGTCAGCATCAATATATCAATTCTGAAACAAAACTTAATCTTTCATTGAGCTTCTGAGAGAGAATTCCTGGCAATGTAGTTTCCTGAGTAGCACTCTGTCACTGTATACCTACAACCAAACTAACAGCTGGAAATCTATCCTGCAACAACTACTTTCTCAAGGGAGAAAGAATTCAGTGTAATTCTGGATGTCTGTGTAGCAAGACTATTTGTGTCTATAGCAACCACTGGTCAATTATGCTAATATGCATGCCCAATTATAGAGCGTTGCGCATGCTAATATATAGCGTTCGCATCAGACACTTATATTGACATAACATGTTTGACTTGGATTCCAATGTTTTTCTATTCAGGACAAGTCTTCTACTTCAGAAGGAGAGGAGAAGAATGGGCAGTCTTTTACAGGGTAGATAAAGCCGCCATCTATCAGCCACAAACTCAACTACTGTCATCAGTGGGGCTCAATTAAATTTGATGTGACAAGTTAACTAATTAATTCAAATAAATTTGAAATGACAGTTTAACTAAACAATTCAACTAAAATAGACATGACAAGTCAACTAAAATGAACTAATTTTGAATTAAATAAAGAGACCATAAGATTGGCTTTTTTTAGGCTAGTCCGTTCATTTCATTTTCATGTTCGTTTTTCCCACCTCCTTGGAAGTGGGCTTTGAAAACTCTATTTGAGGACTTTTTCAGTTTCACCGGACCTTATGTTCGTGTTTTGTGGCCACTGGTTTGACACACACCCAAATTGGTACTGCTATTTACTTGGCACCAGGTGGGATCTGCAATGTGTAGTTATAGTAACCTGTCTCCTCAAAGACGGTTTTTGCTTTGATCAGATAGTAATCTTTGGTTATGAGCCAGGTTTTAGTAGAATTAGCAAAAAATGCAGTACCAATAGAGGATCATGCAGAGAAGATATGCTTCCAGACACTTGCGTCATCGGCATACCACACCTGCATCCCATTCTCTGTGCTATTCATATGATTGGTGAGGGGAATGGTAGCTAGGGAGTAGATTGGCATGGGTCGCCCTGGTGGGTTGTACCTTCTTCAGAGGAGTGCATGATACCATCGACAAAAGCTATTTGGCATGATTTTATAAGCATGGTTTCTAGAGATGGGCAAACGTGTCTAATGTAGCATCCCTGTTAAGGGAATTTAAAGCATTACTGGTATCAACTAACTGTTCTGGAAGCCTTCACTCCTTGGATTGTGGCTTCAATTCCAGCAATCTCCATGGCACATAATTGTATAGGCCCAACAGACACTTGGAGGTAGGTGTTGATGACAAAGAGGAAGGCTTTGGAAATAATGCATCTGGCAGTATTGCAGAACCCAATTGGTCTGACACCTAGGCATTTCTCTGCAATTAAGCGCAAGCCAATAGAGTGGAAAGACATGAATCCACAAAGGACATGCAGAATATTTTAGCAAGTAGAGCTAGAGCATTGCAAAGGTCATGAGAAGAATACTTGAAGGATGTGCAGAGCCGTCTCCAGCAATGAGCATCAATACACAAAGGCCTGCGATATGCGACTGTATGTGTGCAATATGTAGAGATAGTGCTGTTGGGGACCTAGTTAAGCAGGTATGACTGGTTCTGGAGAGGTTTTTTGGGCTATACTCAATATCTGGAAATGGTCCAGATCGGCCGAAGAAGTTTAGCTTATGGCAGGAAATAATAACCAAGGCAATGAAGATTTAAAATGGCTACAACATAGCCTCGAAAGTGTGGAGCTACTTCTCCACCAACAGCTTGATAACTTTCCCCAGCATATATGCTAGATCAAACATTGTCAAAGTAACTCTTGTGCTTTATATATATATATTGTATTGCTGTTATTTTGGTGATTTTTTTAAAATATTTACTAAATTAGCATCCATGAGTAACATCTGCAAATAATAAAAAAGCAATTTAGTGTTTCTGAAACCAAGGTGCTCTATATATAGGCTGCTTTTCTCTCGTTACTAGATGACTATGAATAAATACCCGTCCATTTAGCATGGCTATTGTAATTACCTAAAGTGAATACAAGTAATTGCTGAAATATTGTGATGTGTGCTTCTCACGGCACACGTGTCCATTGGTTTGTTCATGGAATGCATAAAGCATTTGTCTTGGCGCTTGGCTTGACTCTGGCGCTTCTCAGAAGCAAGGAGTGAAACATCTAAAGGACTTCTTCCAATACTGTTCTATTTCTAGTAGCAGGTACAAAATATCTGCAGCTCGGCTACTGCAAGGCCCAATCTAAAAGACAGTTATGTGTATCATAATTCTGATTATTGATCATCAACTTGATTCCATCATCCATTAAATTATCAAGACTTCTGCATTTTATTGCACCCACATGATCTCTACAAATCGATGAGATAACCTCTTTGCAAAGACACTTCCCCCCATCTTACTTTCACTGGCAACTTTGACCTTGCCTGGTGCTAGTCGGAGTAATCCTCACACAATACCTCATCTCATCTCCAGACATGGCTTCTTCAGCTAATAAGCAATAGTGGGATACTCGTAAGGCCCTTAGGTGCCCCCCTCTTCCACCTCCCCCCCATCCCCAATTGTGAATGGAAAGTTACACATGGGCAGTATTAATTTGTGGAGTGTCTTTGCCAAGTAAGCTACTACATAGCGCTGATTGCATTAACCACCGAAACTAGAGTAGTTGCAGAATTGTCTGTGCATTTCCTTTCAATTCCTTCATGGAGTATACAACGTGCATTTCCACACACCATCACTATTTTGAAGACACAGTAGTCTTGGTCATGCCCATGCTGCTCAACATGCGTTGGCTTGATTTACTACATCTATTGGTCATACCCATGCTGCTCAAGATGCGTTGGCTTGATTTACTACATCTCTGCAACTCAGAAGTGAGAATAAAAATGCGCGTGCAGTTTACTTCAAGTACTTGTATTTGCTGAAGTATAATGAATGTGTGAGTGTGTGTGTGTTTGTGTTTGTGAGTATGCAGTTGAATGTGTGCACATGTTTTGAAAAGTAGTTAGAAATGTTTGTTTAGTAGTAATTTAGTTTGATTGATTAATTGTGGCAGATTATTCTGACTCGAGTGAGGAACCAGCAGAAATAGCAGCAGCCGTTGCTATACTCACCACCAGTGATGCAAAAAAGGCAGCAACTCATATTTTTTCCCAATTCAATGTTGTTGTTGTTGTTGTTATGGTTGTTGTTGTTGTACAAGTTGAAAGTGGCCAAAATGCCTGGGGGCAAGCAGATGCATAGATTATCAAATTGCCGACCATATGACAGTTGGAAGGGAAAGACACATCTGCCGAAATTGAAGAAAAAAATGTTAGTGACATCCAAGATGAAAATAGCAGCAAACTTAATTAACAAAGGTATTATAACTGAAGCATGTGGAGCTCATAATGTGATCAACTATTTGAAAATTTGCTGCTGTGGCTTCAGTGGAAGAACTGAGTGGATTCTCCCACCTACCGAAATCTCCTGTGTATTTGTGTGCATGGGGATGTGCCAATGAGATTGTTAACATTTTGAAGAAAATTTAATGCTGCATGAATTACTACATTGTTTGTTTGTTAGTTTTCTTACATAATTCATTGTGGTTTCACCTGCCACCCCCCCCCCCCCCCCCTCCCCACACTCCAATTTTATTCGAACATCAAAGAGTGGTTTAGTTACTATCATTGTTATAATTGTTATAACTTTGTTTAAAAAATATAAAAAATTTACATGGTTGAAATTCCTGTTCAAAATTTCTCCAAAATAGTTATCTATAGCTTTAAAAATAGTAAACTGCAAAGCAAGCATAATAAATACAACTAGCTAATATTTATTAACGAGCAACAGCACTCCAGTGTTTTTATGTTAAAAGGAAAAGGGGAATATACTTAGACACACAATATTAAAGGGTGAAGCCTCCAAATTAATTATATTCGACCAAGGCTTTAAATATATGAAATGTTTGCTCTCATAGCTTGCATTTGTCCCACCTTTGAATTGGTTAACCAGCCTCTCTCATCCCCATCCCCATTTGGCTCAGTGCAGTGCCACTAGATGCTGCACTCCAGGAGTTTTATTAAGTATAATTACGACTTGAATATCGGCTACAGTCCTAGTGAAGCCATTCAAGTATCCACAGTCCTTATCTGCGCATTACATCTTTGAATATAGTAAGGTAGCCATTAGATTAATGCAGCGGAAGTGGTGGTAAGGGTAGGGAACTCCCTCCTCACCACATCTCTGCAGGCGCTTATGGATGGGTGGGGGCGGAACTGGTCTTCCTTTGTGAAGCCACAAGACAGCTGTCAAGGGCAGATCCAGGTATTAGAGAGGGGGTTTGCTGATGTCATTTAGCACTGATATAGTACATATAGCAGGTACTAACATCAGCCAAAAAGCCTGTACACTTGCTATATGGTCTAGTATGGAGGGTGGTGGGAGTGGGTAGGGTGCGGGGATACCAGGACACCCATGGCATCACCCCTCAATCTGCCGCTGATGTCAGTTACAGTTGAAGTTTTATTTGCAACATACTCTAATCTAGTGTAGTGTCTTTATTCTGTCCTTGCCCCCCAGTCAACTGCAAAGGTCCACTTGACAGCTAGTGTCATTTCCATTAACGTCGGCAATACAAGTCTTCCCCCCTTTTTTGTGTGTTTATTGAGGAGCCCAGGCAGACTTTGGTCAAAGAACTGAGTTGTGCAGTGTGTACTTAACCCCTTACAGAGATCAATCTTGTAATTTTAAGATATCGTAATGTGTACAAATAGAGTAAGTGCTAAAGTGCTAGCATGAATATACAAATTCAGGTGACAGGTGTTAAGAAATAGCAGTGTAATTTCCAAACTCACATTTGATATTCCTTGGCAGGTAAAATTTCCTCATGGCTTCAGCAGTCAATTAGTCTGAATGTAAGGCATCACTAACTCTATATTTGTTCAATGTTTCATTGTGGAATGGAGGTAACTTTTAACACAACAATGAAGTTTCACTCTCAGCATATATATATATAGCTGGAACCACCAGTACACATTGACAAAGTGCTGAATCTGATTTGCTTTTCTCGTAGCGTAATTTACTTCCTCATATTTCTTCAGAGACAATTCTTCTTTGATGAAGTCAACTTTCATATTCTCTATGAGGTTACAAAATGTTATAAATTGTGTCCCTCATAGCATTTTTACTCAAAATTACTTACTTTTTTTTATAGAAAATGAAATCTTGTTTGCTCTACCAGTTAGAATGGTTGCTGATGAGCATTCCCTGTCAAATGAAGCTATATAATCAAAAATTATCTTCGATCCTGACTTAGTGACATTAGACTAATGTGAGGTATACAAACTGCAACATCATAATAGCCTTGAAATCAGTAATTTATGTGGGGTTCCCTATTTGAAACCCTGCACACACACACACACACAAACACACACAAACACACACACACATACACAAACACACACACATACACATACACACACACACACTCACACTGATGTAGAGCATATTATTTATATTTAAACTGCAGTCATGCCACCCTCCAAAGAATCTGCAGCACTAAGAAAATGCATTCAAGATTTAGAACTTTCCTTCAAGAAAAACCTGATGAAGTTTCTGTATCAAAATGAAATCCTAGTACTACATCAATGCTTATAGAGGACAAGGCTCACATAATATTAGAAAAACTAGTAATAATTATTATGCATATATACCGCTTCTTGATTTCTATAGTGTTCAGCATTGGATAAGTAACTTCTAATCTTTTCAGTGGCCTTATATGCAACTGGCTTTGAGCGGAAATATTCCAGAAATGAATGATAGACATCCTTATCCAGCTCAAATGCATCAGTTAGTAGAGTTGTGTCAAGCAAATTTATGTGAGTGTCATGGCTGGTATGAAGTGCCCATGAAAGTACAGAGAAGAGTTTGGTCAAAGCCTGTGCACAGAGTGCATTGGAGGCTCATTACGGCTGTAACTCTCCAATAGTTTGGCTTTGCTATAGTAAATGTAGCTATGGTAATATATGACCATATTTGTGAAAACTTGTGGAACCACAAATTTAGCTTTTATAATTTTTTTGTCAAAATATGATCACGTTTTTTTCACCAAATAGCTAGAAATATCTATGGCAGTTTTAAGCCCTGGTGGCCACTTTACAGGAAAAAATAAGACATTACAGTGAACCAGGTTTACTTAACCTTCATGTACAGATCGCGCTTTCTTCAGCTCTTTACACTTTATTGTCTGCTGCTTTTTCATCTTATCCTTGATTTACAGAGTTGACTAGTGCAAATGACATATCGAATACCCTTAATGGATAGACCTGGAATTGCCTATGGAAGACTCCTGCAAGTAAGTATACATAGCTTCACTTCGGATGTTACGGCTTCTCCTCAAACGAGCCTTAACATGGAATGCAATAATTAATTTTTGAGTGCTTGATTGAGGAAAACTTTTTCATGTCATTACTCAAAGCAACACACACTCAAACAGTTTCGAACTTTCAGGACATGAAGTCAAGACCTTGAGGCATCTTAGGAACAAATAATCGAGTTTAGACATGGCTTTTCTCAAATCTGGTCACAGTTCACGATTCTGTAAACCAAGTACAGATAAGCTCTCTAAACTTAAACAATACAATTTAAAAAAACATGTCAAAATAAAGGGACGCATATGCCACTCCTGTGTGACATCAGTATATGCAAGGGTCCATTTGCATTTAAAATATAATCTATGCCTGAATATAATACTTAGGATGTGTGGTGCATGCAATTAATTCATCGGCATTCCACAGTAGTGTTCATTCAATATGTGAGAGTGTAGATATGCACATCTAGAGATAGTGATAAATTAGGCACTTAGTTAAACAGGTATGTCTTGTTCTGGACAGTTATTTCGAGCTATACTCGAGATATGGAAGAGACCAAGGTAGGCCAATGAATAGCATAACCATGACAATGAGGGTAAAGAATTGCTGCCCACAAGCGATGCTAGCCTTGAAGGTGTGGAGCTACATCTAGACCAACAGCCAACTTGCTATACGACTATGCTGAAAGGGACGTTTTGAAAATTTGCAGGAAGGTCTGGTAGCTTACATCTGTGCTTAATTCACCAAAGAGTGCCTGGACGGTCGAACCATCCGGGTACTAGTGTTAGGAAGAGCTTCATAACTTGCCCAAGTATATCTGCTAGATACAACATCTGCTGAAGTAACTCTTATGATTTATACAATGCTGCTGTTGTTTGGTGATTTTTTTTAATTTAGCCTAAGTCACAGCTGCAAATGGCAATAAAAGAAACTTAGTATTCCATGAAACACTGCTGCTTTTCTGTGGTTACTATATGCATAACTATGACAAAATGACTAGCATGACTATTGAAGTACATTAAGTAAAGACAAGTAATTGCTAAAATATTGTTACATGTGCTTCCCACAGCACATGTGTCTATTGGTTCTCAACTCATGCAGCACAAAGTCCCTGCCCTGGCAGGTGGCTTGGGTTTGACTTCTCACAAGCAAGGAGTGACATATCTAAGGGGGCTTGTTCCAGTGCTGTTCCCATTAACAGGTATAATGTATCTGCAGCTCTGCTTCTGGAAGGCCCAAAATGAAAGACATGTGCATCATACTATCATCCAGTTATCCAGTTATTTGCCATGATTCTTACCTTTTATTGCACCCACATGATCTCTACAAATGACTGGTTTGCAAAGACACTTCCCTTAGTCTTGCTGACCTTGCCAATCCTTTCACAACACTGTTGTTGTGCTCACCTCATCTCCAGACATGGCCTCTTCAGCTCCATTGTGGGCTACTACCCTAGTTCCTAAGGTGCCCCCCCCCCCCCCCCCCCCCCCACACACACACAGAGTTGTGAGTGGAAAGTGGCAAGTAAGCTGCTGATTGCATTAACCACTGAAACTAGAGAGTTGTAGAATTAACTGTGCATATCCCTTCATGAAGTCACAGGAGTCTTGGCCATGTCCTTGCTGCTTGAGATATTTTGGCCCAATTTAGTTCATCTCTGCAACTCAGAAGTAAGAATTTGAAGAGGCTTGAGGCAGCTTTGAAACAATGCAGTTCTAAAGCAGGCGGTTGTCCATGACGCTGTTGGAATACAAAATATCTAGAACTGTGTGAGTTAAGGTTGCAACTTTTGGTGGGGCCATTGGCATGACACCACCCTTGCCATTTTGGATAGCAGTTATAAAGTGGCACTCGTTTTACAATTGAACATCGAATTAGAAAACGTATGCACAAGATTTTTCTCACCATTCATATAAGGGCCAAGCTTTGGGAGGCTATTTTGGAGAGATCTTCCCTCTAGAACCTAGTTGTTCGTGTCTTAATTAAACTCGGTATTCATGCAGCACTCAAGGCAGGTCAAATGTTCTCGTGGCTTAGAATTGCAGGCAGGTTTCTGAAGGAGTAAAACTGACATGATGGTGATGGCTTTGAGAGCAATGGATTCTAGAGCTTAACCCACCGCATGGTCATGAGTCTGCTTAGCTCAGATTCAAAACATTTCCCAACATTATGTAAACGATACTTCAGAATATGCTGAGTTATAGAATCAATGAATATTTCAGCATCATGTATATCACATACAAGGGAAGGCTTGGTCACGAGAGTTAATAGTAGGTGGTGTGCATTATTTGGAGGCAATGAAGATGCATCGATATTGGGGTGGAGATGGAAATGGTGACATCAGTGACGTGTGACCCAGAGCCTTTGGAGGTGAAATAGGAGTCAGAATGGGAACAAAAGTAGACTTATGGTGTGATGTATCAGTAATTGGTGAAGAAGGTAGATTATGACCAGAACAAGAGCTGGAGAGGTTGAAATCTGCTTGTGTTCAAGAAGCAGCCACTTGAAGTAGGCAAGGGATTAGTGCAGTCTATTAGCCTTGGCAGTGACGCAGTTTCTATACTTCCCTTCACTATTACAGCAACAACACGATTATCTTCCATTGAACTAGTAAGATATTTCAACTTTTCCCTCGCCAAAAAAGGCTTCACCTTTGATTTGTAAGACTGGCCACATAGACAGGTACTTGCTTATGTGGCAATTGTGTTTTTTTATGTTGGACTCCCAGAAGGACTGCTGTCGCTGGTTAAAGCTAACTGACTAAAGCTAGAACTTGATGCTCACAAAATAATTTGACACATCCAAAATATCCCGAAGGATGGGTTTGAGGATATTCTAAGTGAGGTCTACAATGAGCAGCATATTATCACATGACTTGAGAATACCAGTAGTACCACCTTGCACGCCAGCGAGACACTGGAACTTGAAGTGGTTCTGCACTGAAGTTGAGTTAGAGGAATTAAGTTACAGGAAGATAATCCACAATAGCCTCTTTCATTCACAAATTCTCCTAAACTCAATCAGGGTTAGAGCAGCGGCACGAGCAGAAGCTGCCACCTCTTCCAGTAATTGCTTAACTAGCTTCTCTCACACCTGTCCCATATTTGGCTAGGTGCAGGACACAGTATGCGACTATATATGTGTTTGCCTCAGTGATGGTGTTTGCCTCAGTGATGGTGTTGACCTCGGTGATTCCAGTCTTAATCCAAGCTGCAGTGTCATGCCATTTCTTCACAAGATTTTTTTTGGAGGACCACGCGATACACATGACTTGATTGAGCAATGTGCAGGTGTCTAGTAGACAGATGTTCCCAGATGTGGGGCATGTGGATGAAGGGAGTTTAAGTTCATGTGATTTGCATGGGACATGCAGTATAAAATCAGTGACCTGTTGGAAACTTTGCAGCTCTGTTGCAATGGTCTTAATCTTCTCCAATTGTTGGCAAGTGGATTTCTAAAAACACAATAAAATGACTGTAGTTTCATGAGTCTATATTACATGTTATGAGCAAACCAGGATTTGAATAATTCACAGATTGCCCACACTAATACTTGTCCACACATTGAGCAAGCAACTCATAGATTGTCCACACGAACTATACTTTAAGGAGAAACTTATCAACTGTCTGCTCAAAACACATGTGTTAGAAATTCCCTGAGACAAAATTCTCCCTAATATAAAGCGTTATGTAAAAACAACAACATAACGCAATGAAGTTCCAACCTGTAGGACTACTCTCAGCCGACCTCATGCCTGCTATGGCTACTGCTAGAATTGCTAGGTGAAGCTATGTACACAATATAGCCTAATATAGCTAGTTATACATCATTTTGATCTATTGGCTTACTTCACATGCCACTTGCTTCCAGGCATTCTCTCGTGCCTTTATGTCCCTCTACAATTTGCTACATACTTGCCATGAGGCAACTAACCGCTTCTATCGTTCTTCATTCATCTTTAAATAAAGCACACCAATGTGTTGTGTTGCGATCCGACGCTTGAATAAAACTCAAGTCGGATGCAACCTCATGTTCACAATCAACTCATCGTGTTGCATCTATTGTGAACCAGCCTTTAGATTATTGAGTATGTGTATAGCAATGATGCACTCAGCACTGTGATTTTAATCAACACATTACCTCTTGATTTACACCTTCTTTACAAGTACATGCTATGCTTGTCATTAGATGCTTATCTGTCATAATGATCAAGATGCAGTAGCAGTAAAACCTCTCTGGAGCCATATATTCTCTTGGTTATTGATAATAGTGATGAAGATCCATGGATGTGACAATTGATGGCAGTGCATACTACAGATGTGTACCATACACCAGAGTTTTAGTGTTGATCTATTTTGTTCTAAAACATGTACTGATTACCACATCCCAGAGAGCACCTATAGTAACTTCAGAGAACATAAATTCATTTATGCTCCTTTAAAGGAATGCTGCCCCCTCAGTTCATTATAACATTGCTTTTTGTCCCACCACCCGACACCCTTATTCGAATTTCTGAAAGAAACATCGATATATTGACACAATATCCAGCATAAACGATCATGACAAATTCTATAACGTGTTCAACAAAGTTTCTTTTTTTGACTTAGAGTAAAAATAGTCCAGCTTGTTTCATAGACAAAGGGAAGCTGTCTTCTGGTTCACTTGATCCATCACCACTTAGAGATGACAGCTGCATGCAGTGACAAGCCATGAACAGCTGCATGCAGTGACCATGGGTCACCACAAAACTACCATTTGTCAAGTTGGGCCACTTATTATTGGGCCACTTATTATATCAGTAAACAACAAAATGGGCACTTAAAACTGAGCAACTACATACCAGTGAGGGGACAGAACATATGCATAATATGAAAACCCTGATTGTTATTTGTTAGTCTACTGTTTCTGCAACTGTGTACATGAGAGCTAGAGAATTACCCCCCCAACCTTCAGGAGTTCTTGCAGAGCACACCCTGAACAGTGTTGTTTGAGGTCATCATATATGCATGGAGATTTGATGACCATATGATGGAGAAAGATCCAGTGTGGAGATACAGGAGGGTGGGCTTTGGGTGAGAAGATGGCCGAGCTTAATAACTCAACATCAATAGCTAAGTAGAGACTTAACAAAAAACAGGTACTTGATATAACATATAGATCCCAGCTTATCAACCAGCTTTTACGATATTACAACATTATGTATTGATATATCACTATTTACAAATACTTACCCAACTTAAACATACTTTACCATAGTCATCCAATAATAGTCCTGTGTAAGACGTGCCAAGGTACACTTCTGACCTTGATGTGCACCATTGATGTCATGGGCCTCATGCAAAACATTCTGCTGCTCATGAATTGAGGACAGGACCAAGGGCTTAACCTTCTCATTGGGATGGTTTTTTACTGATTGTGTGTAGAACATTGTTTCACCTATAGACAAAATAGCCATGACAAGTTGTGTCATGTATATATATTATTGTATAACAAGACACCTAAATAATTTATTTTATTTTTGGTCACTTGAAAGAAATCTGCCAAGTTTTATGAAATCACGTGTGTACAACACAAACATCAGGAAAGTAATGGTTTATGTAGGTCTAATTTATTGTCTGTCCCCATTTAGAAAAGATCTATGTGTGTCCAATTGTTCGAAGAGGAGGGGAGCAAAGTTCATCATTAGTTTGCCATACAACTCTTCTTACTAGACTATAAATGGTGTGTAGATGACTGTGATACTGAATGGAGAGGGAGGTCAAAGTGTGTTGGCTGTGGAGAAGGGGCTTAGAGGGATGCCCTTCCACTTCTATATGTGGTGGGAATTCCAGAGAAGTTGGAGTAAGTGAATGGGTCTGTGTGTGGACACTTGACATGTATGTATGCAGATCATCTCCACGCCATTTATAGTCTTTCACACTCCCTTAAAAACTTCTCCACTCCATACTGCCTCAACTTGTGCCACATTCTCTCCCAGCCTTGCTAGGACAGATATGAATAATTATTCTCCCTCTTCCTCACTTCTCAAACACCTCTTAATACCAACCACTAGACCGAACATCTCCAACTCATTAAGCCCTCCCTACTCTTCTGTCAAAATCCAATCTTCTGCAAGACTTCCCAACTTCCTCGGCAACACTCCCACAAACACCTTTGCCACACTGCAACCTAACGCAACAATTCCCTAATTGGTCCTCATCACCATACTCGTTGAGAGCTACTAGCTAGCATACTCATCTTCCAGTTCACTGGACAACACTTACTCCACATTCATCACCTGCACTCTCTTCTACACCAACATTCATTCGTCAAATGGTTGAGATTGTCAATGGACCAAGGAGCCTAGAGCCATACAGCTGATTGGCATGGCTTATCTTAACTTCTATCAAGCATATGTCTAGTAACAGTATATAGTATCATTTACCATCTTTTTCTTACATTCCAAAAACTAGTAAGTAATTTTACAATGACCTTCTCAATGCATTTCACTAGCTATACCTCCCCCCCCACCCTACCCTCCATATGCTCCACCTTGTGGTTATAGACTCCCTAGCTCTCTCTGAGGAGGACTCTGCACAGACGGTGTCATGCCAACTAACTGGGTTAACCATATGGGAATATGGTATATATGTGTTGGGTGCCTTGCCCAATGGATAGTGGACCTGCCCCCTGTGGTTATGTCTACAACCTCAACAGTGACTACTTTTGAGTCCCTAATAATTACCCTAGGGGGAGACTAGTCCCAGATAACGGGCTTTGGTCGACAATCAAAAAAAGCGCTAACTGATAATCAAGAGACCATGCTTTTTCCAGCTCTTGTACATTACTGACATCATGCCCTTGCATGGTGGTCTAATATAAAGTTGCTTACAGTTACACAAGGGTCCCGATATATACACCAAAATATAGCCAGTGCAGTGTGCTCTAATGGTATTTTTGTTTCGTCCTACTTATTTTCTATGCGAGTGCAGGTTGAGTAAAATCGGTCTCCAACTCCCGTCAAGTGCACTACATTCCAGCATCGATCATTGCGAGGCTGTTATTAATTGGACTTTATGAACATGGCACTTATTGCTGCATCATGCTACATTTTCATCCATATATATAATTATTTTAATGATTGTCTCAAACAATAACTCGACCGTATGTTGTAGAATATAATTATAATGAGCTTTCAAATGATATAAAAAATATTATGAAAGGATGAAAAAATATTCATTAACCATCCTTGAAAAATCACTTGCAACATATCAAGTTTCTAACCACGTTCCAGCTGCCAGAAACAGCCCATCACTAGAATACCTCCCTACATTACTAAAATTATGTTTGCATATATATATATACAAACAAAATGTTGCCAGCAACATTGACAAGACAATTGACTTTCACTTTCCTCTATTTTTCAGCAACAGCCAGTGTCCAACCTCCATATCTACAGCAACCTGAACACTAACAAATTAGATATTTTAATAATATGTATTTTTAAAGATGCATCAGACCTCTTTTGAATGTGAAGTGAAATGAAAACAATATATGGCTACATCTTCTGTTAGAAGTATTCACTTGCTCTGGAACTTTAAAACTCAACCTGGAGACACATTATAAACACTTTTAGGCGAAAATATATATATATTTGTGGACTTGTCCCCCCCCACTTACAAAAGTCTTGGCTATTCAGGGTTGTAGCAGTTATGGTAGGTTGTCTACAACCCCGAGATGAAATATGACCATAACCCAGTAAAGCCTCTTATAGAAGATATCCATGTAAGGGGCGAAGCTGACATGTGAGCTTGCTCTCAGAAGAATTACAGTGATCCAGAGGATTTAAAAACTGCATGGTTGTTAATGACAAGGCATGTGCAGAGCATGGTTGTTAATGACAAGGCCATGTGCAGAGCATGGTTGTTAATGACAAGGCCATGTGCCGAGCATGGTTGTTAATGACAAGGTCATGTGCAGAGCATGGTTGTTAATGACAAGGTCATGTGCAGAGCATGGTTGTTAATGACAAGGCATGTGCAGAGCACGGTTGTTAATGACAAGGTCATGTGCAGAGCATGGTTGTTAATGACAAGGCATGTGCAGAGCATGGTTGTTAATGACTAGGCCATGTGCAGAGCATGGTTGTTAATGACAAGGCATGTGCAGAGCATGGTTGTTAATGACAAGTCCATGTGCAGAGCATGGTTGTTAATGACAAAGCCATGTGCACAGCATGGTTGCTAATGACAAGGCCATGTGCAGAGCATGGTTGTTAATGACAAGGCCATGTGCAGATCATGGTTGTTAATGACAAGGCATGTGCAGAGCATGGTTGTTAATGACAAGGCCATGTGCACAGCATGGTTGCTAATGACAAGGCCATGTGCAGAGCATGGTTGTTAATGACAAGGCCATGTGCACAGCATGGTTGCTAATGGCAAGGCATGTGCAGAGCATGGTTGTTAATGACAAGGCATGTGCAGAGCATGGTTGTTAATGACAAGGCCATGTGCAGAGCATGGTTGTTAATGACAAGGCCATGTGCACAGCATGGTTGTTAATGACAAGGCCATGTGCACAGCATGGTTGTTAATGATAAGGCATGTGCAGAGCATGGTTGTTAATGACAAGGCATGTGCAGAGCATGGTTGTTAATGACAAGGCCATGTGCAGAGCAAGCACATGAAATATCAACAACAACAAAATAATATAAACATGTACAAAAAATGTTGCCAAGGAATTAGCCCTTGAGACCACACCCACACAGATGATCCTTTTTTAAAAAAATATTATAAAATGGTGATGCCAATTAGATGACTCTTCTGTTAACAGGGACTGCAAATATGAGAGTTTTAGAGCAAAAGTAAAGTCATCTAATTAGGTGTGGTCTGTATGGCTATTTTACTGTAAAGGGTTTTCTATGTGGGTGTGGTCTCAAGGGACATATTCTTGCTTCCTTCTTGGACTAGTTGGACTAGTCAATCCAACATAGTACGTGTGTATCAATGCCTTTGCTTCCCACATATAACTTGTGTATATATAGTAGGTCCATTTATCATAGCTTCACTAAACTATATGTCATAGCTTACTAGCATGTGTCTATAATGATATTACTTAAGCATGTGTACTTTAAACATGGTAAAGATTAATGGTGTTACACTGAGTAACTTCTTAAAGGTGGCCCATTGACTATAACAAATGAAAATAGAAACAAGACAAAAATGTTTTTATTAAAAAATATATATACATATATATATACATATTATATATATACATACATACATATAATTATATATACATATATATACATATATACATATTATATATAATATACATATACATACATATACATATATGTATATATATATGTATATATATATATATTATATACATATATAGATGAGTCCAAAGAAAAATGAAGCTAAAGTTTATCAGTGTGGACAGACAACATTTACGAGACTCTTTACTAATACTGCTGTTGGAAGGGGGGAAAGTATTCTATTAATAGGTAAAGGGTCCTGTGGATGTTCGTTGCTACATTGGTAAATTCATCTTTCATTTCCGACTAGTCAATTTTTTTTATATTTGAACTTTTTTGTTATGTATCGTGTTTCAGGGGAACTGTTAGAAACTTCAAGTGAAACTTTTCCAGTAAAAATTAGAAATTTATAATAGGTCTAAGTGTCGGTTGACTTGGGCGTACTGCACCATTTAGGGTTAACCTGCAACAGGCCCTTGAAGTGGTAGGAAAAACTCAAGGCGTTATGCATTTTGGTTAATTTCTAGAGAGCTCTGTATTAGAACTTATTTACTTCCTCTCTGATAAGCTACAGGCACAGACTACAATTCCCTGAACATGTTGAAAGCATTAGCAATTTTATCTTTAATTGTCCCCATAATATTATTATAATTAATGAGAAGGCTCCTGACCCTAGCCAAGTTATTCACAATTAACAATTAGCAGCCAGATGTAAAGCTAGCTAACTAGATCTTTTGCAGTGTTGGCAATCAGTTGCTAACATTGGTGCCCATTTGTTGGTTGATTAGTGCCTATATACAAGCTCTATATACATTACAATAACCTTCTCAATAATCAACTTGAAATTGTGCTCTATTTAAAGAGGGTACACTTGTACTCTCTCAGGTCCTGAGAGAGTAATTTCGAGTTGATTATTATGAAGGTTATTGTAGTGTTATTATGTCAACTGAGAGTTGCTCTATATTATTCTTAACCTGCCTGCTAGAATAAAGGATTCCACAAGACTCTATGTTTGCTGGTGTGTGTTTATGTGTTGCCATCTGGGTGGATCAGTAGCTTGAGGAATACATGTATTTAGGTTGGTGCATACAGCTTGGGGACATACTGAGCATAGAAATAGCTACAGTTTTGAAAGTCCGCACTACTGAAACACAGGAACCCAGAGAGTAGATGTATAAAGTTCATCTCGCATGCTCTGTGATGCAAGTTTTTTTTGAAGACACTCGTGTTCATATGTTAAGTAAAAAATATAAAAAAATTTAATACATGCCTGCATGCAATAAAATTAATATTGTGAGGTGAAATTTAAAAGTGTTGAAGTTTATAAATAATAAGGTTTGGAAATATTGTTAGAGATGGAGGTTTAGAAATGCTCTTGTCAGACAAGTCAATGTGAGATAGAAGATGATGAGAGAGTGTTAAATCACACGACCACTGCCAGCACAGCAGTAAGTGCAGCTGAAGTGAGAAGAATGAAACTGTGAGTGAGTTTGTACCCCGAGCTATCTCCAGAACCACTTTCTCCAGAACCACTTTCTCCTTCCTCCATACGGTAGGCAGCTTTCATCGGCTGGTCAGCATTGACGACCTGTTCCACAGAATCACTCAACCTGCCACCAAGAACCTCGTATACATCAAGGATAAACAATTCTCCAAATTTATCCTTGTAGCAAGCTCCTACTCCATCTCTGCAGCGAAAGGATTTAGAGTACTGGTAGTCTCTGCAGTTGTTTGAACCAGAGAAGCAATGTCTATTGCCTACTCCAAAGTTGTCGAAGCCGAGGCTCTGGGCAACCTTGGCACACGTGCTAATTGGGTCACTCTCATATCAGGGTTATCATGAAGATCAGGGTTTTTAAACATGATATGTTCTTGAGCGGTGGTACCAACAGTCATGATGCCTGAAACCTGCACACACACACACACACACACACACATGCATACACACATACACACACACAAACATTGTGGTCATTGCATAGTTTGATTTTCACTTTTAACTTTTAAAGGGAAAATATGCAGTTTCAAATGACAGGAGCTGTATTATGATTGCTAATGATATGAACAAAATCAGTGGGCAATTTCTTCAAATGTCAAAATTGAAGCAATGTATTAGATGAAGCTGTACTGGTTATAAGGTTGCAGTCAATGCAGTTAGTTGTTCATGTTGAGTGATGGATGTATGTGCATGCCCACTATATTTATTACCAGTGCAAAGATGTACATGTACAAGCAAACAAGCTTTAGGTTTATCCTCAAATCAGCTTTTTGGTTTTTGAGGCCAATTTTTGTGATGAAGAGACTGAAGTATTTCAGTTGAAATGCTGGCTTCAAACCCCCTAAAAGCGGAGTTCAAGATAAATCTTAAAGCATATTACGATGTCAGGCTTGCAATGGAGGAAGACATATGAGAATCAGGTCTTGTGTGAGAGGAAACACTTGTGTGGGAGATAGCCAAGAGTTCAGGGATTGCAACACATGACTGCCCAACAAGTGAGTGTAGGAGAGCTACATCTTAATTATGGAATATTAATAAGAATGTCGTGATTTTTTGGGTCCTTATTAATAGCTGCCACGTGGTCATCCTGGGGTAGCTGGTCTTCATGCACTAGCATGTGCCAAGAAAGGGTCAGTCGGCGAACACGTACATGTCTGAATGGAAATAATTGTGCAGGCTTATATTTTGGGTACAAGAAATGTAACATTGGCATCTCCTGTGTAAGACAGGGTAAGTAAATTGTAGTTTGTAGTTAAATCCCTCTCTCAAAGCTAACCAAAATCCCTCACTAAATCCAACAACAAAAACAACTATTGACAGAATCTGGAATATATACACACACATAAAACCACGTTGCAGTATGACCTTTGCGAGGCTCTTATTCGGTCTATTAGTCAATCGTAATGAGCACTACAAACTGCACGTCTTGAAATTTTGAAAAAAAGTTTTTTTGTCTGAACATAGCTTTATGACATGTTACATTTTCATCTATAGGTCTTTTTTAGTAATGCTATCAAACAAAAACTCTCGCGCAAGTTGTAGAATATAAAAATTGCTTTCAAATGATATTCAAGTTATCACTTGAACGGTTTTTCAAAAATCACTTCAGAGATATTGAGCCTTGAAGTCCAAGCAGTTTGTAATCACATCCCAGCTGCCAGAAACACCCCCTGCTTCACCAGAATACATCCCCTCATTACTAGAATTGTGTGTGTACAAACAAAATGTTGAAAGCAACCAATTGACTTTTCACAGTCCTTTATTTCTTCAACAACAGCAGTATCCTACATCCTAACTACAACCTGAAAACCAACAATGTATATATATATATACATACATACACATAAATTAAAGACGCATCAGACTTGTTACATGTATGTTGCTTTGCTAATATTGAATTAGCAAACATAAACACATCATCATTTGCAGGGCTCCCATGCCCAGGTCCATCCATCGTCACCCTCCACACATGTCTTCCGACACCCTCCTGAAAAACAATAGAACACAAACAAAAGTCATCCTCCACTAATTCCTAAGCTTGACAAAAAGACACATAAACAAAAGTATCTTCCAGTAATCTCTGTTTGACAATAGAAAGCAAAATACACATAAACAAAATAAAAATGTTACAGGTCCCCCATGCCAGGACCATACAATGCTCCACCCTCCATTGCACTCTGCTGCCTCTCGACAGCAAGCCTGACACTTGTTGCACTCATATGTTCCGTCTTACCCGCTCTACTCCACACAACAGAATTAAACTCATTTTGGTTGTGTATAACCACCTAAACATTTGCACAAAAGATCCTCGGACATTAATTTATCTTATTATTTCCCTATAGTAGGTTTGCATTTTAACTATAGACACACGACTAACGCCCCTAGCACCACTCAAAGACACTAGGACCGTAAGGCTCGACTTCCAACAACCGTTTATGTGCATTTGTATACCCATCACTAATTAATGTGTGTGCTTCAGTCTCTCCGCTGAACGCTAAAAAAGTTTTTGTGTTCCTACAACTTCCATAGAACCCGAAGAGCCTTCAAAATTGGTTTCACAATTTACCTTGTGACCCTCAAACCATTCTGTGTAACTTGCTTCTGTTTCATCTTCAGGTCTTCGCACACAAGCTTGACAGAACTTAGACATAAGATAATAATCTAAAACTTCTCCAGTGTCCCAAGACATCACCGCAACCAAGCCATAATTTGATTTGTGGCCCTGTCTAAGCCATGTGCCGTCAACAGTAATACTAACATCAATGATGTCTTCATGCCTAACCCTATAAAAATCATGTAACCTATGAGCGGCATCCAACATAATACTCTGTTACTGCATTTGCGTCACTCCATGTAACCTATAAGCGGCATCCAACATAATACTCTGTTACTGCATTTGCGTCACTCCCTATTGACCTAGTATATTCTTAAAAAAACAAGTGGAACTAAGAGGGGGCAACATATCCATGACTGCAGTGATGTCTTCCAGACCAGAATGACTAATTCCAGCAATGCGAGCACCCAGTACTGACTGGATGTTCAAAGAATGCTTCTACAGATACAGGGTTTGAGATGTCTTGAGTGTTACTACAATTTGAACAAAAAGTAAAAATGAGACACCATGCCTGCCCTACGGGCTTCAGTTGCAAGGGAGCTCAGTTACCACATTGAATACACTTATTACACCTTTCTATGACCTCTCTAAGCTTATCTAAGTTTATTATACGATTACCCTTACCTAGTTCTCCAACACCACCCGAGTCCAAAGAAGTAGAGCCAGTAGATCCAGTAGCAACAGCCACAGAAGCAGCTGAACGATCCATGAGAGCCAACTTCTTCCTGGTCATACTGGTCATAGTCACAAATGGAACTGGCCTCTCTTCAGACATTTGCAATTGATTGCAAGGTAAGTGAAGGTTCACAGAAGGCGCTACTCCACCTACAGGATCCAAGAGACTCACTAACAAAGGAAGGAAACAGCTAGTAACTTTTTAGTTCGGAGATAAACATTAAAACTTGCCTGGCGCGGCTACTGTGACAGGCTCAACAACAGCCGCCTGTAGGGCTTTCTTCTTGTCGTCACTCTTCTTGAATCCTTGGCCTTTCTGTTTAAAATGCTTCTCTGTTCTCTTCCCCATAACTCAACAGTGTGAAAGTTTCAAGTGATTCTGACGAACTGACTAAAAAACACGTGACCTAAAAAAAACGTGCTCGTCTTAGAGGTTGCGCACTATCCCCCCCCCCCCGCCTGGCCAATTCATTGCGCAAACGACTGGTAAGGGTCTCCATGAAATTGGCAACATTTTAAAAACTGTATTTTGGGTAGGCGATCATCGCCGACCGCCCGATTGTAGCCAGGTAAGACTGGGAGAGAACCTCTTCCAATGTGAAGTGAAATGAAATGAAATGGAATAATAATGCACTGTATAAAAATGGCTATATCTTCTGATGCAAGTATTCACTTGCTCTGAAACTTGAAACTCAAACTCTAGACATATTATTATGAACCCTTTTGGGCCCAAAATTTTTTATTTTGAAAAAATATGTTTTCAGCCTCTTCCCCCCTTAACCGATTGCACGCCGTATTCCTAGTAGCCGCGGGCAAATTATTCATGAATTAACGAGGTATTTTTATTATATCTTCCGTTCTGCAGGGACTCCACCCATGAAACCTGGGTCATATTCAGCCATCTACTTCCTGTTAAAAAAATCGAGCCTTCCTTACCAACTGGGCAGAACTAACCAGCATTATAAAACCTTGTCATCTTCTTGGGGGTGAATATTTTCATATTTTCACACTATTATACACACATTATAATGCCAACACAAGATGGAGCATCTATTTACAAACCCTCTACCAGCTGCAAAGCCAGTGGGTTGTTTTCCCCATCAAAATGCTAACACATAATAATACAAAAAACAAATTATAAGAGAGTGAAAATGCTAACACATACTAGAATAAAACCATAATATAAAACACAATTATGTAAGAGAGTGTCTTGGGTAGAGCTCCGGTCTTGCTGTCACGGGTAGAGTAGAACTTGCTCAGTCTTGGGTATAGCTTGCTTGGTCTCCGGCATGATATTTCACCATGTTTTTATTCTACACAAACATGAGATACCAGGATAAGAATAACACTTGAATACTGGAGAGACGAGAGAAGTAGACGAAGGGACAGGGAACGAGAGAAGTAGACGAAGGGGCAGGGAACAAGAGAGAAGTAGACGAAGGAGCAGGGAACAAGAGAGAAGCACAGAAAGGAACAGGGGGTGCATAAACATTACTGATAGTCCACCAAGGTATGGTATTTACGAAAACAGTCACGGCCTGTTGATCCACCACACAAAGGAACCTTACAAAAACAACACTGGGACCTTGCCTCATGCCTGTAACCTTTACAAATGCAAACTACACAGCGCTTCTTTGCACAGCACTGTGGGAAATGACCTAGTTTTAAATTGAGGCGATCTAGCTGACTATTTGCCTGACTACAACGTTGACCTGCACGCTGCCGAGAAGAGAAAGAACCAATCAAAGATTTAGCTAGAACAATCCTAGCTTCTAGATAATTACCCTTCCTTACTGATATTGGAGCTCGGACAGAAGAAAACAAAATAAATGAATTCAATAAACAAGCTTCTATCAAATACGAAAAAACCCTTTTCCACCATCTCCTAGACTTTCTACCCAAATTATAGTAGCCTATTCTCTGATCTTGCTCTGTCCACACCTCTCATGAATGACTGATAATCAGGCAAACATGGGGGACATGGCAGATCCTCTCTAGAACCATCAATTTTGCGCCTTTTTACAGTAGGAGGTACTAAATTATTTTCCGCGGGATGTATATTAGTTATCATGTAGATTGACCGTTTATCTACCCAAACTATTTATCTACCCAAACTAA
This sequence comes from Cladorhizidae sp. MBARI D1340-BT2, assembly GCA_028752905.1. Taxonomy (NCBI): domain Eukaryota; kingdom Metazoa; phylum Porifera; class Demospongiae; order Poecilosclerida; family Cladorhizidae; species Cladorhizidae sp. MBARI D1340-BT2. The sequence continues at coordinate 16,599,777 of JAQNBH010000007.1, read as the reverse complement.
AGCCAGGAGTGCACCATTAGACCTATAATCATAATAACCTCTATTTCTAATCGAAGCTTTTGTTACTAAATCTGGAGGAAAGTTCCTCCTAGTATACCTAGCTGTACCACATGCACCAAAGCCTTTACTTGTAAGCGTTTGAAATAAATTAGGACTAGTATAATAATTGTCCATGTACACATGGAAGTTCTTATGTTCTAATCCTTCTAACAAATCTAAAACAACTCTACTACACAAACCAGTTTTATCAGCTACTTCCACGTTCTTACCTGTATAAATCTGCAACCGATAAATGTACCCATTCCTAGCATCACAAAGGACAAACACTTTTATCCCCCATTTTATTGGTTTGTCCTTCATATACTGTTTGAAGCCAAGCCTACCTTGAAAGGGAATCATAGCTTCATCAATACTAAGCTCTTGATGCAAAGTATATTCACTCTCAAACTTAGGAGTAATCAAATCTAATAACTTCCTTACCTTATAAAGCCGATCATAATTCAGGTTACCCTTTGTAACCAACAAACCATCAATAGAATTTACATGTACATAACGCATTAGCTCCAAAAACCGAGTCCTAGGCATTACTTTACGAACCAAAGATCCAGACAAATCCGAGTGATTAGTGGACCAGTACAATTCTAAGTATGGAAGTGTGGAAACTCCCATTATTATCAACATTCCTACAAAAGCTTTCATTTCCTCTATATTAGTATCTACCCATGGCCTGGAGAGACTAGCCATCCTAGAAACGTAACTGTTCGTCTCTGCTACTAGGAGTTCCCACACTTCAAGAGTAAAAAAAAGGTAAAATGCATCTAAAAATGTACTTGATGCACCAAGCAATGAAGAAGTTGGACCAGCTGTTGCTGTATAGTCCAATTTCAAAGGAGTTGGCTCCTTTATTTCCCACTTACCTGTGACCTCAGTTAGCCTAGAACCAGTGCCAGATGCTTGGGCAGAACCAGTGCCAGATGCTCGGACAGAACCAGTGCCAGATGCTCGCACACGCCTATAACCTCTGGCCCGCCTACTACCAGTACCTTTTGGAGGACCACTAGCAACACTTACGACTCCACTACCACTTGAGCTGCTTCCCCCTTGGCCAGTACTCCCTCGCCCGCCTCTCCCTCGGCCAGTACTCCCTCGCCCGCCTCTCCCTCGCCCGCCTCTCCCTCGCACAACTCCAGCACCAGTCGTGTTCCCACGCCCTGTAGAGACTTCAGGCAAGGCTTCCTCATCCTCCAATGTAACAAAATGAGTCATAGATGCCTCATCTCCACTCTCATCATCTGATGCTGTAGGAAAAGTAGTGGGGAGGGTGGGAAAAACAAGATATATATATATATCAAGTTTGTGGTCAACATTTGAAAATTCAAATTCAAATCAACATCAACAACTCAACAACTCCAACCTACACTCTTAGCTATAACTTTTTGGATCAAGTGTCGTTTACGACTCCAGCCATCAAAAAATTCGTGCGCGTTTTTTTATGTTTACGCACGCGCGTTTTGGGTGTCTTTTTTTATATTTTTTTTTTTTTTTTTTTTTTTTTTTTTTAACCGTGCCGCGTTTTTTTTCATGTTCCAGGTAAGATAAGGTCTATCTTTTTCATGTTCCAGATAAGACATCACATAATTATAATACTATGTTATAAGACATCACATAATTATTATACTATGTTATACCCGTGTATAGGTGTAGTACTTCAATGGTGATTAGGAAAAAAAGCGACCTGAAGGATGGCAAAACTTGGGCATGCCCTAGTTGTAAATCTCTTCGATCAATTCGGCATGGGAGTTTTTTCTCCAAATCGCACATGGTCCTTCAGACATGGCTCCTATTGATATATTGGTGGGTGAGACAGTACCCTGTATTGGATGCAGCAGATGAGTCTGGCTGCAGCAAGAAAAGTGCAATAAATGTGTACCAGTGGCTGAGGGAAGTGTGCTCTGCAGCACTATGTCGAACACAGATTGTGCTTGGTGGTGTTGGATCCGTTATTCAAATAGATGAGTCACAGTTCACGCACAAACCGAAGGTATCACTGTAACATTGATATACTTGAATGGATGATCACTTTCGGTATTGGCTGTTTAGCATCATAGAGGCCACCCACCTACTAAGGAGACTTGGATATTTGGGATGGTTGACACGGATCAGTTCACGCACAAACCGAAGGTATCACTGTAACATTGATATACTTGAATGGATGATCACTTTCGGTATTGACTGTTTAGCATCATAGAGGCCGCCCACCTACTAAGGAGACTTGGATATTTGGGATGGTTGACACGGATCATACGCCTGCTCTTGGTACACTTGATAAACGTATTGTGCCTATTTCAAAGATTTTAATTCAATGAAATTTATTTAGGTTACATGCGAGTTGTGGACAAGAGGGACGCAGCCACCTTGCTACCCATTATCCAGGCGCATGCTGCACCTGGATCGATAATCTATTCTGACCAGTGGGCAGCCTATAGGCAGGTGGCTACTCTGCCTGGGATTGTGGCACATGAAACTGTGAACCACTCGATTGAGTTTGTGGATCAGAGTACGGGTGTGCACACCCAAAATATTGAATCATATTGGAACAGGGTATGGTTTGTGGAACATAATTTTATTTTATTTTAACAAGTATTTTTTTAAATTTTAACAACAATTATTATATTGTGCAGGTGAAGGTGAAGCTAAAGAGGATGAAAGGAGTGCATCGCCACCAGCTTCCATCCTACCTGGATGAGTTTATGTGGCGGGAGAGAAACGGACCAACTGTAGCTTTAACTTACAATAACATTTTAACAGAAATTAAAACCCAATACCCTGTTTGATTGTATTATTATTTATTTGATATTTTTATTTGGATGATATTTCATGAAAAAAGACTACCCCCTCCAAATCAGCTGCAATGCAAAAAAAAATTCATGTGCCCCCGCCCGTGCGTCAACTTTAAAAAACGTGGCACGGTTAAAAAAAAAAAATTTTTATTTTTATTTTATTTTTTTAATAAAAAAATTTTAAAACGCGCGTGCGTAAACATAAAAAAACGCGCACGATTTTTTTTATGGCTGGAGTCGTAAACGACACTTGATCCAACTTACTTGGATCATGTAAAGAGTAATTAGACTCCGGAAGTCGAAAAATTAGTGCGCGTCAATTATTTTTCGCGGATATATTTTAAAACTCTACTTATCTTAAACGCGCGCGCTACAACTCGCGCGCGGGTTCAGAAGGAGGCATATACAGGACTGCCAAAAACTCAGATTTTATACAAATATTTGTATTTTTCTAACCTTGTACAGTATCTTTGGATGTATTTTAATAATCTTTGTATTTAGTCACACTAAAGACCTGAGAAAACGTGAACAGACTGCTGTGCATAGTTCAGCAAGTAAAAGTGTGGAATCTGCAAGCTCTCTTACCTCATACATTCGAAACAGAGATGGACCAAAGAGAGAAGAAGCTGTCATATATAGCAGCAGAGGTTAAGTTTGCTTCAAAGATGCAAGAATGCAAGTTCTGAACTCCGTTATCTTATTACTCTAACATTCTTAAATATCTGTATTGCAACTTTGGATATATTTGGAGTTTTAACTGGTATAAAATTCGTAGTGGAATAACATGTATTAGTATTAATGAGACAAGGGAGTTGGCAGCCCTGCATATATACCTCAGGACAGAACAATATTCAGTAACACAACTGCAAATTAAACAAAACAATACATCAGAGGACAAAATTATACAGGGTACTGTGTTTTGATTGCTTGTATGATGCTGGCAAAAGCTTCAGCAGTTGTGCGGGCATTCCTCTCCCTCCACATAAACTCATCGAGGTATGAAGGAAGTTGATCACGGTGGACTTGTCTCCCTGGAGACAAGAGCAAAGAGAGAACCATCAAGTATAATTATCTCTACTATTATATCTAAAAATATCGACATAGACATACAAACCATGCCGAATCGTCTTTACGGTTTTACATGCAGGACACCCCCATGCAAATCCATCTTTCAGGCTGGACTTCTTACGTCCAACCATAGTTACATTGCAACTGTACACCAAGATACAACACCAAACATGTTTATCATAATAATTATTATTATCCTATTATTATTACTTTTTAGATATTTTTTCCCTTACATTCCACAAGTAACAGTACTTGCCAAAAGAGATTTGCTCCTAAAGTAGTCAATGACTTCCTTGTTTTCCCCAAATGCAGCAGGAGCAATCGACCTGATCGTTGTTGAAGCCATCTCTGTACATAGCGCGCACGTTGAAGATAAGTAGAGTTTTAAAATATATACAGCGAAAATTAATTGACGCGCACTGATTTTTCGGACTCTGGAGTCTTACTCTTTACATGATCCGTAAGGCGTAGGGAAGTTGACAATAACGGAGATAAAAAAGAACGAAGCCAAACTTCGAGAGTTCGCAGGCAACCTTGACTGTCGCAAAGTCATGCGCCTTGCTAAAGACGAACAACTAGAAAATGCTTTATATCTGACTATTTGCTCAGGAAAATACAACAACAACATTATGAATATAAAAACATTATGAGTATAAATAATGAAAAAATATTTACAGCATGCCAGTTACTGAGGACTAAATCCTTCTAGTATATATATACCAGGAAGTGAGCTTCTTATTATCCAAAGGACCTGCAGATTAAAAGGATATTGAAAATAGTTCCAACATGATTCAGCATTTAATGATTTAATGTTGCTATTGCTTAGCCTGTTAAGGCCATCACATATATATTACAGCACAGTGTGGAACTATTTAGTAATTACATTCATGAATTTATAAAATTTATAATTAATATTTGTGGGGTTTTTGGCATATCCGAACTTGCTTATCCGAACTACCTTGTCAGCGTTTCAAATACCTATTTCGTGTCGCTGAGGTAGTTGTTGTCCTCCCTCACAGTAATGCTGAAGAGGAGAATGACTCTTGAGTATTGTCGGAAAGAATAAGACGCTTGGCAAGAAGCTCGATAGCACTTTGTCAAGCATTCTATCCATGAAGCTAGCATTCCCTGAATCTGAAGTTCTCTGTTAACGCTGGGTGCCTGATGAGAAAATTTGGGACCATGCAAAAAGGGCAATTCTTGCTATAATCAGAATCATCAAACTGACAGCACGTGTGTTATTTTGGGGGGGGGGGGGGGGGGGGGGGGGTTAATTTAGTATGCTTAGCATGCTATGTTATGACTTGATACAAATGATGACCAGATTTTATACCAAATCTCCAGATTTTTTCGAGGATTTTTGGGGGGATCTCCAGATTTTCATGACTCTGGGGTTGGCAGGTCTGTCAATGGTACATCCCCGATACGTTAACAGCAGAGACTATTTGAGATGGAAGATTCCCTTCGCCACAGCCAGTTCTGGGAAGACTCTCTTCCCAGCAGCTCGAGTAATTGTTGAACTAGATGGCAAGAAGTGTGAATTGGCAGTGGGAGTTTCAAAACACCTGACCTCAGGTATGCTGTTGGGACAAGACATTCCGAGGTTTAGGAAGTATGTGGAGGAAGCGTTGGAAACCGACATCCGAGAGGAAATGGAGTCAACCTCACCCACATCCAAAGCCACCGAGTCCGAAGTATTGACGATCCTTACCCAAACACCGATAGGAGGCAGGAGTGACGATCATTACCCAATCATCAATGACCACGGCTGAAGTGGTGACGACCCTTACCCAACCAGCAATCAACTGATCTGAAGTGTGACGACCCTTGCCAAACCATCAACGATCGCGTCTGAAGTAGTGACGACCCATACCCAACCACAAATGACTGAGTCTGTATTGGTGACGACCCGAGCCCAACGACGGGCACAAACTCAAGTCGAAGAGGATGCTGCCATCCAACAAGACCGGGATGGACCAGTGATCCACCCTCTCGAGTCCAGTGACATTGGAGATGAAGCGGAGGAAGACGAGAAAGAGGTCGAGGAGGAATTTGAAATTAATACCCAACCCGACCTGGAGGACCTGCACAACAATGAGGAAGAAACTGTCGGAGCTGAAGTGGAGGCTAAAGAATTGGAGATCATCACTCCAAACCAACTCCAAAAGTTACAGTGCGAGGATCCTACATTGGAGAACATAAGAAATAAAACAAAGAATAGAAGTAGCTCTTACTTTTGGAAGGACAAAGTACTGATGAGGCAACCATACCATTTACCACGAGTAGGCAGAACAAGAGTATTGCAGATGGCTCACAACACTCCGATTGCGGGACATTTCGGTCGAGAGAGGACACTCGAGACCATACAGAGGCGTTTCGACTGGCCAGGCATCGCCAGAGATGTCAGAGAATTATGCAGATCGTGTCCAATCTGTCAGAAGGGTGGTCCTGCGGTGGTGACGAAAGCAACCCTACACTCCTTACCCATCATGCAAGAGCCTTTCCAGCGAGTAGCCATGGACATATTTGGCCCCCTTAGCTTAAGCGAACACGGTCTGGAAACAAATACATCCTGGTCCTCATGGACTACAGCACAAGGTGGCCGGACGCATTCCCACTCAAGGATGCAACAGCGGAGACTGTGGTTAACTGTCTCATGGATGTCACTGCGAGACTGGGAGCACCCAGAGAGTTACTCACAGACAATGGGTCTAACTTCAGATCAGAAGTTGTCCGACAGTATTGTCAAGCAACTGGCATCCGGCAGATGCGAACCTCCCCCTATCACGTGGAAACGGATGGAATGGTGGAGAGATTCAACCACACACTCAAGTATCTTCTGCGGAAACTCACACAAGATCCCCAAATCGAATGGTACAAGTGTCTGCCATTTGTCCTCTGGTCATAATGGGGCACCGTCCATAAGACGACAGGATTCTCTCCATTCCACCTTCTGTTCGGGAGGGAGATGAGGTTACCGTTAGATGACCTAGCAAGCTATTGGAAGGGGAAAGAAAAAGTCAGTGAGTTGAACTTGACACGCTATATGCAAGTGATGCGAGCCAACACCGAAATGGTTCGGGAAATAGCGAGAGAGAAAGAAGAAAAGGAAAAACAGACACAGAAATGGTACGCCACGATCGGAAAGCAGAATTGAGAGAGTTCCTCGTGGGCAACTATGTGCTGGTATTTCGACCTCGGAAAATGAACAAAGTGTTGAACGAGTGGCAGGGTCCTTTCATTATCACAGAGAAAGTGACGGAAGTGACCTACAGGGTGGACACCGGGAGGAAGATTAAGACCTTCCATGTCAATGCAATTAAGGAGTGGTCTTCCCCTACCCCTGCAGTGTTCTTGGCCCTAGAAGAGGAAGACGACGCATTCGACGCGAATGACTGAATAAAGGAGGAATCTCTAACCCTCCTCCAACGGGACCAACTCACTGCATCAAAGGAAACATTTCAGGATGACATCCAGGACGAGCCTGGCAGGACATCATTGGTAGAGCACGATATACCAACGGGAGATGCATTTCCGATTCGGTTGACCCCTTACAAGTTGGCCCACAAGTCTGAAGAAGCCTTGCGGGAAGAGATCAAGACATTGTTACAACAACAGATTATCGAACCATCCAAGAGCCCCTGGGCAGCGCCCAACATCCTAGTAAAGAAGAAAGATGGCAAGATAAGAATGTACGTAGATTATCGCAAGATAAACAACATCACCCGAGGAGATCCTTACCCATTACCAAACATAGAAACACTTATCAACGAGATTGGAGGATCAAGGTTCATCACGACGCTGGATTTATCGAAGGGGTACTATCAGGTGCCCCTGGCAAAGGAAAGCAGGGAAAAGACGGCGTTCATCACACCCCATGGCAAATATCAGTTTCTGACCATGCCCTTCGGGTTGGTCACGGCACCATCGACATTCCAGTGCCTGATGGACCAGGTTTTGCACGGCCTCCATGAGTTTATGACTGCTTACTTGGATGACATCTTGATCCACAGTGAGACATGGGAGGAGCATCTTCAGCACCTCAACATTGTGTTTGGCAAGCTACGAGCGGCTGGCCTACACATTAAAGAGAGCAAGTGCAGTATGGGAGTAAACAGTTGTGTATACCTGGGTCACGTGGTGGGAGGAGGAATCATCAAGCCGATGGAATGCAAGATTGAAGCAGTGAAGAATTATCAGCAGCCGCAGACCAAGAAACAAATAAGAGCGTTTCTTGGCCTGTGCGGAAACCACCGCCGATTCATACCGGACTTCTCCACGATTGCCAATCCCCTCACAGAATTGACCAAGAAGAACAAAGAAAATAAAGTGACATGAACGGAAGAATGCGAGAACGTATTTCAGTTATTGAAACATGCCCTTACCAGTAAACCGGTACTGATGTCCCCAAACTGGGAGAGGATGTTCATCATCCAAACCGATGCTTCAGCCACGGGACTTGGTTATGTGTTGAGCCAGCGAGAGGAAGATGGAACCGAACATCCAGTAGCCTATGGATCCCGCAAGTTGTTGCCACGGGAACAAAAATACTCTGCTATTGAAAGAGAGGCGTTAGCCATCGTAACTGGTATCAGACATTTTCGAACATATATTGAAGGATATAAGTTCAAGGTGGAGACCGACGATGATCCATTAACTCACCTGGCAACCATGAAGGATAGTCATGGGAGGCTCGCCAGATGGGCTTTGGCTCTACAGCCATACGATTTTATTTAGTGTGACCCATCGAGCTGGAATGGCGAATGTGAACACCGACGGGTTTAGTCGAGACCAGGGCTCTCGAGCTAAGGTGGAGGGAGTGTCAGGGAATCTCTGTCTGTGACTGCTTCCTCCCCGAGGCTGGGCCTGAATACAGAGACAGAGCCACTGCGGGAAGTGGGGGGGGGGGAGGACATGGAACAGGTGGTTGGTGAGGTGCTGCTGGACGCGACCTTGTGGGAGTGCCGGAGGTCTGGGAAGGCGCAAGCTGACACTACCGCAGAATCCGGTAGTGGAAACCCTGAAAGGGCGTACCTGGAACGGGTGACGTACAAGGATGCCAAGGATTCTGATTGGTTGCCAAGGACGGTGTCCTGGAGACTGAACTGTGGTAGTGATAGAGAGAACTGTGATTTATTGAGAAAGTTGTATCGCCAGAGTATTATTGCGTTTTACGTCTGAGCGTCTTATTTGTATATATGGTCTTGTTGTAGTAAGTTTACTATTGTCCAAATATACCAGTCCTTTTCGTAAGGGGTAATACAATCCGGGAAGTGGATTGATTTTGACTAACTATGGGTTTAGGTGTGAGACTAGAATCTAAGTTGGTGGCGGGTGTGGAGAGCGGATCTGTAGGAAATCAAGTAGCAGAAGGGTTTTCCCATCACAACAGGATCGAATACTGGTTTATAGCCATCGAAGCGGAATTCAACCTCCGCGTTCCTGTCATTACCCAGGACCAAACCAAATACAGCTACATAGTGGCAGCACTCAAGGGCCAGGTCATGGACAGGGTGATCGACATCATCAGCAACCCCCCTGCTGATGGCACTCGCTACCAAGCCATCAAAGATCGCCTCCTTTCCGGGTTTGGTCGAACGCCCTTGGAGAGGAGCAAGAGTCTTCTAGACTGGCCTGGGATGGGTGATAGAACACCATCAGCACTCCTCAGTAAGATGCTTGCATCCCTATACCCACTGGAGAGGATTCCGAGCACATCCTGTTTAAAGGCCCTATTCCTACGACAGCTTCCAGCAGATGTCCAAGACCACCTGGCTCGTTCTACAGCTCTGACAACCCATCAGCTGGCTGAGCAAGCCGATGCCTACTTCATGCTCTCCAGTGCCCACCTGAACCAGCCACCATCACTTGTTGGCACCATCGATGTTGCAGCCATCGATCACAAACGCCAAAAACGCAAGACTAAGACCGAACCCAGTCTGTGTTTCTACCATGGGCGGTATGGGACGGAGGCAAGGAGATGCACCCAGAACAACTGCCAGATGGCCCATATTCCCCTAGCTAAGACACCGCCAGTGGGAAACGCCAATGCCGGCCACCAGTAGCTGTGGTGGCTGGCGCAACAACCTCAAGGCTTCTACATGTCCAGGATAGGGCCTCGGGATGCTCCTTCCTCGTTGACACTGGTGCAGAAGTCTCTCTCGTCCCGGCTTCTCCTGCTGACCACCGCGCGGCCACTTCCTCTGTCCATTCTGCCCCACTAAAGGCAGCCAATGGGACAGAAATTAAAACCTATGGCACACGTTGCATTCCACTCCAGTTTGGGAGCAAGCGCTTCCAAGGGTCTTTCATCGTCGCTGACGTGAACCAGGCCATCCTCGGGGCAGACTTCTTACATAACAACGGACTGCTAGTCGATCTGGGAGGACAATGCCTCGTTCACTCTGCCATGCATGCCACCATCGCCGCACCCAGCATTGTGTGTCAACCAGTACCTTTGACCATAATCAAACCTCCTCAGGTAAACAATGTCTATGCCAACCTACTCGCCTCTAGGCCCAAACTCACTGAGTTGTCTTTTCACAAGGACAGGGTCCCCCATGGGGTCGAGCTTTGTATCGATACTGGTCAGTCTCGTCCTCTCTGCTCGCTAGCCCGGTGTTTGTCCCCCGACAAACTCGCTGTCGCAAAGGCTGCATTCAAAGAGATGGAAGACCTTGGGATCGTCCGGCACTCCTCCAGTTAATGGGCGTCCCCACTTCACATTGCACCCAAACCTGGTGGTGGTTGGCGCCCATGCGGGGACTTTAGATGTCTCAATGGCAGCATCAAGTGGCATACTTGCCTATAGACCTATAGATCATTAATTTTGTACACACGTTACCCCGGCTCATGCAGGCTGTACAACTGAATTCCCCCCTGCTGCTACCCGGTGCCTCACATCCAAGACTTCACCGGCCAACTAGCTGGTATGACCATTTTCTCATCGATTGACCTGATTAAGGGCTATCACCAGATTCCGGTACATGCTATGGACATCCCCAAGACAGCAGTGATTACTCCTTTTGGCCTTTTCGAGTTTTTGCGAACACCTTTCGGCCTTGCAAACACAGACAAAGCATTTCAGAGACACGGTCTTGCGGGGCTGCAGGGCGTATTCATTTACCTAGATGACATCCTGGTAGCCAGTTACTCCCCCGATGAGCATCTCACTGCCGTTTTCGCGATCGCCTTGAACAGCACAGCCTCATCATTCACCCAGGCAAGTGTGCCTTCGGTGTCGATGAGATAACCTTCCTTGACCATGTGGTCAATGCCGAGGGCATACGACCCATGCCAACTCGGGTGACAGCCATACAAGATTTCCCCCGCCCGGCAGTAATCAAGGAATTGCAAGCCTTCCTCGGAGTAATTAACTTTTACCACAGGTTTGTACCTGCCACTGCCCAGCTACTTTATCCTGTCTACATTGCTTTGGTTGGCCGTCGCGCCAGGACCTCTCCGGTGAAATGGTCGACCACCATGGACAAAGCATTCAATGATGCAAAGACTGCTCTGGCCTCTGCTGCCCTCCTGGTCCATCCCCGTGCAGATTCTTCCACGGCTGTAACCGTTAATGCTTCAGATATGGCCATTGGAGGCACTCTTGAGCAATTCACAGATGTCCTCTGGCGACCGCTGTCCTTCTTCAGCCGCAAGCTCCAGCCGGCCCAGACCAGATATAGTGCATTCGACAGAGAATTGCTTGCTGCCCACGCTGCTATCCGTCACTTCATGTATTTCCTGGAAGGACGCCAGTTCTCACTGTTTACCGACCACAAACCACTCACGTTTGCCCTCGGTAAAATCTCGGATGCCTGGTCTGCATGACAACAGTGCCAGCTCTCAGCGATCTCAGAATTCACAGTGGACATTAGACACGTGGCAGGCAAGGACAACGTGGTAGCAGACGCTTTTTCCCGTGCTGCCATCAGTGGAGGCATTAATTTCTCCGCCCTTGCAACCGCACAGCTCGCAGACCCAGTCGATATGGCTGCCTGCCGGACAGCAATCACCGGCCTTCAACTTAAGGACATTCCCTTTGGACCCAATCACACAACCCTGTTGTGGTTGTGTGATGTGTCTCTTGGTCGACCACATCCCCTCGTACCCGTCTCTTTTCGCATTTTCGACACCCTTCATGGCCTTAGCCATCCAGGCATATGGGCAACCCGCAAGCTGGTGGCCCGCAAGTATGTCTGGCATGGCTTTGGTCGACAGGTCGGAGAATGGGCCGGGATATGCATTGCTTGCCAATGAGCCAAAGTCAACCTCCACCATCACGCTCCACTATCTGAGTACAACGAGCCCATACTCCGATTCGACCATGTGAATGTTGATCTCGTAGGGCCACTCCCACTCTCTAAAGGTTTCACCCACCTCCTCACAGTCGTGAACAGAGTCACTCGCTGGACAGAGTCACTTGCTGGCCAGAAGCAATTCCCCTGGCTAGCACAAGTACCAAAGAGGTGGCTGATGCCTTCTTGAGTGGATGGATTACTCGTTATGGCCTTCCCTCCAATGTCTCCTCTGACAGAGGACCCCAGTTCACATCTCAACTCTGGCAAGATCTCTCCAACCTCCTCGGAACCAAACTGCATCGGACTACGGCTTACCACCCCCAGGCGAATGGCCTTGTGGATAGGTTCCATCGAAACATGAAAGCGTCCTTCAAAGCACGCTGTCAATCGCCCTCATGGACATCAGACCCCTTCATTGGGTCATTCTAGGACTCCGGACCATGCCGAAGGAGGACCTAGGTACATCCCCAGCAGAGCTAGTGTTTGGATTGCCACTCACTGTCCCCGGGGAGTTTGTGGGCCATGGACAGGGTGAACCAGTTCCGGAACTTCTCCGCCGCCTCCGTGACAATGTGGCAGAACTCAGACCGGTCCTCCCAGTGCACCATAGCTCTCCCACAACCTCAATTCCGGCCTCCCTCTCTTTGGCCAAATTTGTCTTCATTCGTCACAACAGCCACAAGTCGCCCCTACAGCCACCTTACGATGGCCCATTTCGGGTATTGACCACAGGGGACAAATTCTTCAAAGTCCAGGTCGGCCATCGCGAGGAGACCATCTCGATCGATAGGCTGAAAATTGTACATGTTGATGAGTCTGCCGAGGTCCAAGTGGCACAGCCACCACACCGTGGTGGCCCCCCTCAATGTCCCCTAGCACAGCCCACTGTCCTGCCAACTCAACACTCCCCGGACACATCACATGGGATACGAAGTACCCCAATCAGGAACTACACGCTCCGGACGAAGATTTAAGAACACTGACAAGGTTTTTGGACTGAGCTACCCGTAGATGATACAGCTTCATTAAGATCAAGTCAGTTCTGGGGGGAGCTGTGTGGCGGCGCAGTTACGGAACAGCAATTGGGACATAACTCCCTTGACTTTTAATAATATATATTCGAATTGATGATCACCTTTTGTTCATTGTATTGATACTCTCTGTCTTTCTCATGAAGTTTCAATTCTCTTTCTCTATCGGGTAGAAGAGATACAACGGTGACGCAGAATCTCGCAGGGAATCCTAAACATAGACTTCCCTACAATATGATGATTATTTTAACCTCTGAACTCTAGGCTTATAGCCTAAATGATCATTCAATTATTTTCTATGGAAGTTATCTCAGGGCAACTTAAAAACCAATGTCTCCAAATCTTTTCTATTACCTTACTGGCTGTCATCTAATAATTTGATTCTAAACTTCAACAACAACAAACATACAGTATATTTTCGAAGTCAGTATGACCAAGAACAGTAGAGCATTTAGTCAATGTAAAATTCACGAAAATAACCTGCTAAGAGATGTTGGCAGATCTACACTATCTCCCTTTTTTTATACTACTGATGTCCATAGCTGGCTTGTACCAAGTGTCACCTACTTACCTCGAATTTGTACCACTAATAGCCGTAGAATATTTTTATCTCAGATTATTTCTTTAGCACATCGATTTTTTTCCCTAGACTTAATTTACATGCTATTTCCAGGTAGCAGTTATCAACTTAGTGGCAGTGTACAAAATAACTAGCTAGCTCTTTGTACCAGTAAGTTCTTCCAGAGGTGGACACTCAGTATATAGCAGTACCTAAAATATCAAGGTATATGTAACGATCAATCAGATACTGCAAACCGTCGTCACTCCCAAAAATTTGACGCAGATCCCCAATTGGACAAAAGTTGCTTTGACAGATGATGGACCTAGGAGACATGCTTAGGGAAAATATCATAGTTTGCTTGACATTAACACATCTATTCTTGTCTAATTTGTCTATGGAAGTGAGCCGTGCAACAAGTGGTGAGACTGGAAGCATCTAGAGCCCGTATGGGCATATTCTAAGCTGAACATAACTGTACAATGTGGCAGAAATACAAAGGATAACACCAGAATGTTTTCAACGCACAATAGCTGACACATTTTTTTAGGGTGTGGTGGGCATAGAAAATGACTAATGACTGGTCAGGATATGGTGGAATATAATGGTGATGAGGAGAGTGATGATGATAACTTGCTAGATGATGAGGAGCAAGTTAACAACATTGCAATTATCCTTATAATTACATCTACAAGTGACTTGAGAGACACAGCAGCTATCTACCATGTATAATTCCTTAGCATAAATAAGTCAAATCCTGGATGTCACTGATAAGGTTGTCACTCACTACAGTTTTTGAAATGCCATGAAAGTGGCCATTGGTTCATTCCTTGGTGTGAGTTGCTTTGCACATGTCTGATATTGCTTCATGTCGTTGATGGTTTCGGATTTCCCACGCCACAAAGCTGAGCATTTGGCACGAAGATGACACCTTGGTATTCCTTGGTCACGTGTGTGAATCTTTTAGAGAGTTGCAGAGATTTAGGGATTAAGTCATAAAGTTTATAGTGTGCACTACAAGATCACGAACTTTCCAGCTGGGTTTGATCTCTGGAAAAATCTTGTTCTCATCTGGACAAGTGAAAAAGCAGGGTCGGTAGCTTGTGCTTTCTGATATTCCTCCACTATTCATTGCTGTTGACAGATGAACAATTCATACATACGTACATGAATCTCTCTGGTTCCCCTTGAAGTCGGTATCATTGTTGACTAGGTGCTTTAGATATGGTATATACCAGCTGTGCAGAGGTGTTTTCCAGGAACATGCATGATTGTATGCTGGAGTCTGGAGTCGCAATCAGAATCTCAATATTCTAGGTGAAAGCTTGTCTAGGTCTTTCATATCTAGGAGAGGTACTAACAGTTTGCAATCTGTCTCAGAGTGAAATTTTATTCCAAGTACGTACCTCACAAAATTCTCAAATGACCAGTTGGTATCCATTGCCTCTTTCTCAATTTTGGCATATCTTTGTCAGTTTTTCTTATGACCTGGAGGCATATGCAACCAGTTTCCCGTTAGAGTTGTTTTCTTGTAGTAAAACTGCTCCATATGTACCACGAGGCATCTCCTGTTATCTTTGTTGGTGCTGGTAGGTCATAGAGATCCAGTATCATTGGTTGGTGAAGGCCTGCTCTTGAGCATATCCCCATATCCTGATGTTTTCTTGGTAAGAAGCAATCAAAGAAGTCAAGAGATCTCTGCTAGATTGTTCACCAGCTGATTTTCGATCCCTATGAGACGTCATAGCTCTGGAATATTGGTGGGTGGCTTTATTTCACAAACGGCAGATGTTGTTTTTGTATCTTTTTGTATTCCATGGGACCGAATAATTGAATAAAAGGAGAAAGTTCAAAGTTACATACAAGAGACGAAGCATCCAATAATGCACATGCAAGACTGCTTCCAATAAATACCCACCCCCAAGGATACTATTCCACAAATGAAAAACCATTACTCTTGACACTATATACCTGTTGCTATGAGGTAAAGTATCCTTCACTCTCAGCCCTCAAGGTCTGTATGAAAAATATGCCGGATGTTTGGAGGAGAACACTCTTTATATTTAGTTATATATGAAATATATCATGTAAGGATTTAAATTTGGTAACAAATCTTTTTTGTTTCATGTGTGTAGCTACTCAACATATATAACAATTGCCCCATATACATTTCCAAGAGTGATTCAAAGCAATTCCAGGTAAGCATAGATGCCTGTGGGCATCACTGTATGTAAGAAACTGAATCTACAGCCAAGAAAACTATTATGAGCAGGAACTACTCTCTCAGAGAGAAATAATTCAGAGCAATTTCAGGTAAGCAATAGATGCGTGTGTAGCATAACTATGTCTCAGTTTGCCTGCAACATAATTTACAGTAAAGAAATATATCTTTGATCAATTATTTTTTGAAGAGCGAATTTCTTAGCTAATTCCAAGTAAGCCTATAGTATCAATATGTCATTCTATTCCTGCAACAAAACACACAGCAATGAAATCTAACAGTATCAAATTAGATTTTCTTCAATGAATTTTAACCTCCCTTGCCAGGGTGAAGGCCTGATGGAAGTTTCTTACAATGATCATTCAGGTGGGCATGCAGCTAGAACATAACACATTGAGGGAGCAGCTTGTGACTTACCTTGAAGACCATCCCTACACTCAAGTAAACTAGACGTGGCATTGAGAACTTATACTGGATTTTTCAGCAATTCTGCACGCTGGGAATAACTGTCAATGTCTTCTCTCAATTGTTTGATCTCGCAACAGCTTTCCATGACAATGGACGCTGCAGACACTATGTCTTGGTTTTTACTCTGAATCTCTTAACAAAAGCTTCTCTTAGATAAAACATTGAACGAAAGAGTGTTACCAGTGAATATATGAACTCAAATGATTCTCATGTGAGCAAGAGCATTTCTCTTATCCTCTGGAATCCACCCAACACTATAAAGCAGAAAGTTGCTCCAGCGCCATCATAATCCTGACCACGCAAGTAACTCAATGGCAACCCAAGATTCTCTAGGCATCTGATAATACCATAAGAGATATCCACAGCTCTATTTTTTTAATGCTATAAATTCCTCTCAAATGGTGCAGAGTCAGTATCGACGAATCAAAGACAGATGGCTACTTACTTCATCTGCTAGAACAGAGAAATATTTTGTTCTCTTAACTTCAGCAATGATATCAGTACGGATTACATCATATCCAATGACATTGATGATATCATTTTGTGATTTTGGAGAAACGTAAGTTGCATTCTTGGCTCTATGGCTGGTGAGGTGGTTAAATACGATTGCATCTGTTCCAGCAAAAATATTTAGCAATGCAAGAAAATTTCCCAGATTCTTACTAAGCTTAAGATCCTCCATATCACCACGAAAAGGAAGACCTTGCTTAGCCAAAAAAATTATGGCATGCACAATTTGCTGCATAATATGCTCATCCATACCTGAATGGCTCTATTAACCATCACATCAATTCCAATGGCTGGATTCTAAATTGTATTCTTAAGAATAACATGCATTCACGATGATAACAAAGGGAAGAATGACTACTTAAGATTGCACTAAGCTTTCCCCAATTAGAAAATGGCATATTTACAAGTAATCCCTTGTCTTTTTGCTTAGTACCAGTTAATAAGCCAAGGATACTTTTCCAGCCAAGAAGAATTAAACTTACGATTTGTTCCATGTAAAAGACTAGGTATGTTTGTGGTTATACAAAAGTGAGTATTTTTCATCAGTAGAAAGATCACTCACTGTTCGACAAATTGTATCAATATATCTTGCTGGAGAAAGTATGAAACCAATATCATTATTAGGCTCTAGAGGTGAGCTTGTGGTGGGAGAAAGTGGATTGACATCATTTGTGGTATCCCTGATGGCTCCACAGCTGTTGAAGAACTCTCAGGCTGAGTAACTGAAACTGGTTCTTGGAGTTCTACAACAAATCAAAAATACACTCGAGAAGCTAGAATTTAAGTCCTAATATACTCACCTGATTCTTTTGTTCTTTTCTAGGTAAAGAAAGATCTGATGTCTTTTGAGGCTTGTCTTTTTGACATTTTTCCTACTGCTTGCTAGGTCAAACGATGGTGTAACTGCCTAGATAGTCTCACACTACCTTAGCAGCAACACTTTAGAGTCTGTAATTAGTCAAGTCATTAGGCAGTCAGGGTAAAATATCATGTATTCCTTTCTTCGAGAAACTTATTTTACCAGAGCAGAACAATTCCAGGTAAGCATAGATGGCCGGTTTTACATCATTATTTCACTCTATGCCTGCAACAAAAGTTACAGCAAGGAAATCTATACTGGAAAAATTACTTTCTCAAGAGATAAAGAATTCATAGCAATTCGAGGTATAAGCATAGATGCTTGTGTAACACACTACATTACTCTAAGCCAGCAACAAAATCTACAGGAAAAAATTAATATTTGAAAAGCTACATTTTCCTAAGTGAAAATATCTAGATAAATTCGAGGTAAGTACTAATGCCTGAGCAGCATCACTATGTCACTGTATGCCTACAACTATCCTGCAACTAGTTTCTCAAGAGAGAAAGACTTATTCCAGGTAAACATGGATGCCTGTGTAATTTTTATTATAGCAACCGCACATGTTGGAGCTAATCCGCAAGCCCAATTATGTAGCATTGCCGCCATAGCACATGCTAATATATAGCATTCAGCATTGGGCATTTATTGACATAACTTCAAAGATTTAAGTTGTTAGACTTGCGTTGATATTTCGGGTATCTGTAAAGGAAAAGTTTTCTACTCCAGAAGGATAGGAGAAGGATGAGCAGACTCATACAAGGTAGAGAAGGCAGGCATCCATCATTCACAAACTCAACCACTGTCACTACTCAGTGGACCACCAAATTCGTTCTTCAGGTAAAATTGGTTATGCATTTTTTGCCGAAAATGAACATCAATGCAAGACTTGCCATCCAGTCTCGTCCTAAATGAGGTCACTTCACACCTAGTTAAGAGGTGCCTCCTAGTAACTCACTTTACAGTCTCTCTCTGTCTTCTCTCGAATATGATCTCCCAACAATGAAAATACCAACAGCTTTCAGTCAGACAATGACAAACAACAAGCCAATAAATTTTAACCACCCTTGCCAGGGAGAAAGCCTGGTGAAGTTCCTTGCAAGGCTTATTCTCAGTTGGACATGCAGCTAGAACGTAACACATTGAGAAAGCAGCTTGCGACTTACCTTGAGACCATCCCTACACCCATGATTTTCTTGTTATAAGGAGTTCATTGCTGAACTTCATCAGTTCTGGTTTTTAGAATGCAGACACTTCCATATCCAATGAGTAAGAAGTTAAGAAACCACTTCCATATCTGATGAGTAGGAAGTTAAGGAACTATAATTCACTACTTTGAGTGACCATGTGGCAGTCCAAGGTCACACTGATAAGCTCCATGTTGTTTGGACTAGTTCCACTACATGGCCATAAAAATAATGACAATGTTGATGACAAACCTCAGCTTAGTTTAGGTTCCAATGACAATCCTCAAATTGTTGACCTATAATGTATGACTAGCACAAGACAATGAGATGATTGAAGAAGAAGTGGACTTCAGAAAACAAGGAGTCCATTAAGATAATTGGGAATTAAAAAGTTTTAAACAAACAAGTAAGAGATTATGAAGACGAATCTTATTTTCACTAATGAGGCTATGAGAGAATTGATGATGGAGGAGATTTTACCACCTAGCTCAACTGTGAGCTTGCCAAATTCTCTACTATTATGGATTTAGTAGTAGAGGTCCAATTACAGCCCTGAACATTGACTTAATACAAACACCATATTTGTGTTTCAAATTTTTGCACAAATTTTGGAAAAATTATTCCAAAGAAGCACTTCGTTGATGTTGCTATTAGTTAAGGTATCTTTCAATCTGAACTCTGTCAGCGTTTGAGGTCTGTCATGAAAAATGTGCTGGATATTGGGATTTAGGAACAACTTGTTCTTTATATGATTTTTTAATTCGTTTAGTATCTAAACAGGCCTTTTGTGTTTCTTGTGTGTACCCAATATTATTCACGTGACCCCATTTATTAATGTTGCTTATAATTACTTAAGTGTGTCCATTTTATGTGCCCTAAATATACAGATGCTCCACTAATATGAATAAATTTACTCTCTCCTGACTATAATGCATTTAATGCCATTAATGAACCCACAATTAGAGGCAATCATGTATCTTTCTTGAGTTTCTTAAATTACATGTGTCTATAATTGCAATAATCTCCTGTAATGCAAGTCTTGGGTACAACACTGATTCAGTCAGAAAGCAAGTTATGCATTCTCAGTGTCTAGAAAGTCTGGAGGATGGAGAGTAGCTAATGTAAAGTTGTTTTTGCTCTTACCATGACCAAACTGTCAACTGTTTGGAAGTTTTTTCACTTAGCTGAGAGAGATGGTGTTGGAGAGAATTAAATTAAATCCATATGCAAAACTAGACAAGCCCCCAAAACTGATCACTTCAAAATCCATGACATTCTCCAACTAACAGAGAATGTCATGGATTTTGAAGTGATCAGTTTTGGGGGCTTGTAACCTTGGCTCGCCTGTCTGAGCCGTGGTTTTCCTGTGAAGCATCTGGTTGTGTATGGTGTACTCAAGAGTCAGGTGTCTTGGCTAAGGTCCACAGGTTTACCAGTGTGTTGGGTCTGCTTGCTGGTCATCTCTCAGTGAGGTGTTATTGGCATGTGGTTCCAACTCTGGTTCGATATCATCTTCAGGTGTTGTTGGCTCTCTCTGTAAGGAGAGATTTGTTTGTGTAAAATCAAAGTCCTCACCAATGATTCGCATAGGGGTAGGATGTATTTCAGAATTTCTCTGGGCTTCTTCAGTTTTCTGACATGACTGCTGCTCCAGGTCCACTTGCTGTCGAGTCTCTATGGCCAATATCTCCTGTGGTATCTCAGTAATTGCATTAGTCATAAGAGTATACAATAATTATGGGACAATCCCTACCAAGGATGAGATCATAGGCAATATCATTTGAAACTGCCATTTTCATTTCAAACTTGGAACCCCACAACTCAAAGGGTAGGTGGCATTTGGGAAAGATGTGAAGGGAGCATGGACGCCTTTGATGTTGACATCTTCCGATGAGCTTGTCATTGATGTGCCATTCTTTGTCAGTTCATGTACCAGACCGCGCTTATGATGGGAGGTCTGCTCCCCACTGTTGAGAAAGAATCTCACAGGCATGTTGGCAACTTTACCCATGGCAAACAATGAGGGCAATCTAGGCTGAGTGGGTTGAGGTTGTTGAGATTGTTTGACCCTACAAACTTCCCTCTCTGGGCATGTTGCAATAGGTGGCACCACCTCTTACACTGGAAGCATAATGGGCCTTTGACATCATCAAAGTATTTAACTGTGAGGTATTTGATGCTGAGGTCCAATGTAGTCCTGGGTGTTCTCTCAGGTTGAGCCTTGTCTGGTGGTCTCAGTATATGGGTTGATGTATCTGTTGGCTGGGAGGCGGGGTCGGGGTCAGGTTCTGAGGAGAATCGGGTTCCTACTGTCTGAAGGGTTGTCTGTGTGGTTGGAAGTGTTGTTGTCCTCTTCTATGCTGGTCCCACAACTTGTAGCGGTCCATCCTGCTCTCCGAGATGTACATGTCGGCTGCCTGAACTCATTGCAGGCTTCTGTGCTCTGACAAATACAACAATATGGTGTGTCATCAACTTGTACATAAGCTCTGTGGTGACCAACTTGGCACAGTCTTCAATCGAATTACAGTCTTTCAAGCAGGTGAGTGCCACATCTAGGGTTCTGTGGAAAACTTGAGACAATGTCTCATAGCTTTTTGGTTTGGGGTTGAGCCACAATTCGAAGCGAGATGCTGTGGTCACTCTCATTCTGGTCAAAAGTGCCTTCTTCAGTGCGTCATATGAGTTGGCATGCTCCTCTGATATGGACAGTGAGGGATTGGTGAGGTCTCCTCTGAGTAGCGTTCTTAGTCCCTCTGTGTTTTTGGAACGGAGTAGGCCAGCATGTGCTTCTCAAACCGAAGGATTTCTGCTTCTCTGTGAGGACCTGCCTGCAAGGGAGGTAGTCGAGGAGGCTTAGGAGTAGTCTGCACTGTGAGTGGATGAGATGTTGCTGCCAGGAGGGCCTGCATTTCTAGTTGCATTTGGTGCAGGATGGCAGCCAGTGCTGGGTCTATTGGGGCTGAGGTTGGTGCAGAGGTGCTGATTTCAGTGGTTGTCTGGAGATACTTCTGCTCGGGTTGATAAATGTCTTCCAAGGCCATGGAGCCTGAATGTCTCTGATTCCATATTAGACTGGACTCTTCGTCGTCCATTGCTGGAAGTTTTGAGATATATGGTCTGAACGGGGTGATTCCTTCTGAGAATGGATTGTAAGCTCTCAGGAGTGTTGGTTCTGTCTTCTGTGGTGAAGATGTGGGTCTGGACCGTCGATACAGTTTGGTAGCTGTGTCAAGACAAAATATGTGAATTAGATATACACACATGGCTTATACCTTGTGTGTGTTAGACAGGTCAAGATGGAATGGAAGGAAAGTGGTCGAATTTTCGTTTCTTGCAAGTGGAGAAGAATAGTCTGCTCTTCTTCAATGAAGGAGCGTGGGTAGAGCTGTCAAAGTCTGCTGGTCGAGAGTCAAGTCGATGTCGGAGGGTCGAGTTTTGCTGCCACCAGATGTTAGATCTTCGCTTGAACGGAGGCGGAGATCCACAAAGTCGAACGAGAGTTCAGTAAAACTTAATCTTTTTATTAACAATTCTGGACAAAATTACACTGTAGCCTGAAATAATCTCTGGATCTCTCTCTCTCTCGTTCCGTGGCTTGGCTCCCCTACCAAGCCAGGTTCCAATCATTGCCTTACAAGGAATTATTACATCCCGCTCACCTACTGTTATAACCAATCATGTGCATGCATGCTATCCTTTAATCTACTCTCACCTATAGTGTTACCATTTAAGGTAATGTTCAATGTTCTCATTACTAATCTTGTTCTAATTACTGTCTTGGGTTTGTGGTCATGCGATTTGTTAGGCAGGGCCTAACAAATGCACGCAACATTTAAAAAAAAACATTTCTCAAGATAGCAGTTCTCATTCCTGCCATTACTCCAGCCCCATCAATAGGATTGACCTCTTAATAATTCTAGATCTAACTGCCAGTCAACCAATTGTGTAATAATGTCATTAGCAATGGCCTCACCTGAAAGGCACTAAAAACAAATCTGTTCATATAGGTCACAGGTCCAAGGCACTCTTTTACAATCCACACTGAACTACTCCGCATGTTCCTCACCATGACATGCTCTCCCCACACCCTATTCACGATTTCGAGATCCTCTATCGTGATATCGTTTCTGGTGTGCTTGATTCTCTTGGACCATCTTTCAACGATCTGGCTTGATCAAATCCAACCGAGTTCGAACTTCTCTTTGTAGGAATAAAGGACTAGCAGTTACCCCAGGAGTAGAATGTGGTGAGGTGAGAAGAAAGTTTGCTATCCTTTGACAGATCTGCCATCATTCTTTAATTGCTTGTTTTAAAGACTTCACAAATCTTTCCACCTGACCATTGGAAGCAGGATGATAAGGTGCACACCAACTGTGCAATGTACTGTTACTTTTCATGAAGGCTGGGAACTCTTCAGATACAAATGGAGGACCATTATCAGTAATGACTTGTTCTGGTAACCTGTAAGTAGAGCATATTTGCCTCAATACATTAATTGTTTTGCAAGCTGTTGTCTGCAACATCAGTTGGACCTCTGGCCCCTTGGAATGGGCATCCACTGTTATCAAGAACATTGCTCCTAAGAATAGGCCTGCAAAATCCACATGAACTCTCTCCCATAGTCTGGATGGCCAAACCCATAGATACAGTGGTGATACTTGTGATAAGCCCTTGACTGCTAGAGAGCACTAGACTTAGGTATAGTTTCAATCTAGCTGTCTAATCCTAGCCACCACATATAACTCCTGGCAACAGCTTTCATCTTGCAAATCCCAGGGTGATCATGATGGAGTTCATCCAATAACTGCTTCATTGGTATGATAACATGTACACCCCAGAGGAGGCAACTGTCCAGTATCAACTCCTGACTACAAGACCAAAATAGTCCTAAAGCCTTGATGCAGAGATCGGTGACTTATGCACCCAATGTCATAAAGTGAAGGATTCTCCATTTTTGTAAGCTTCTGAACACAAGACTTTGACCTCTGGTAATAGTCAACCAATCAAACATCTGGCAAGATGAACACCCTTTGCTCTACATCAGAGTGTGGAAGAGATGGGTTGGAGTAAGGAATTGTGGAACCATCTCATTGGTCGAGCCCAGTGGTTTTGTTTGAGATAAAGGATGTAAGTCAATGATTTGGTGCTGATACCGACACTTGAACTCAGTCACAGAGATGGATATATATACACATTACCACTTGACTTATTGGCTGAGTCTAATATTTTACAGCACTATATAGACCTGGCATCTGGCTATTGGTAAGTCAGGATGCATCCTGAATCACAGGAGAAGACGGCTTTTGCCACACATTCAGGTATCTATGAATGTCAGGAGATGCTGTTTGGTCTGTGCAACTCACGTGCAACCTTTTAGATGCTTTTGGAAAATTTTCTGGCAGGATTCACCCAGAAGTCCTTCATGGTATATGGAGAGCAACTCCATTTATTCCTTGGCCTTCTATTATTGGAGATTCATATATAGCTGGTTTTCCAGTGGTGGCCAACCCATTGTTGCTTTAACGAAGAAAAATGCCGAGTCTGAATAGTCACTAGCTTATGAGCGAAAAAAGCTGCTAAGTGAGGCAGCTTTTCCAGACTTTGGTCATCCTCTGCTCTGGAGTGGGATTGGGAGCTGTTCTGGCTCAGGAACAAGAAGACGGGTCAGCCTGACCTGTTGCATATGCCAGCATAACTCTGCAGCCTCATGAGTGGAAGAAGCCTTAAGAATTGTATGGGCAGTAAAGCAATTCTGGCACTATATATATGGTTACCTTTGTGATATTTTCACACACTATGAGGCACTCAAATTACTTTTGAACACTCCATATCCAACGGGAAAATTGGCTAGATGGGGATTTGCTCTGCAAGATGGTTAATTTGTCTATCTTCTACCATCAGGGTAAGAGGAATATGTTGGCAGATACCTTATCATGCTCACCAGCAGTTGAAGAGAGCATTCCACAAGTCTCTGAGGAGAGTTTGATGGCTGCTATAGAGGGCACCCAGGAAACCGCAAAGAGTGTGGAGAGTAGCATATGGGACCAGCAGCAGGATGACCAATTGGTGGCTCCGGTCATCCATTTAGAAACTGGAGATCTACCTGCAGACAATGGCAAAGTCAAAGAGCTAGTGATGTCTAGTAACAAGTATGTGCTACTGGAAGGTATTCTTCATTATGTGGTGAAAGGCAAGACCTTGAGGGTAATTCCACTCTAGAGTTGATTAGAGAGAACTATTTGATGAAGCTCACAGTGGCCTTTTATAGGTCATTGAGAGATGTGAAAATTCATAGGGAGCTATCAATGAGGTATTGGTGGACAGGTATGAGAAATGATATCATTCGGCAGTGTCAGGCTTGTTTGGTATGTGCTAGTCAAGAGGTGGGTAAAAGGGTTTGTAGTCCGCTCACACCTATCCCAGTGGCAGGACCTTTTGATCACGTTGGGATAGATATGCTCCATTTCCCTAAGTCAGCTAGAGGGAATCAATCAATAAGGCACAGTATTTGTTGACTACTAATCAAAATGTTCTGAAGTCTTTGCCACACCGGACCAGTCTGCATTGACTGATGCAAAGCCCTTGGTAGAGAGGTTGTTGTGCCGACGTGGTGTTCCAGCACAGTTCTTGTCAGATACGGGAGGCACCATTCTTGTCTCAGTTGATGCAAGGCGTTAGGAGTGAAGAAAATAACACAACCATTTATCACCTGCAAATGGATGGTCTCATCGAGAGGTTCAATAAAACCCTTACCGGGTATGTTAGCAATGAGAATAGATCGCAATGGTTCATACTGACACAAGGTCCTCCGATATACTCTTTTTTTTGTCTACAGAGCTAGTATCCAAGAGGCAAATCAAGAATCTCCATTCTTTCTACCTCATGGGTGTGAAGTGCACTGGATCTGGGAGCTACCTTGGAAGATGGGTCTGGATACAAAGGGGAGTTGACATCTGGAATGATTGAAACCTGGAGGCTGGCTAAG
Organism: Cladorhizidae sp. MBARI D1340-BT2; assembly: GCA_028752905.1. Taxonomy (NCBI): domain Eukaryota; kingdom Metazoa; phylum Porifera; class Demospongiae; order Poecilosclerida; family Cladorhizidae; species Cladorhizidae sp. MBARI D1340-BT2. Next base: position 16,573,746 of record JAQNBH010000007.1, on the reverse strand, counting down.
AGCCACGTATAGAAGACCCAGAAAGCACAGAAGCAATACTACGACTGGTCGACAAAGGAAGCTTTCAGGGTGGGTGACTGGGTGTTTGTTTCCCTTCCACAATTGTTTCCCTTCCACAAACCCTTTCGTGTGACTAAAGTGATGGAGACAGGTGTATTCGTCTGCTGAGTGGATCGATCCCAGGATGAGAGCATCCAAGTAGAATTCGACATTGTCTTGGTCCTATTCCTGATGAATTTTGGCCTGCAAGGAAGTTTTTCAGACAGATCAACAAGATGTACCCTTCAAAGTCAGCGGAACAAGCAAGTGAACCCTCGCCGATCACCATGCCAACCATGTGGGAAGGCCACCTGTGTTGTGCTTGTGGTCATAAAGAACAGAAACTGGTAGAGTGTAAATAGGTGTGGGTCAGCTGTGAATAGCATATAAATGTATTAGTAAATGATTGTAATTGGCCAAAGAGAAAATCAGCCTTAATAACTATCTACTGCTTACATATATATTTTTATATATAATTTTTTTATTTATTATATTCATTTATCATCTTCTTTCTACAATTTAACACTAGAATTCGTTATATTAATAGGTAAAGGGTCATGATAATGTTTGTTGTCTACATTGGTAATTCTAACTAGTCAATCCAATATAATTTTATTTATTTATTATAATCAAGCAGCCATCCACAACAAATTACTCTGTGTAGCAGCAGACCCATGTTATTATTTGCATATTTATTACTATCATAGATACTCATGCAGTTACCTGGCTTAGCTTCTGAGGAATCACTTCTTGGTAATGCTGTTGGTGACACAGCTCAGTTCTGTGCTGTTAAGCCATAAAATTAAGCTTCTAAGGAAACCACCTGATACACATTATAAGTGTACAGTTACCCGGGGTTTTGTTTTGCTATTTTGTTAAGCCTTGTCTGTTAAGTATCGTCACCAGATTACAGTTCTGAGGGAACCAACTGATCACTTCATGGTATATAGGAAAACGTGAAACTGCTTGCTGACTCAGCTAGACTGTCACTCAAAACACATTTACAAAATCGAAGATCATTTACTGGCTCTTCGGGTGTTGGGCTGATGGGATAGTTCTGCACCAGGAAATGGGTTAGTTTTTGCAATTTAGTGGAAAGTTTGGAGTTTCTGATGGCTAAAGCTATGGGAAATGAATGAAGTTAGGTATGGGAAAAAGTCACATGATGGTGTTAAAGAAGAAGAAGAAATGGGTGTGGCTAGTCGTGACAACGGATGGAACAGTTTAGATTTTTCTGGTAGTAATGTAATGAATGGACATACTATAATATAATATGCAAGTTATGTATGGGTAGAAAACAAGATACATACATACAAGATCTTGGAGATGAAAATTTACAGTTTTATATTATTTTTTAAGGCATCCTGCTTACAATCTTCACAAAGGATACAGTTGAAGTGTTTTGGGAAAAATCATATTAATCCTTTCACTGGCAGATTTACGGAGGACTTTTTACAAAAATTGACACAATTTCACTTTTTTTTAAATTATAGAGTGTACCACATGAAGACAAGTACCCAACAACTATATATCAGGTGATTGCTGATGCATGAAGGGACGTTATAGTAATTTTTTGTTGCTTAGCAACAAACCACAGAAATGTGAATATTGTTATAAGAGACAGGAAGTAAAATAAAAGGGTGTATATCGGGTTTATATCATCTCAATTTCATTACACATGAAACCAGCAATGTTAGCCGGTCAACTTTTGGTCAACAACAACTACTGTTTGTCAACAACAATTTTTGGGTTGATTATAACAAACCACAAAGATGTGAATATCATTATAAGTTGAAAAAGGCTATTTCAGCTCGGTTACATACACATGAAATCAGCAATGTTAGCTAGTCAACGTTTGGTCAACAACAACTAATTTGTCAACAACATTTTTATATCAAACCACAAAGATGTGAATAGCATAACAAAGAGGAAGTAAGGGCTAGGGTTCATAGTAATGAAAAATAAATAAAAGTATGTGCAAAGTGTGCATAACATAATTATAAATAAATATAGATAAAAAATAAAAGGGCAATGCTTGGCACTGTGAAGGTCTGCATGTTCAGCATAACTCAGACAAACACATAATGCTACATTATAAAAATATATATATATATAAATAATAACCTCTCCTCCAACCCTGTCTTCTCCTCGCTTCCTCCTCCAGGTCCATGAGTGAAACTACCTTCCAAAGAGAAATAGTTCTTATTATTATGCTAGTTACTAGGCTTCACTATACAACTCTTATCTATTCTTACCTTGGGGTAAGTCTTCATGATCATCACTATCGTCTGAAGCTTCGCTTGGCAGAGTAGGGCGACCTATACTTTGAAAACTTGCTTCGTGGTCGGTGCCAACAGCTTCTGTTATAGCTGCCATAGCATCACCGTCAACTACGCCACTTCCCAGGTAAGCACAGGAACCTTCTTCCTCTTCTTCACTAACGTCAATCTCGGACAGGCTGAAGTCATCCTCAAATAGGAAGTCTTAACGCTTCGTCTCTACTAAAGCGGGTCTCTTCGAGACCGGGAATGAACCGGAAGTGATGTTTGCTGGCACGTTTACTTCCCTTTCCTCATTCCGTATTTTCCTGATATTCAGGGGTATATTAGCTTTAGGCATATTCGTGAAGTATATAGCTACCGCGAACGGTTAATTTTTTACGAATTTTTTCGTCGCGACTAATCAGTTTTCGCGACTTAAGTCGCTTATGCCAGTGAAAGGGTTAAGACACAAACTTAGAAGCTGCCCACATGAAAAAACAGATGCTACTACTCTATTGGGTAGTGCTACTCCCTGATAGACTAGTAACATCCATTGTGTGAACACTTCTTTCTCTAACTTGTGTAACCTTTAAAAACCACTGAAGGAAAGGTTTTAAAATATATTGGTTGCTTACTTCTGAAATGGAAAAATTAACTCTATTTATGATTGTAATGGATATTTTTTTCTGTTGCTCCCAAATAAAGCAAGAACTAAGTAACAAAACATGGTAATTAATTTGGTGGTCGGGGGGGGGGGGGGGGGGGGGGGGGAATACCAAACGGTCCCTGGAGACATCCAATGTCCTGAATTGTCTGAGCTGCAGCATCACACCACCCGCCAAGAGTCTCAACCCCACAATGGGGTGAGGTTAACACACATAACCTGATATGCCTCAGAGTGGGTGGCAGCCATCTTCCTTTGAATGCTCATGGAGAGGACATGGCCTTGTGACTGCTGTCTCTTCCTTTGGAGAGTGGAGATAACATGGACATCCAAAGCGTGTCTGTCTTTTGAAATCCTAAACAACTCCTTGGTTAGGAAGCTGCTGCTATTTTTATTTTATATACATATATATGACCATCTTTTTTTTTTTTAATGCACAAAATATATATATAGCTAGATAGCTAAGAGTTAAGAAATCCAATCAAGTGTCCACAGATATAGTTATGTATAAAGAAGCTGCAGAGTCCAGCTGCACAGATGCCAGTGCTGTTTGCAGAACTAGCCACACCCATAGAGAACTCACGGTGCAATGATGGCACCTACACAAGAAGTACACAAAATGGAGAGGGAGGGAGAGCCGGAGGCAGGCAGAACAATAATTCTATAGATACCTCTGTAAATGTGTATATCCTGAGTAAGTGTGTATTTATGTTGTAATTTGCCTTTTGTTAAATAAATGTAGTCTGACTGGGGAAAACTTATTTTATCACGAAATTGGGGAAAGAAACCTTGAATAATATTATATAAGATATCTTAACTATATACACTCTAAATCATGCAAATCCTGGACTAAGCAGTTTCGCAGCCTTTAAGACCTTTGTTTTGCACACACACTGGTGGTGCAGAGAAATCCTGCAATAAAAATATGCCTAAGGAATGGAAGGCCACACCCACTACCCTAACTAATAGAAAGATATCCTGCTATAAAGGTGTGGCTAATGTACCAGTCTTGATACTCTTACCACTTACAACTCCCACATCAGAAGAAATATTAACCACTCACACAGACTACATCAATAGTCACTCTCCACTCTTCAAACTACATCATAATGTATTATCTACGACTGAGACAGCTGGTAAAATGTGCTGCAGAGTAGTAAAAGGTGCATGAATATATCCCTAAAACCTAGCAGAGAATATTATGGAAGATTTTGAGATGCTTCAAAGTGTGATTGTCTGCAAACACTTTTATCAAACCTGATGGAAAGTCGAATTGCTAAATTTGTGGTGGAGATCAAAGACCTTGTGGAAATCAAGGACCTTCTCATACTTAAGTAACAATTTTGATAGACTTACTGACACTTCAGGAAACCAAGTTATGTAACACTAGTAGTTCACATAATATGCTGCTAGCTATTTAAAGGATTGAGTTAACGGATAGATGCTACATTGTAAATGAATGGAACTTGCTTTGAAGAGGGGGACGATACCACAAGCTAGTAGGTGCTAAAAAAATTGTGGTTACCCATTTATAACTCCATAGATTCTGGGTATGGACTCGATATATAGCTCAAAAGATAGGTCTCTCTGTGTGCTCTCTTTTAATACTAAAATATTTTTAATACGACCCAAGTTATAGGAGCTAAAGTGGGGATACCTCAAAACCTGAATGCTACATAAATATCTCCAAGTGCTAGAGAGCTAAAATTAGTACCAGTGGCTAGAGGAAACCCTACTGCATGCTGCGACTTTTTTCATTAGGCACTAAAACTTATACGTGGTCAAGCATGCAGTTGGAAAATGAATTCCAACAGCGTACTTGACCACGTACTTAATTATGCCTAATGGAAAAAAGTCGGCTGCAATGCAGTAGCGCTTCCTTTAGCCACTGTTGCTATATAGCACATGACAAACTGGAGACTTGTAAAATCAGGCACTTAGGTTTTGAGGTATTCCCACTTTAGCTCTAGTAACTTAGGTGTAGTTACACCTATGAAAAATGTTTTAGACCAAAAGAGAACATACAGAGAGACCAGAGAATGTGAACTACTATGCAACTGCATTGAGTTTATTTTAAGATGGTCACCAAAAAGGTTTCATCTTTTTGATAGCATATGCAAAAGGGTATCGGAAAGTGTATCAGGTTTGCCACATCACTGAGATGACTTTGTCCTACACAATGGACAGTTCGTCAGTCCATTATTGACTACATCATGAGGAACTACCAGATTCTCATGTTATCACTTCACATCATCAAGCAAGGCCATGCATGATCAATATGCTGCAAAAGGAAAGCATTGACTGACATGAGTGGAGACTTTTAATGCATTATCATTTAATCTTTGCAGCTGCTGAGTAGATCTTCAGGCAAAGGAAACCAAAATCAAAGGTGATGATCTAAATTCTAAACCCTCATTACACATCATTATACACTGATGCGGCCTTTTGCCGCCGGTAAATTCATCACATCGTGTGACAGATGAACCAGTCCTCTTTCACTATAGAAAGAATACCTAGAAAAATTGGGAACCTTACTACATCACATATCTCATGAAGACAGGTATCGCCATGGCTACTTTGAAGCTCTTGAAAAAGCTTGTGGGAAACTTGAGAAATTATTTGATCGATCTGGTCTGGTCAGTGACTGTGTTGTGGAGTTTCAATCATGAAACAGATCAAATTTCATTAGTTGTTGCCAGATAATATCAAGGAGAGACCGACGTTGCTTGTCTAAAAATAAAGTATATAGCAGGTGTTGCTTGATCCATTATTAGTTTCTTTGCTATTTCTGTTAAGATAGTAACAAATATCAGAACTATTGCTGATGCATTCACCAGCATAAAATAAAATTGTCAAAGAGATGCTCAGTAAGGTTTAAAAAAACTCCTCTGAGTATACTTAACATTTCCTGTGATAAGTGCAACTGCTGAGAGATCATTTTCTTCCCTCTGCCTCATCAAAACATACATAAGGAGCATAATGTCATTACAATGTCTCAACAAACTTGTTCCTGCTGTACTTTACAAGCATATAACTGACTCACGTGATGTAATTTTTGTTGCCACAAAAGTTTTAGTTGTACATTTGGATTAGCACTATATTTTGTCCATTTGATTTGTGCTACTTGAAATTTAGTTCAGAATGCACCAGAATTGATCTCAGAGCCACGTAAAATTTCCCTTGAGCATGCACCTGGACCTCCCCATGTTAGGTGGAGGAGGCTCTATGCATGCCCACTAATTAGTCGTAGGAGCATACAAGTCGCATACAAGTCTTATTCTACATGAGGCTTTGCCTGACACTTTGCTTAGCAAGCCTAAACTTGACAAAACTTGAGCTATTCTAACCCAACATAGCCAAACAGAACAGCAATGAACTAGTTTGTACTGATGGCAAAGCTACTAAGTGTAGCACTAGACCTGAATGACATGCACTATATAGTAGACACAGGCTACTAATAGTACAGTTAGGAAACTATATAACTTCTGTCAGCAATGGACTTCTTTAGGGCATCCCCAAATAAAATCTTGGTATAACGGAAAGCAAAAAAAAAAAATCGCTCGATTAAACTTCTTCAGGAATGACTTTTAGACAATCCCCATGTGTGGTGCACATGGGCAGATTATGTTAAGGTTTATTTTAAAATTTGTAAATGGAAAAAAAATTACAGCTGTCCACATTGTTCGTGAGGTTTTTTTATCCGATAATTAAGTGTTTCTTTTTCCTTTAAGTCAGAGTTATATAGAATGGTATGGAACCAGAACTTTTTGGACTCCTACTCCATATGGCAGCAAAGCTTGTCATACAGCACTAGCCAAAAATAACATGATGTACATTCTATCCTGGACTTGCTTACAATCAATAAACAGCTTAAGCAATGGAAGGAATGTTTTCAACTTCTTTTTGCACAAATGCTACGCTTGATCAAATACTAGGTGCAGTGAGGCACTGGTTAGGCTAGATGGCGCAGAATAGCATGCCAGTCAGCTTTCTTGAACTACTCTATGATTGACCCCTAATCCGCTCTGGTACCATCGCTCAAAGCAGAAAGCCCCTTAAATAATAAATAATATATATATGTATAATATACTATTTTTAAATAAATTTTGGCTTGTGATAAGAAGTGTACATACATGTTCTTCACAGATGCCCAACATTTGCATGCTTGCACTAACAGATATCCTGCAACAAAATGGGCTGGCTGTGAAAAAGAAATGTAAGTGTGAATGAAATATGTCTTTGCTAAGACAACTTAGAAGCAGCTTCCCCTGAAGTACACTCTGAGTGCGGTCATCAGGTAGAGCTTGCAGATGGATGGAATTTTGAGAAAACTGAAAGAAAGAACATGCTGAAGGTGAGAAAAACTTCAGACATTTTGTTACTTATATTTTGCAATTTGGTGCTGTTTATGTGTTCAATATGTTCTCCCTAACTTTATCCATTCAGGAATGTTACCTCTGATGTAGCTTGTTCTCTTTTTGCTATCTGACAGGCCATCCCATGTAGCAGAACTTGCAAAGAATTGTTAATTTCTATGTCATGAAAAATTCTGCATTCACCTCCATAAATATGATGAGAAATAGAGTAATTGTCATAAAAAAACTCTGCACATCCTTGCCCCAACAGCTACTATGCAGTGCATTGAACTCCAGTGCAGCCAGTTCTTTTGATCTTAGAAGTCGACCATTTCTTTGTTCATATAGGCCACAATATATAAGACAGGTGAGCTGTTCATATTTTGTTAGAGATTCAATATATACATACATCGCAGATATCGCCATGTGCCGCAATACAAACTTTTTCATTGAACTGCGCAAAGCACACACGCTTCAGTCAACACAAAATAAATCACATCAACAAAAAAACACTTTCAGTGTTTATGAAAGCTATATGTAAAAATGAAGGCAATAGTTAGGAGGGCATTCTTAACCCTTGTTTAAGTGTGTATAGGGCATGCATATTGACCCCACCTCCTTGGTGATAGCGTAGAAGGCATTGACATAGACGGCACCTCCTAGCAGACCTTCATAGAAGATGAGGAAGAAGGTGAGCCAGAAGGAAGGCAGGAACAGATATATCACAGCAGTGAAGAAAAACACAAAGTTCAACAGCTGCATTATTAAATAACACAAAAAGATTCTGTAATAATACCTCAGCTGTAACTCAGTTTCTCTTTCTCTCCCTCTCTCTATATATATATATGCACTCAAGATCCACAATTCTGAATCATCACACACTACCAAGATCTGTAGTAGACCCAACCATTGTACAGCATACTACAATAGTGCCGTATTCATAAGTCTGCTAAAAATCCTTTCACATGCAGCACTTCCGCATTCTTTGAAAAGCAGTTGCTAAAAAATTAATTAACCCTTTGCCAAGTGGTGATTACAAGGCTCTTGTTTGACTCCTCCCAAAAATCATAGCAAGGTAGTCTGGCTGCTGGTAGCTTTACCTTATATATACCAATAATAGAAAGCTACACTCCAATATCACCAGTATGGCCATGGTAGCTCCTCTCAAAATCAACCTGTGAAATACAAACATTGTTTCTGAAGAAGTCTAGATCTTCTAGCTGAAACATCAAGTTAGTTAATTTAATTGGACCTTCCATAGTGGAGTTACATCTGCCAAGAGCAGCCCTACCAAAAAATGGGTCTACTTTAGCCTAGTACTGACTGTATACCTTACCTAACCCTACTTAAGCCCAATATTTTTATATTATTTTAAAGCTTAAGAGGGAGCTATCTTTTGACATAAAATCACTGACATAGGGGGTACGGTTCAGAAGTTATTAGCCCTTGAAGGAGGACACTTTCCCCCTCTTTTTCCCCCTATTTATTTCCCCCTTACCTTAAGATGATTATTGAGAAAGTAATTGTATCTACAATCTCAACTGAGAGTCCATTGAGAACTGCAAACTTGGTGCCTGTATATATCAATTTGCTATAGATATTTTGTGATTATTACCTCATTCCAGCACTTCATGTAGTATACTAGTCACCTGTGTAGTATACTAGTCACCTGTGCGATATATAATTTATTAAGTATGCTATATCGACGGAGGTACTTACTTGTAGCAGAGCCAGGATCCAGAAGTGTCTGATGTAGATCACACTGACCGAGGATCTTGATACCAGCTCTCCTACCTGATAAATCACCTGGAGCCACCTATACTGTGTCTTCTGATCCATACAGTAGGCACCTATGTGTGTATTGGTATTGTAGAGGAGCTCAAAGAATCCCTGATTGATGGCATACTCTGCAAAGTAGACCAGGAAGAGGGGGATCATATATTTGAAGAGATGTGGGATGTACTTGACATGAGAGAACCAAAGCTTGGCCTCCACTTTGTCATGCTCCTTTAGTTCCTTTAGTGAATGCTGCCTTCCATCTTTCCGCTTGTTCATTCTCTGCTCTCCAGCAAGCAAAGGAGACTTGTCACTCCCACAGGTCTCTGGTGGTGATATTCTTGACATTTCCATCTCTCCCTTCTTCTTCTTGTCCCCGTCCTGTTCCTCTACATTATACCTGTTAATCTCGACAGAGTTATTATCATGTGGGGATGCTCCTTCCTCTGTCAAGCCAGGATTGTTAGGATTGGGGTTACTATTGGCAGGACCCAGCAGAATGAAGTACACCAGTAAGATCATCAGAGGTACGAATAACTGAACCAGCAATGCCACTATTGGACTAAGGAAGGTCTTAAGCAATGCATATGCTAGAGCTGCAGCCACTCCAGCTCCCCCTGTACCTGATGCCCATGCAGCTAATGTAGATTTGTGGTAGCGTGCCGTGAGACTGAGAAAGACAATCTCTCCGAATCCTGAAGATATGGAAGCACATGCCACGCCTAGTATCACCAGAGCCTCTCTGGTTGAAACGGCAACCAGTACAAAACTCAGCAGAGAAAATCCTGTGATAAACAGCACACGTATCCTATGTTGCAGCAACAACAACAGCAACAACAACATGCATAAAATTGTCAATTTGACCTATTATATATATATATCACTTCATGGAGGCATTCACTAATTATTGTGTACTTTATATACCAGTAAGGGATGAAGTTCATGAAGTAAGGGGCAATGAGCTTGATGATGAAGGTTGGTAAAATATCTGCCAACAAGATCACCTGCAAGCAGAGAAAATAAATGCACAAAAAATCAAGCAGAACAACAAAAACGGCTGTTTAGGTGTCTTCTTATCCCCACAGACGCTCGTATGCACCAACACATTTGCATGCATGATTCATTAGGTTTGCACACACACATTCATGGACAGACTCATACATACAGAGGTGCCTTGTCGTTGACAGAGTTCCCTAGGAGAGTAGCTTGACACATTTGTAGTCTCATTCCACACCAATGCACAACTCGACATGTTTTCTTGAGTCGAGTTATGCTCCCCTGAAGCCCCTTCTCCTTCTACCGAATGGATGATGTCAAATGCAGCACTGAGCATGATGACATAGGGATAGTGGGACAAGAGTCCAAGCAGCCAAAAACCTGCTATATTGCGCCACTTGGAAACTGAAGAAGTAGCAGGTGAAGGTGAAGGAGAGGGGGTGATATAGGGTTTTGGAGAGACCTTTATACAACAGATCCGTTTTTGTCTTTCATCATTTTCATCATCCACATCCTTCTCCATCAGAGCTGTTAAAACAAAAATTTGTAGATCAATAGCTGGCAATGCAGTATTTAGTTCTAGTCTAAAATACACTAGCGCATAATAGGCAACAGTGACAAAGCTACCTGAAATAGTTTGGGTAGTAGTCATATCCTTGCTATGCAGCGATTAGTAGCAGTCATGCTAGCTAGGTACTGTATTACAGCTAGAATCACAGTAACCAAAGCCACCTACTATTATAGCTATGGGTACTAGTAGTCGGGAGCGCGATTGGCATGCAATTACATGTATGTTGTCAGGTAGATGCAGCATCCGCCCAGAACGGGGAGAGCGACGATTTTTGCGGAAAAGGGCGGGACCTTTCGCGACTACTGCAGGCGTCAATTCTCTTACTTTTGGTAGAACAGTGTTCCTTTTAGATATTCTGTCTTTCTGTCCTATTTTATGTTATTAATGGGTAATAATATCCCAGCTTTTTAATTGGATTAACCAGCAAAGTATCCAGGGCCAACGGAAGCGGTCTGGCCAATTGAATTTGTAGTTACTTAAAATTGGTCCAGAAAATTATGGTCCTCCCCCAAATCCCCATCAATTTTTTGGGGGAGTTTTGTTCCGCCTCTTGGAATTTGGGTCTGATCAGAATTTGGGTCCAAATCAGAATTTGGGTCCGATCAGAATTTGGGTCCAATCAGAATTTGGGTCCGAATATCCAGTACTCTTGTAATTCCCACATCATTGTTAATCATTGTTACTTATAATATTATACATATATGTACATATATGTCAGAATGCTCATGTTAATTTTCTTTGTTTGATGATTTTTTTGGTAAATTCATAATAATAATAATAGTCAGCAGTTGCAATTATATACATTAATTTTTATATGTCAGCTTTAGTTTCCATCCTTGACCGAATGGATGGAATCTCTCTCTGTAAGCCAAGGGAAAAATGAAAGAAAGTCACATGGAGTAGATATTTCTAAAAGCTCCCTGTGTTAAGTCAATTCTCAAACTTCACATCATGCACCACACTGTATAATTATAAGAAAAGCACACAAAGTAATGAAGAGAATGAAACTTACCTTACATAAGAAAACTCCACAGTCATGACTATTGTTTTGCATTGATGCTTCCAAGTGTGATTGAGGATATCTTGTGTATTGAGACAGCATTAATATGATGGACAATGCATATGCCAACTTCAACCAAACATTAACTACACTCATTGTAATATATGCTATATTTAGAAAAGGGCAAAGAGACAACTAAAATGGAGATATAACTAATCATTATATAGCTATATGGAACTTCCTTAGTAGTTCATATATAGTATGAACGTGTTAAAAAAATATATTTCAAGAATAAACTTACTTTTCTACAACACATTTTCCAATCTGATGTGGCAATGCCAGATATTGCTTTCCCAAGAAAATCACTATAAATATATAAATAATACAAGACTACAAGTTATTGACTTTAAAAAGGTAAGAAGGTGTGGTTTCATAACCATGTGGTTATGACTTTGGAGCTCCATAGATTCTGCACACTGACTTGACTGTATGAACTTGATATATTATAGCTCAAGTGTTAGATCTCTCCATGTTGCATGCTCTCTTTTGGTATAAAAATCTGCATAGGTATAATTATATAACTATGATAAAGTTACATGCAGCCAAAGTGGGACTACTTCAAAATCTGAGTGCCTGAACTGGTTACTGTTGTCAATAACCTTCTCAATAAAGAAAAGAAGGATCAACCAGTGGGAGGAGTGTGGGTGATGGACATGCAAACCGGGAAAGATGGTGTAGTGGGTTGTTGTGTGTAGATGATATTGTACTGTTAGTGAGAGATCAGGTGGATTTTTTAAAGTTTTTTTTTTACAACTTTCAATGCAAAACAACATAGAGCATTTGGGTGGACCAACTAGCTGAGAGCTAATATTAAGGTGAACCATGAACAAGGGAAGAGATGACAAGACAAACAAACAGTGTAAAGAAACAAAAATGATATATAATTATATTATAGCTCACTAAGTTAAGTTTAGTTAATGGCAATAATATTTTTCCCCTTTAAATATCTTTTAAAGGCCGAGTTAGAAGATAAACTAATAATACATTCTGGAAGTGAATTCCATAAGGGAATTGCACTAATAAAATAAGAATTCGTGCTGCATAGGGTTTAAAAAGTGGACAGGATGTGGTGGGGGAGTATGCAATGAAATTAATAGTCAGAAGAGTAAATCAATGACAGTTGTCAGAAAGTGTAGTGGGGGGGAGTCAAAGATTAATGAGGAGAGAATGGAGAATGTGGAAGCCTTCAAATATCTTGGTGTGCGGTTTGACATGGGGATGAGAGGAAATGTTCATTTGGAGAAGATGAAGGAAAAGGCAGAGAAATGGAGGGCAAGAATTGGTTATATGAGCAGGGTAAATGGAGAAATGGAGACGGACAGAAAAAAACTTAATATAGGAATTGCAGCTAGGCCATGTCTAGAACATGCATCTGATATGATGGACAGGAGGCAAGAATTTGGAAATAATTCAAGAGAGCTTTTGGGAGAAAACTGGTTGGAGGGAGTGATACAGTTGCAGGGGTTACAGTAAGAGGGAAGCTGGGCTGAAGGAGGCTGGAACAGAGAAGGGAAGAAACGAAAGTGTAATTTGGATGGAGGCTTCAGAGAATGAGTGAAGATAGGCTAGTGAAAAAAGTTGTGGCACTGTTAAGTGATTGTCCAGGTTGGTCAGAGTTTTGTGAGCTAAAAAGGAAGTTTGGTGGGGAAGGAGCATTGGAGATAGTAGGCTCAAGTGCAACATGGAGAAATTGAATGGATGTTCATAAGGAAGAGTGGTGGGAAGAAGTAGGAGGGAAATCTAGGTATAAGTTAGTTAAAGAAGAGTTTGGATAAGAAAGATATGTAAGAGGATTCAGTAACACAGGGGAAGTGAGGCTGTTTAGGATAGCATCAGCGGGACTCTTGGGTGACAAGGTGAGGTGTGGTATGTGCCGGGATGGTAGATGTTGTGGAAGATGTTGTGCATTACTTGTTGTACTGTGGGGAGTTTGCTGGTGATCAAGAAAGATTAGTTGAGGGTACGGGTCTGAAGAGTGGGTGGTAGAATGGAGAAATGAAGATGATGAAGGGAGAGTAGGCCTAATGTTGTAGCAGGGGCGAAGGAAAAGTTGTTGGATAGGATAGACAGAATTGTAGTAGTAAATGTGCTCAAATGGTGGGAGAAGAGGAAATACTTATTGTTTGGCACCTAGAGTCCTATGTCTTTGGCACCTTCCCCCCCCCCTCGTCATCTCCAAACAAACTCCTTGTAATTCTTTGTAATTCACTATACACCTTGTAATGATTATCTTGCTGTAGTAATCATTAAAATAGTTAATTCATGTTTTTTCCTTCTTTTTTCTTTTCTATTGGTCATTGTCATTACTGTTTGTATGTACTTGGTGATGGCCTATCTCAAGGCTCAAACACATAATGAGTTGACTGTTCACAAAATGTTATGTCAAACACACAGCATTTCATACATTTTCCCAGGAGACAAGCTGGTTTCCAGAAATGGCATTTTTCCCCACGCTTTTTGTTGTTGAGGGGGGGGGGGGGACGGGGGTGATTTGGCAAGCAAAAATAAACAACCCCGAGCAGCCAGTTGTGAGCTTCTAGTCATATTTAAAATGAAAGGCGCCTACTCTTGTAGAAGTGACCGAAATACAGCTGCTGAATGGGCTGAAAATTCCGCAAAAGACCATCTGCACTTTCAGTGTGGGGTGGAAGATATCGTAGATCCCACAAGTGGATCAGCTCCAAGGCAGCAGTACTTGTTCTCCTATGGACCTTTATAGTGGTAACAACCTATGGACTTGTATACAACCGAGCTGGCTATATGATATTCATCAATCATTACCCTGATATATTCGGGTTTGGTGATGGTACAAATAAAGCATTTGTCATAACAATTCTGTATGCAATCTCAGCTGGCATTCTTTGCTTCTACCTACTGGCTGGGTACTTAGCTGACAATAAATTTGGTCGTTACAAGAGGAGTTGTATGTCTATTAATTGTAGTAGTTATTTTTAATATTTTTCGAGTAGTTGTTTTTTCTTTCTACTTTGCATATCTTAAGCCCAATTTGAGTGACAACCGCATATATAGCCCTGAGGGTTCTGTTGGCTATTGGAGGAGGTACTCTATTTGCTTCTACAGTGAACTTTGTTGTGTCAATGCTAATATCATCCAGTTTGGAATGGACCAGCTTCATGACTCACCAGGAGACCATCAAAGCTTTCCACTGGTGTACGTGGGTGTACTATTTGGGAATCTTTCCAATCAACTTGGAGTGAATATCACCTACTATTTAGATATTGATGATGTCTTGCATTATTGTTTGTTAGCTTTCTCTGTACTGTTATACATGGCTTATATGGTCATTTTACTGTCATTGTGCATTGCCCACCGCAAACGCCGATGGTTCATTGTTGATCCTGCTAGACCCAACCCTTATAAGTTGGTGTACAGAGTGACCAAGTTTTCCCACCAACACAAGGTGCCAGTGCACCGCAGTACCTTCACACTGCGAGGATGAGGTTCCCTCTGGATTAGACCTAGGCAAGGGCGAATATGGAGGCCCTTTCTCCACAGAACAGGTAGAGGATGTGAAAGCTTTCTATGGCATTCTGAAGGTTCTGTTTGCTCTAAGCCCAGTCTTCCTTTTCAATATTGCTACAGATCCATTGTTGTACTTTTATCCTGCTCAATATAATGCCACATTTGCTCTAAATGGAGCTCATCACAATCATTAAGTGGTAGAGCAAGTTTTAATACAAAATGGACTGCTGTCTCCTTGGAATGGTTAGTAGCCCTTAAGGTAGCAGAATTGGAAGTTGTCTGTATTCTATCTCTGCCTTCTATGTCCTTTTATCTCTCGTTATATTCCAGGTTGAGGAGAATGGGGATTGGTATAGGATTGGTGGTCATATCCTTGATCTGCACTTTCCTGATGACACTGCTGCACATGCTCAGGAGAACACTGCAGATATTTGTATGTTTTCACATGAATATATCAACTCTACTGCTGCAGCAACACTATATGCTTCATTCAGGAGACTCATCAGCACTTGTTATTCAGTGTTGCATAAATGCTCTTTCTAACATGCTCATTGATATAGCTCTCTATGAGTTTATTTGTGCCCAGAGCCCCCATTCCATGAAAGGACTTCTCATTGGGCTATTCTTTGCTGCCAGGGGGTTATTTGAAGGAATCGCTGCTGTCATAATGATCCCCTTTTTCTTTGTCATAGTGTCTTCCCTAGCTGTGGGATGGAGTATTACCTTATGAACATAGGACTGGGTGTGGTTACTTCGCTGCTGTATATATGCGTTGCTAGGAGATACAAGTTCAGGCAGAGAGATGAGCCATGCAACCTACGTCGCTATGCGGAGGACTATTATTCCAAGAAAGAAGATATCACTATGTATGATATCAATTTTTGATGGTTTGTATGATACAGTTAGTGTGCTCAATTAGTAATTCTATTTGTGGCATTGTGTGATTAGAAAATAGGAAGTTGGGATTTGATGAGCCATTCATCTGTGCATTTATTTGCAACCTAACTATATTTCTGAAACGTTCTATTTTCTCTCTCTTTCTTTCTTTCTCTCACTCTTTCCTTCCTTCCTTCTTCATTACTTCCTCCACTTTCCTTCCTTCCTCCATACCTTACTTATTTAATGGACAAAGAATAATTGACTTACATCCAGAAAGATTAGTTGACAATGCTGATATTGAGTGACATTTGAAGGAATTAAAACTTTGTACTTGTGATGGTCATGAATACGTTTGGTGTGTATGTTATTTCTGGTCCTATTTCTGGCTGGCTTAAGGGAAACATTAGCTACTAACCATGCAGACCTTTCTCACTTGCCTGTGCAGTGCAGCCAGGCTAGTCTAGCAATGAATCTGCTATGCCTTTGACTGGCCATTCTCTTGATCAGTTCTCTTCACTATGACAACCATTCAAGGTTTATATAAGCCCGCATTATTTGAGGCAGGTGACTAGTTCATATTTTTTATAGGCGAACAGACGGTGAATAGAAGGATACATGCATGGATTCGTAGATACATACTTAGAGTAGAGCTGTCAAGAACAGAGCAATCTGTTTTGTCAATTTTAGGTTTTCTAAATCACATATTACTCCTGGGAAGTCACTACTTAGAGTGTGCTGTCAAGAATAGAGCAATCTGATTGGTCAGTGTGAGGTTTTCTAAATCATGTACGACTACTGGCAGCCCGCTTCTGGCAGTTAGTGTCCATCCCTCTGGCACTAAGGCCCTTCGCTGAGACAATGAGTGCAGCTGTACTCAATACAAATTTTTAATGAATATTATGATATTAAATTACTGTTCTAGTTAGCAACAGCTAGTGAAATGGATTTCTTTGGGGAAGAAATTGCTAGTTTTTCTGGGAAATCTAGCATAAGCGAGAGCAATGAATTTGACAGGTTTTCTTTTAGCCAGAAGCTGGTTGATGAACTGAGCAATAGCAAAGAACTAGCAGCAGCTAAGAAGTGGGCATGGCTAGGGTTGAGTGCACAACCTCTGCTATGCAGTTATGATAAAGCTATTGCTTCAACACAATCTTTACCAAAAATGAATTGTTATCGCCCCAGGAGACCAATTACCATCTCCTAGTATCCAGTTAGTCACATTACCATTGATGCCTATGAAGTTTTGTTGACTTTACCAACCCTGGACACAGCTATATAAAGCTCCTGGTATTGTATATACAACTTCGCCTAAAGGTATGTGCTGAGCCTCTATAATATATACCCATAACTCACCTACTTAACACCTGCATCCATATGCATGATGAATTCATTTGATAGTCTTAATTCATAATGGCAGTAGTCGGATATTAAAAACTACAGACCAAGAACTCTACTTTGTCTACTATCAAAAGTCCTTGAGAAAATTACTGCCCCCTCCTTTCAAAGAACCTAAGAAACCTTCCTGTTCATTGCAATTGTTGTCCTCATCCTCTCACATTTGTGAATCACAATAATCAGAGACCTAGGCATACGCTTGACCAGAAACCTTTCCTGGTCAGAACATTTCAGTTCCATATATTCAAGCGCCTACAGAAAATACTTTCTTCTCTTCGGTCTATTTCCTTCACATCAACAAGCTCCGTCCACTCATTCATAGTAAATTATCTTATTCGTCACAGCTATGGATACAATGCCCGATGAAGGACATTACATGCGATGAAGGACATTAGGACATTACATGTCTTGAACGGGTCCAGCAGATGACCACAAAGTTTATTTCTCAAGTGACCACAGATCAAGATTAATACTCTCCACCTATTTCCCGGCTAGAGCTCAACAATATTATGCTCCCTCGTGAACTGCATCAAATCCCCTCCTAGATATCTGGATCTAAAATATCACATCATTTACATCCACAAGAGCTTCTAGCTCCTCCAACACAAATGCTACTGTTCATCCACCAGTCAACGCTTCTATTATTCCATTTATGGAATGAACTACCTTTGATCGACCTACCCTTGTTGTACATGCCGTCAAACAGCTTTCTTTGAGATTACTCCTGCTATAGTTCGGTCAAGATTCAAGTTGTTCTTCATAACAAATCTCACATTCATAAACAATATTGTATCCACTATTATCTGCACCAAAGATGGTGTTTGTCTTGTATCCACTATTATCTACACCAAAGATGGTGTTTGTCTTGCATCCAGTATTATCTGCACCCAAGATGGTGTTTGTCTCGTATCCACTATTATCTGCACCAAAGATGGTGTTTGTCTCGTATCCACTATTATCTGCACCAAAGATGGTTTTGTCTTGCATCCACTATTATCTGCACCAAAGATGGTGTTTGTCTTTCATCCACTATTATCTGCACCCAAGATGGTGTTTGTCTTGTATCCACTATTATCTCCACCAAAGATGGTGTTTGTCTTGCATCCACTATTATCTGCACCAAAGATGGTGTTTGTCTCGTATCCACTATTATCTGCACCAAAGATGACGTATCCACTATTATCTGCACCAAAGATGGTGTTTGTCTTGCATCCACTATTATCTGCACCAAAGATGGTGTTTGTCTTGCATCTACTATTATCTGCACCACAGACGGTGTTTGTCTTGTATCCACTATTATCTGTACCAGAGATGGTGTTTGTCTTGCATCCACTATTATCTGCACCAAAGATGGTGTTTGTCTTGCATCCACTATTATCTGCAAAGATGGTGTTTGTCTTGTATCCAGTATTATCTGCACCAAAGGTGGTTTGTACTGTATCCATTATTTGCACCGTTTGTCTTGTATTATTTGCACCAGAGATGGTGTTTGTCATATATCTACATCAATGATGGTGTTTGTCTTTCTAATATTTCTGCAGTTGTTCATCACACTTGCCTTTTATAATAAATTTCGGACATTATAACATCAGCACTCACAAATAATCCCAGGTGAAGTTTAGTGGCTGGTCACCATTTAACACCTTGCAGCTAAAGTTTCACTAAGGTCCACTCATGTTCACTTGTCACTTATAAAATTCGCTATAACTTTCTAAATATCCACTGTTATTCAAATATTTTATGAACATTATGCTGCTCATGTGCTGGCTTTATTTTTTCATTTCCTTCAGTGATATAGAAGTCACTTTAAAAAAGGTTAGCTGTACTACCATTAGCATGGTATACGTATCACAAGGACTTACGTGCATGATGTAGGTGATCTGTTAATAAATGCACACCATTATTTCAATAAAATCACATCGCACAAACAAAGTAGATCTTGAACTCCTACAGAGGCTTAGTCCCATCTTCTGGATGTGAAAAAAGTGGCAGAAAGAGGTGTAGTGTGTGTTATTATGTAGAGTGTAGTAGCTGAAATAAAACACAAGTAATATATAAAAGTAGAGAGAAATCATTATGATTGTTGTTGTGCATGTTCAATCAGACAGGCCTTCACCATTTACTCCAAGCACAGATGACTACATGCAAAGAGCTGTAATGCTGATTGGAGAAAGGCTAGTCTTTGGTCCCAAAAGGAAGTGCACACAGATGAAAGTGATGCTTTTGTCAAATTAGTCCGGGTCTAGACATTCTCAATTTATTGTGGTGTCAGAGAGGTGGAAGGTGAGATTGACCTAGTTATCCTTATTATTGCCCTTATAGATAATCCTGTTGCCTTAGCCAAGCTGTCGTTCTCTCTGTACTATGATTGACTTTTCTCTTCTCATCCTTGAACTTTTTCACATTTATGATGTACACTTTGACTGTGATGTTAGACGTACTCCTTCACCGGTTATCTTCCTGACTATGGCTAGGATCTTCCCCACCATCACTGACATCACATTCTTCCTCTTCAGAATTATTCTGTAGACACATGTACTGGTATTTGGACCTGCTTACAGGAATGTTGAACGAATGGTATTCTTCCTCATGTCACAATCCTAGCATGTTATCATCATCATGACATGATCATGACATAAATGCTGTTCAGAACAGTGCTGAATAAGGTCCTCATCTGAAACAGGATAATGTTAGAATTAAGAGGAGAGAGGGTAGGTGCATGAATGAAGGCTTTGACATGTCAGCGACTCTTGTTGTAGCTGGATAATACTTTCCACGAATATGGTAATGCTGATGCAAAGGGGGAATCTGTAGGACATGTTTGTCATTATCTAATTACAATTTTTTATTACCAACCCACCATACTTTCCAGAAAACTTTATAAAATGTTAAATACTCATCCGAATACTAGGAATTCATTTCTCTTATCGAGATTACCAATGTGATACGCCTTCTAAACAGCTCCCTGCACACCTACGAATTTGTTTCTCTAATAGAGGGTGACTGATGGGATACCCATTCCAGGTAACTCCCTGGGTACTACTGGTTAGGGGAAAACGAGCCTTTTGTGAATAACCTCTGGGCCGCTGGGCGTACCTACCTACAATCCATACACAGTATGTATGGCCTCTCTCACTACAGGGCTCCCCCCAGTGGCTCAAGCCACGACAGTGTGCAGCTTGGCTGGAAATCTGAGCATTCGGCTCAAGCCATGACAGTGTGCAGCTTGGTTGGAAATCTGAGCACTCGTCCTGTTTTACTTCTTCCCACAATGTGCAGTGGCAAATCTGGCTTGTCATTGAGGTCCAGTGCTGCCTTTTGTAGTCAGGGAGGTGGTAGAGTCACTATCTTCTGTAGCCCATCTGGTTGCTGAGATCCTGTACCTTCATGTAGTCCAAATCAGCGTGCAAAAATGCAGGTTTGAAGTGATCAACTGATACTGTGTCACGTTGGTCATTTAGGTCCAAAGTAAAGTACTTAGCAGTCCTCTCAAGGACTCTAAATGGTCCACCATAGGTGCACTGCAGGGGGGTGTGATGTGCATCATGTCAGACAAATACAAACATACAGTTCTGCAAGTCGACAGGCATGTGGGCAGTTTGTTGTCTGTGATGAAACATCTCTTTCGGTCTCAGTCCAGCCATGGTGGTGGTGCATAGGCATGTAAGCAGATCAGCCATGGTGGTGTGTAGGCATGTGAAGTGGATAAAAGTTATATAACACTTCTCAATATAATAATAAATCTCAACCTAGGCAGCACATTTCAACTGGTAAGGTTTCATACAACTGTGAGTTAACTAGAACATTATGATTGTTAATTAACTAGTGTACACGGAAGTGTCACGAAGGAATGTTCAAATCACGATGGAAACGAGGCAGGAAAGTCTGGTCGCTACACATGTAAGCAGGTCAGCTATGGTGGTGCATAGGCATGTAAGCAGATCAGACCCACTTGCTGATGTCCCAGCTCCAAAGAACTCCCCTGGGAGGCAGATTGTTGGGCCATAGACAAGTTCAGAATGATGTGCATCTTCCTCATTGTTTTAATGCCCAGGTGTGCTAAGCCATCTATGGCATCAAAGAGAGCACATCACCACCAAGCAAGGGGAACAATGGTTCGTGAAACACCTATGGATGTGTCACACAGCAAGGTAGTGTTTGGACCAGGGATCGGTATCAGCAAGGATCAATCGGGTAATAGCTGTGTGGTATGCTTTAATTCCAGCATCCTCCTGTTGTGCTCATGCCATGCCAAGTAGATCAAGATCTTGGTGACCTGCAGCTATGCACACAGGATTCACGGTAAGCTCCACATGAGAGAGAGCACCGCAACTGCATTGTCTCTGCCCTGAACGTGTCACACATCTGTGGTATATTCATCTATAAAGGCGAGATGCCGTTGTTGTCTTGGAGTCCAGCATTCAGAGCTGCTGACGAAGGCAAAGAGAGGGTTTTGTGATCGGAGTAGATGTGAAACTGCCGTCCTTCCACAAAATAGCTAAAGTGCTTGACTGCTGCATACATTGCTAGGAGTTCACGATCGAAGATGCTGTACTTTTTCTGTGCTTTCCAGCTTCCTGGAGAAGAAAGCTAGCTACCAGGAACTGTTCGAGCACTCCTCCAATTGCCAAGTCAGATGCATCCATGGTGAGGCATGTGGTGGCAGGGGCACTGGGATGGACAAGTAGGGTTGCATAGGTCAAGGCATGTTTCGTCATGTCGAATGCTGACTGCATTTGTGCGGTCCACCAAAAGTCCCGACCTTGCGTATGCGACATGCTATGTATCAGACCCATGAGGGCAGCGGCGTGGAGCACAAATCAGTGGTAAAAATTTACCATGACTGAAAAATCTGTCAAGGCCTCATATCATGGCTGTGGCCTCGACTCGTTCGGGTAATGATTCAATATCCTGCACCATGACTCAGTGACCAAGGAAGTCAATGGCATCTACGCCAAATGTGCACATTGCTACATTGATGACCAGGCCCTGTCCGGCCAATCTTTTGAAGAGTTGACGTAGAAAATGATGGTGTTCTTTAGCATCAGTGCTGGCAACGAGGATGTCATCTAGCTACACGGAGAAAAATTCCTCAAGTCCATGACAAAATTGGAGCCTCTGAAAGGCCTGTGCAGCATTTAAAAGCCCAAAGGGTCATGTGTAGGAACTCGAAAAACCCCAAATGTTGTTACCACTGCAGTCTTCGGTATATCAGCTATTACAACAAGGATTTGGTTGTACCAGCATACCAAATCTATCTTCGAGAAAATCTTCTTACCCTCCAAGTGTGCCATGAAGTTTTGAATGTGTGGTACAGGATCATGTGTTGTGGCCCCATTCAAACATCTGTAATCACCACAATGGCGCCAAGTACCTGGAGTCTTTGGTGACGACCAAGTGCTGGAGGAGTGATGGACGATTCCGAGTTTCTCCATTTCAACAAACTCTCGCCAAGCAATGGCCATCTTGTCAGGGGATAACCGACGTGCATCGGCATGTGTTGGAAGGCCAGTTGTGGGAATGCCGTGTTCCACTCCGTGCTTCACACCTACACTAGAGAACTATGGCTGCATGACTGATGGGAATTCCTTGAAGATGTCAGCAAATATGTTGTTTGCAAAACAGGTGTTGAGCCCAGGGGCCAGTGCTGCACCATGTCGGACAGGTACACTTATACATTTTGGCATCGATGATGGCTAGTGTACACGTCAATGAGGAGATGGTAGCTGCAGAAGAAGTCTGCTCCCAGCATAGGAATTGACATCAGCAAGAAGAAAGGACCACTTGAACTTACGGAAGCCAAAGTCTAATGGTATGGTTCGTATGCCAAATGTATCAATCTTGCTACCATTGGCATCAACTAAGGGTTCTGTCCTCTGCCTCTTGCGATTATGAACAGAAGCTGGGAAGATGCTGACCTGAGCCCTGACATCAACAAAAAACTTGTGGACAGTACTGCAATCCCACACATACAATAAGCAGCTCTGATTTTGGCCAGCAATCTGCACCACTACGTCTTGACCTGTTCATTTCCCAAAGGCTGGTGGTATTCTGCTACCAAGTTGAGTAGGTGCATGGTGGCCTATATGTTTTGGCCTTGTTGCCGAACTTAGCATGTACGAACAAGAGGTTGGTTTTCCCAGAACTGTGTGACGGTGATTGCTTTCTTGATGGCTGGGTAGATGCATGAATCAATGATGGGGCACATTTTGCAGCCATGATAACATCAGCCTTGCTTGCTAGTGCAGGTAGTTTCCATATCAAGTGCACCTACCTGTATCCAGACATCCTCGGGCAACTGGCACAGGAAGATACGTCGAAGGAGAACATCCTGGCTGACTGTTAGACTTTGTACATGTGCACAGAGCTGAGAATGTTTCCAATTCCCCAGACCAGCAAGGTTAAGGAGCTGATCTGCCTTCTGATCAGACCATACACTTCAAGTTACTTCTTCTTCAAATATGTGTACTTGTCCTCAACTGGTACTACTGCCACATCTCCAGCCATACGTTCAGCAACCACAGGATCCAAGGCTGTGAGGAGGTAAAAGTACCGGGGTGGTGTAGTCAGTGATGTTGCACAGAGCAAATTGAGCCTCTGTCTGCTGAAACCATACATCAAGCCTCGATACTAAGAATGTGGAAAGTTTGAGAGACAGCTTGTACGGCGGTAACTGTGGCAGACTCGGCCATAATGAAACTCACTTGGAGGGTGTGGTGAAGGGTTTCTCAAAAGCAGCAGGTGGTGGTGCCAGTTAGCAAGAACAGCAGGCACTTGGAAAATTCTCGTCATTAGTTATTCCGTCGGGGTCGCCACTATAGAAGTCCGATATTGACCATTAAATGAATGACTCCTATACAACGACTCTTACACTAAATAGGTAAAGATCATTATAACACATCATTGTCTATAGTTCAAAGGTGAGTGGGAAGAGCCAAGCCACTCAGGCCATTGGCCTCAAACAGGGATGGGCCACTTCTATGTCCTTTTGCCTTCAAATGATGTCTCTGTGATCCAACATGCTGGTCACCCCTCAGTTCACTACCAAGATACAACAGTGCATAATGTAATAGTTTTCCTAAGCTATCATCCAACTAAGATTCCTGCTATCTCTTGGCAATTTGATAATTTGATTCTTCTTACAATAACTCAGCACCTTAGGATAATACCAGCTCCTTTAAATTGGTTCCTGGCCAGGTCTAAATTCAATCCTTATATGGTAATATGTCATGAATCACAGTGTTCATCATCTTTAAAAAATGGTTATTATTTAGTTTACATTGCTTCAGCAGTATCTTCAGTATATCCAAGGTCTTGTCATGGAAACGGATCTCTGTAGTCGCTCTTTCTCCCCCCTACCCCCCCTCCCACACACACACACACACCAACCTGCAGTACATCCCAGGCGTCCTCCCAGGCTTGCCTCGACAGCTCATCCATATTTCCATTCTGCGTTCCATGGGGGAAAGGGTTAGGGCATGTTAGTGCATTAACTTTCCTGAAATCCATGCAAAGCCAAAGGGAGCCATCCTATGGCAGGAGCAGATCTCGACTTCAGCAAGGGTTAGGTGGTATATGTGATCATGTGCCCCCGTGATTTCAATGGTGTCAACTGCCTCTTTCCGTACCCACTGAGGGTGCACCTGTGTCTTCATCGTTCCGGTATCAAGAATCATCTGCTCCACTGAAGTGCCATTAATGGTACCTGGGAATGATAAAAGCTCGACAGTGTTAAATGTCAACCCACCATGCACGTGAACTTCTTGGGGAAGTTTGCCACTTACGTGGCCATAATTATTCATGGCAGCCTCGGCCCCCAAGGATTTGTTCAAAGGCTCTCTTTCAAATGCCTTACCTCCAAATTTGGTCATATCACAGCAGAAACGGTATTTGCCACAATGTATTGCTTTGCAGCCATCACATAAGCCACATTTTTCTCTTCCTTCCTGAAATTTGAAACATGAAATAACTTCGCAACAAATGCGTGTACATAATATTAAAAATATATTTAAATAACCTTACCATTTTCAGATACCATGTTGGGTAATAATTAAAAGACGTGAAAGGCGATATGGACTCAAAAGACACCTTTTTGCATGATAAGGCTTGGTAGATTATTGTACATCCAACATTTGTATTGACTATAACTTCACATCTATCTTATCAAGCTCCCCTTTCACCTTGTTCTCACCAGCCTCCCTCATCCAGCTCCCCTGTCACCTCCCTCTTAGCCAGCTCCCCTGTCACTCTATCCTAGCCAGCTCTTCTGATGCCTCTCTCTTATCCAGCTCCCCTGTCATCGCTCTCTCCACTGACATCTCTCTTCTAACCAGCTCCACTGACACCTCTATCCTAACCAGCTCCACTGACACCTCTATCTTAATGTCACTCTATCTTATCCAACTCCAATGTCACCTCTATCTTAACCAGCTCCACTGACACCTCTATCTTAACCAGCTCCACTGACACCTCTATCTTATCGACCTGTCTCCTTGTTCTTATACAGCTCCACCTCATCCAGCTCCCTTGTCTCAACTTTCACCACAAGGTTGTCAACTTTGCAATGCTTCTTTTGTGGAATCCTGTGCGATAGTGAATCTGGCATGATAGTTATCAGGTCAACTGATAGTTATCAGGTTATCTGCTTCGAGAGTTGGTGGGGGCGAGGTAGTCACCCAGTTGATCGGCTGGGGTGGTGAGCCTGTCATCAGTTCTTGATTCACTGGAGGGGTTACATTGTCAGTAGCAATACAGCGTGGAAACGCTGCGGCTGTGCTGGGAACATTTCGGGTGCAGGAAACGTCAGACTACTTTTAACTTATTTATTATTATCATTATTAATTATTTTTTATAATATAATTCGCATGACTTAATTAGGTGTGAATGGACTCTGATATTGCCCGTTTATCATGAGTCCATTCACACCTAATTAAGTCATGCGAATTATATTATAAAAAATTAATAATAATAATAATAATAATAATAATAATAATAATAATAATAATAATAATAATAATAATAATAATAATAATAAT